>CM069917.1:3107026-3415834 GCA_036172215.1 Camellia granthamiana | reverse complement strand
AGGAGGCGGAAAGGGTTGTCTTTGTTGTTGTTGGTTTTGTTCTTGTTGTTGCCTCACCAACCCTGTTAAAGCTTCCACCATTCTTTCTAGTCGGTCCAGTCTAGCATTCGACAATTCTGTTTCATCTACATGCCTTGCACTGGTTTCTTCCATTAGTCTATAGAACCCATAACAGATAGAACATTTCATTTTCCATATACTGTTCTTTTACTATCTCATCATCATTCAATTTTTTTTTTGTATCTCATATATACAGAAACACACACACACACACATGCACATATGTTATGCCATGCTCTATATCTTTTCTAATGCACCCTACAGCTCTTGTGGACACGTGTGTGGGTAATTAACTCGTGCGCTCTGATACCACTCTGTCACGCCCCGAACCCGCCCCTAGAAGTTCGGTGACGAGACCGGCCAGTAATCCTAGATTACCAAAGGCCTTCCAATACAAAACATACATAACAGGGGCTCGCGGAAGCATAACCAAAAACAAATAGTCCAAAGAGCTGTGCATAAATATGAACAAGTAATTTACATGCCAAAAATGAGTTAATTTACCCACATTACATTACACATACCCAAAAATTCATATACAACATATAGGCACATGCCACCAATACATCCAAAACAAAACTCACTATACGGCCTTCCAGGCCTAGCCCAGCTTGGGGCACCATTACTCAGGTAGGCTTTCAAAACGGCAGCTCGAGACGGACTTCGCCTAGGCTTGGCTTCCCGACTGCTCACCTATAAAATACATATATACGGGGGGGTGAGCTAAAGCCCAGCAAGTAACATTAACGTAAAGGGGTTAGTGAACGAATTCCGAACATTTCATACGTATAAAACAGATCATAGCATAATCATAGTCATCTCATATTAGAACATAATAATGGCATATCCCATAGAACATATCACATAACGTCTTCCGACTAGAGTAACCGGTCCCGGACACCGATTAAACACATATCGTCACAATGAAGTGACTAACGAGATCTCGTAAACTGGTCATGGACCCGCACTAATGTGCCGTCCCCCATGACTTGGGACTATCTATGGATGCCATACTAGATTCGTAAACAGGATACTCGTTCACAGAAAACATTAACATTCCAGAAATCATAGCATAGCATAACGTTTTCAGAACATACTTTATAAGAACAGAACTTTACAGAAATGTTACTTACAGAGGGTTTCCGAAACCGATGGCACGGTCTTCGAGATTTGACCTGTCAAATACCGACATATATAACACAATTCTTCAATACATATAGCCATAGAATCAAACAATTCATGTATTCCAATCTTACTCTAATTAAATACTCATTCTCATATAGGTCACATATTCCTTCCTTATTTTAATTCATTTCATATAATTCTTTCTTAACACCAATTATCAATAAATCACATGGTTTATGTTATCTAGTTTCCTTACTTTATTTCACTTCATGACAAATTAGTCTTTCTTTCCATAATTCATTTCATAAAACTAAGTGTTCATGCTAGATTATTCTTTACTTAATTACATGTAAATGAGGTACTAAATGCATGCCAATAATACATTAAATTCAAGCACATGAAGGTCCAAGAAGTAGAAAATATCAAAAAGGCCAAAAACATTTAAGAAACCATTTAATTTAACCATGAATTTCATAAACCACACCCAAAACATTTGAAACCATTTTCAATACACAAGACCAAGGCCAAAACATTTTAAAAAGTATTTGGTTTAGCCATTAAAACTTAAGACCAAAACCCACATAAATCTATTAAGGATCAAACCATGATTTAACCATAAATTCATAAACCATGCACATAATTCAAATAAACTTAAATCCATGGAGTTTCCTCCCTCAACTATGAAAATCATGCAAGATCAACATGATTCAAAACCATAAATCTCATGATCATATACTATGGATGCTCAAGATGCAACTTAGATGAGAATACAACACAACCTCTCTATTTTTCATAATTTCTCTTCAATTCCACTTACATACCATGAAATTATGCATGAACTTACTTTATTTCAAGAATTTAGAGAGAGATTCTTACCTTAATTTGGCTAATTAGAGAGAATTAAGCTTGTTCCCCTTTTTCTCCTCTTCTTCCCGTATTCTCTCTCTCTCCCTCCTTTAGATATTTCTTATCTTGTGTTTTTGAGTCAACAAAGGTCAAACACCTTTATCCATAAAGCATATATATCAAATAAATTCATTTGTGCCAAAACTTTGAGCCAAACATGGCCTAACGAATCAGACGAAATTCAGTCCTCAATTTATCGTTTCGAATGGTTCTAAATATTCCCGGTATCACATAGGTGTGCTCAATTTCAATTTCTGAACCCGTTTCGGTCATCGATTTCAGTCCCGAAGCTGCAGTTCCAACATATATTTTTCTACTTCAAATAGAAAATTCCCAATTAATTCATATTAATGCGTCGTTAATTACTGATAATTGTGACGTATATTCCGGGGTCATTACATTCTCCCCAACTTAGAAAGTTTGGTCCTCCAAACTTAACTTATCCCAACAAGATTCAAAGCAGAAATTCCAGTCACATATTTCTAGTCACAATTCAACGGTTCTGTTCAATTATTCAGCATAATGAAGTAGTTCTTGTATCCGTCTCATAGCAGTAAGGACAATATTATAGCAATCAAACATAAGACTGAAGTCAACTAACAAGTTCCATCGTAGTCCAAGCATAGGTAATAACATAGATATATGCAGCCCATAAACATATAATAGCAAAGGTCATAGCATAGGTAATTTGTTTATCATAGTCATAGTCAATGGTTCTATCATCAATAATCTCCATCGCATAGGTAACAATGCTAACATCCTAGTAGATAGTTAAAATCATACCTGTCTTCGCTTTGCCAGTGTCCTGTGTCTTATCTGCAACTAAGGTATAAACTCGTGCTTGCCTCAAAGTAGTCCCTTCAGAAGTTGATGTTGTAGTTGTTTTCGGTACCATGGTTGAATTAACTCCACTAGCATTGGGCTTCTCATTTCTGGGATAAATTTGTGGACAAGATTTAGCCATATGTCCCTTCTGTCCACATTTGAAACACGCTCCAGTTATACGGCGACAAACGCCCCAATGTTGTTTCCCACACTCCTTGCAAATGGATGTATTTACACTTCCTGCACTTTCCCTTTTTGTATTGTCATTAAACCTTGAAGCCAAATTTTCAGTCATAGAAGTCATTGATTCTCCAACTGTTTCTATTTTCTGTTTCTTGAATTTCTTATTTTCTGTCTCGGTCTTTGTTGTTGAATTGCACATTTTCAAAGCCACAATGTTTGTTTCAGCCATTAAGGCTCTATCAAGTACATCAACATATTTTTCTAATTTTAAAACGTTCACCCTGTCAAGCACCTCGACATGTAAACCACCCTCAAATTTTCTTGCCTTCTTGTATTCTGTATCTACCATATGAGGAGCATAACGGGCCAATTCAGTAAATTTAGCTTCATATTCCGCAACTGACATCGTACCTTGCTTTAACTGTTCAAATTCAAACACTTTTCTGTCTCGCATGCATTGTGGGAAGTATTTTTCATAAAATATCTCTTTGAATCGGTTCCATGTTAAATCTCTGTTTGCATCCCGAACCAGCATCCACCATCTTCGAGCTTCCTCTGTTAACGTAAATGTGGCTAACAAAACTTTATAGACATCTGTACACTGAAACACTTCAAAAATCTTTTCTGTTTCAAGTACCCATGTCTCCGCTTTTAGTGGTTCGATCCCTCCTGCAAATTCTGGTGGTTTAAGTTTCTTGTATTTCTGTGTAAGTGCGATAATGTCATCGTTATTCATCGGTTCCACTTGAATAGGTGGTGGAGGAGGAGGCGGAAAGGGTTGTCTTTGTTGTTGTTGGTTTTGTTCTTGTTGTTGCCTCACCAACCCTGTTAAAGCTTCCACCATTCTTTCTAGTCGGTCCAGTCTAGCATTCGACAATTCTGTTTCATCTACATGCCTTGCACTGGTTTCTTCCATTAGTCTATAGAACCCATAACAGATAGAACATTTCATTTTCCATATACTGTTCTTTTACTATCTCATCATCATTCAATTTTTTTTTTGTATCTCATATATACAGAAACACACACACACACACATGCACATATGTTATGCCATGCTCTATATCTTTTCTAATGCACCCTACAGCTCTTGTGGACACGTGTGTGGGTAATTAACTCGTGCGCTCTGATACCACTCTGTCACGCCCCGAACCCGCCCCTAGAAGTTCGGTGACGAGACCGGCCAGTAATCCTAGATTACCAAAGGCCTTCCAATACAAAACATACATAACAGGGGCTCGCGGAAGCATAACCAAAAACAAATAGTCCAAAGAGCTGTGCATAAATATGAACAAGTAATTTACATGCCAAAAATGAGTTAATTTACCCACATTACATTACACATACCCAAAAATTCATATACAACATATAGGCACATGCCACCAATACATCCAAAACAAAACTCACTATACGGCCTTCCAGGCCTAGCCCAGCTTGGGGCACCATTACTCAGGTAGGCTTTCAAAACGGCGGCTCGAGACGGACTTCGCCTAGGCTTGGCTTCCCGACTGCTCACCTATAAAATACATATATACGGGGGGGTGAGCTAAAGCCCAGCAAGTAACATTAACGTAAAGGGGTTAGTGAACGAATTCCGAACATTTCATACGTATAAAACAGATCATAGCATAATCATAGTCATCTCATATTAGAACATAATAATGGCATATCCCATAGAACATATCACATAACGTCTTCCGACTAGAGTAACCGGTCCCGGACACCGATTAAACACATATCGTCACAATGAAGTGACTAACGAGATCTCGTAAACTGGTCATGGACCCGCACTAATGTGCCGTCCCCCATGACTTGGGACTATCTATGGATGCCATACTAGATTCGTAAACAGGATACTCGTTCACAGAAAACATTAACATTCCAGAAATCATAGCATAGCATAACGTTTTCAGAACATACTTTATAAGAACATAACTTTACAGAAATGTTACTTACAGAGGGTTTCCGAAACCGATGGCACGGTCTTCGAGATTTGACCTGTCAAATACCGACATATATAACACAATTCTTCAATACATATAGCCATAGAATCAAACAATTCATGTATTCCAATCTTACTCTAATTAAATACTCATTCTCATATAGGTCACATATTCCTTCCTTATTTTAATTCATTTCATATAATTCTTTCTTAACACCAATTATCAATAAATCACATGGTTTATGTTATCTAGTTTCCTTACTTTATTTCACTTCATGACAAATTAGTCTTTCTTTCCATAATTCATTTCATAAAACTAAGTGTTCATGCTAGATTATTCTTTACTTAATTACATGTAAATGAGGTACTAAATGCATGCCAATAATACATTAAATTCAAGCACATGAAGGTCCAAGAAGTAGAAAATATCAAAAAGGCCAAAAACATTTAAGAAACCATTTAATTTAACCATGAATTTCATAAACCACACCCAAAACATTTGAAACCATTTTCAATACACAAGACCAAGGCCAAAACATTTTAAAAAGTATTTGGTTTAGCCATTAAAACTTAAGACCAAAACCCACATAAATCTATTAAGGATCAAACCATGATTTAACCATAAATTCATAAACCATGCACATAATTCAAATAAACTTAAATCCATGGAGTTTCCTCCCTCAACTATGAAAATCATGCAAGATCAACATGATTCAAAACCATAAATCTCATGATCATATACTATGGATGCTCAAGATGCAACTTAGATGAAAATACAACACAACCTCTCTATTTTTCATAATTTCTCTTCAATTCCACTTACATACCATGAAATTATGCATGAACTTACTTTATTTCAAGAATTTAGAGAGAGATTCTTACCTTAATTTGGCTAATTAGAGAGAATTAAGCTTGTTCCCCTTTTTCTCCTCTTCTTCCCGTATTCTCTCTCTCTCCCTCCTTTAGATATTTCTTATCTTGTGTTTTTGAGTCAACAAAGGTCAAACACCTTTATCCATAAAGCATATATATCAAATAAATTCATTTGTGCCAAAACTTTGAGCCAAACATGGCCTAACGAATCAGACGAAATTCAGTCCTCAATTTATCGTTTCGAATGGTTCTAAATATTCCCGGTATCACATAGGTGTGCTCAATTTCAATTTCTGAACCCGTTTCGGTCATCGATTTCAGTCCCGAAGCTGCAGTTCCAACATATATTTTTCTACTTCAAATAGAAAATTCCCAATTAATTCATATTAATGCGTCGTTAATTACTGATAATTGTGACGTATATTCCGGGGTCATTACATATCATCTTCAGAATAATCTTTCCTTATCCTTCGACTTTGGAAGTTGAGGAATTGCCTATAAAAAGTTGTTCACCGTTGTCCACTATAGAATAAGATGTAAACATCTTTTTGTCGGCACAGATATGACGAGTAGCATTAATGTCCACTTACCATTCTTTAAGATTTCCGACAAGGTTTGCCTCGAAAACAACTGCAGAAAGATTTATGTCACCAACACCATTGGAAATTTTGTCCACTTCGGTCATATTGGCTTGAGCAGGCTTCTTGCTTGTTCTTCTTTTGCTTTTACCTTTGTTACAACAATCTTTGGCCTAATGTCTCTCTTTATCACAGATGTAACATTTGCCATTAAACTTGTACTTTTTAGTTTCTCCTCTTTTAGAGCCTTGTGAGGAACTTTTTCCAGAAAACTTCCGCTTCTTGGCTTTTGAAGTATGTTCCACCACATTTGCCTTTGACTCTATTAGATACTCACCAGCCCGCTTCTCTGAATTGCAGTTGTCCTCCTCAATCCTCAAACGCACAATTAATTCCTCCAAAGACATTTCTTTGCACTTGTGTTTAAGGTAGTTCTTGAATTCCTTCCAGCCTTGTGGTAATTTTTCAATTAAGGCAACAACTTGGAAGGATTCATTGAGAGACATGTCTTCTGCGTCAATGTCATGCAGAATGAGTTGGAGATCTTGAACTTGGCTGATTACAGTCTTAGAATCAATCATCACAAAGTCCAGGAATTTGCCAACCACAAATTTCTTTGAGCCAGCATCTTCTGTTTTGTACTTTTTCTCCAAAAACTCTTAAAGTTCCTTTGTCGTTTTGATAAGACTGTAGACATTATATAATGTGTTGTCAAGTCTGTTCAAGATGTAGTTCCAGCAAAGAAAATATGCATGTTTCCAGGCATCGACCGCAGCAACCACTTGCCGGTCGGTTTCATCTTCTTTTAGAGTAGGAGCATTCTCACGGAGAAAACGTGCCAGGTTGAGAGTAGTAACATAGAAACACATTTTCTGCTGCCATCTTTTAAAATCAGTTCCTGAGAACTTCTCTGACTTTTTACCATGATTAACTAGTACAGTCATAACTGGAGAAGGAGTTGGAACAATAGCAGCCACCACACCAGTACTTGTTTGAGCATTAGTTTCAGTAGCCATGAATTCTAAATTATAAAACAAAATTAGAATTAGAATTGTATACTACACAGAAATTTTAAACCAAAACCATATAATTAAATTCTGTAAAAATAGAAGAAACAAGGATTGTAACTTTTATTTCCAATTAATTTGAAAATAAAATCAAATTTTATTTAAACAAATTAATTCCACACAGAAAGATATTTCTGTAACACTTCAAAATTAAAATACTGAGAACATAATTTTAATTAATGAACACTCAGAAATTATTTCTGAAAATCAAAATTAATTTTTGACAAACTTCACAAATAAATATTCTAAATTGTTAATGAAACCAGTATATTACTACTAGTTGTCAAAGAAAATAGACAGTATATTATTATTATTTATTTTTCCAACCAGAATATTATTTTGTAAAACCACAGAAAATAATTTCTACAAGAAGAATAAAGAAAAAAGGAAATAAACGAAAAATTCTATATAAACATAATAATTCGAATCTGTCTTAAGATTATTGGAACAATCTTCTGTGTAAAATAAATAAGTTGAAACAAATCAAATAAATAAAAATAAATTACTTACTGAACCGAATAAATATTTAAAAGATCAAGTCGAGTGTGTGACATTTTGTCTTTAAGACAAATTCGCCCCGCTATGGTGCTTATGGATAAAAAGCGTCTATCTCCTAAGATACAATAATCTTCACAAATTGTAGTAGCACTCCAAACAATTTGTACGGTGAACAAAAACCTATGTTTTATACTCTCTGAATTTTTCACTAAAACTATGATGAAGAATAATACAGTGAAAGAGAAAAACCGGGAAGGGGACAGATTTTTCTGGATGTTTTTCAGCATCCCAATCTGCTGGAAATGAATCTGAATTTATAAGATTCATGACAGACCTGAACAGGTCTGAAATTTGAATAAATAGATGCAAATTCAAATTAGACAGGTACAAACAGATAACTGCTGGCACTTTCTATTTGTTGGAAAACTGCTGGCGGATTTGAATCTTTCTGACAGTTTCGAATCTGTTTGGCAGTTAAAAAAACTATTTAACAATCGGGAATTTAGTGGAATTCGGAAGCACAATTTTTGGACAAAAAATTTGAATTCAAATACATTTTGAAATTCAAATAATTTCCTGCAAGAATATAAAAAAATTCAAATAAATTTTGTCTAAAAAATTAATGTTGGAACCAACCCACACCCGCACCCGGCACGGCCGATCAACGGCGGTAGCGTGCGCGTGTGTGGTGGTTTGGGCTAAGGTTCACTTTGTTCATAACTCCTTCCTTCTACAAACTTGGGATGCCCCTTGGGGCGCAACCCAAATTAGTACACCAAGAGCTTATATACTCACAAAAGCTCACTTAAAGTTTCAATGTGAGATAAGCCTTACAAGGAAACTCACATTAAATTCTTTAATTATCCATTCCACGAACCCGAAAATGACGTCAACTTCTCATTCACTCATAAATGGTTTTGACGAACCGTCTTCACCGTGTGACTTACTATGCAATAAGAAACACGTTACCTCTTTGGACTCACTCCAAAAGACATCTGGGGTCCACTCAAATTTGGGCTCAAAGTTGACCCAAAATAAGCCTATAAAAACCAATTTTCCAACACCATAGATAGCCCAAGTTTCACAGTATTTTTTGCATGCCATAGAGTAGGGGTGGGCATAGGGTTATCCGACCCGCCCAACCCGCACTACCCTACCCGACCCGCAGACCTTTGGGCGGTTTCGCAAACACATTATGGTCGGATGCAGTTTAGATTATGGCTGAATTTCGGATTGCAGGCGGGTTGCGGGTTTGACCCGCACCCGCACAACCCATCCGCGTAATCAGAATTTTTATTTATTTATTATATATATGTAAAATCTGGACCGTTGATCTTCATCTTTAGTATAACAAACAAAAGTAAAAAAAAAAACCCTAATCTCTCACAATCGCACAAACACATTTGCGCAGTTAGAGAGAGCTCATTTCCTCTCATCTCGTATCAGTCTCTCTCTCTCTCGTTTTTCATCGCACTGATCGCAACTCTGCTTTCAACTTTGCTTTCTCATCGCACTGATCTCTCATCGTAACTCTGTGCACAGCCTCACTTCGAATCTCACTCTCTCGTGCTTCGCAAGATCGACTCTGCTCTGCAACTCATAGGTAAGACTCTGCTTTGCTCTTCAGATCTATCAGTCTGTCTCTATCCCCGGTCTCTTTTTTTTTTTAATGTAATCAGATGTGTAAGCAATAGATCACTGAGTTTATTTGTTTATTTGTTAAATCTATGTTAATCTATGTTAAATCTGTTAAATCTATGTTAATCTGTGTTGAATCTGTTATGGAGATCTCGCTTCCCACTAATCCAGAATCAGTAATTTTAAATATGTATATTTTATTCACTTTGGTTCGACTCTGCACTTCAATCTAGGTTGTCAATGGCAAAAGGAAACTCTGTTAGTCTGTAAAATCCATTTTTATCATCTTCTTTGTTTGGTTTCTAGAGCTTCTTTATCAGCTATATCATCACTCTCTCAACCTATCATTAGGTCAGTTTCTTTGATTCCTAAGACTCAATTTTCCTTCATTGCTCTTGCTTTTTTTTTTTTTTGGATTCAGACTTTTTCTTTTACTATTAATTATATATGTTATTAGATATGTTATTGAATTTGTAATTACATATGTTATTCAATGTATTATTCAATCTATTGAATCTGTAATTATTTAAATTATGTTGAATCTATAATTATTAATTATGTTGAATTTGTAATTAGATCTGTTTATGCAATCAGTTTTTTTTTTTTTTTTTGTAATGTAAATTATGCAATCACATTATGTTTATGCAATCAGATTTTTTTGAAATGTAAATTATGTTAGGCAATCAGATCTGTTCATGCAATCATATTTTTTATTATTTTTTTATTTTTTGGTAGCAACAGATCTCTAAGATTGGAATTAAATCTATTATTATGTGACTAAGATTCTGTTTGTGTGACTAAGATTTGTTTCAATGGTGATTGGAATTAAATCTGTGATTGGAATTAAATCTATTCATTTTTAAATCTGTGATTTCAATGGTGATTTGTTTCAATGGTGATTGCATTTCTATTTGGAATTATTGAAATTGAATTTTTAATTTTAGGAATTGATTTTGAAGCATTTTAGAAAATTGATTTTGAATGATTTGTAAGTTTTAATGAATTAATTTTTAAAGGGAAAAATCCAAACCGCAAACCGCCCGTAACCGCCCGCACATCCGCAAACCCTATTCGTACAAACCGCAAACCGCACTGTGGGCGGTTGCGGTTTGACTTTTTCCCAAACCGCAGAGGTACGGGCGGGTCAAAACCGAACCGCAAACCGCACAAAACCGATCCGCGAACACCCCTACCGTAGAGTATGTTTATTTAAAAAAAAAAAAAATTAGTAGGTTTTATTTCACCCATACAATATAAGAAAACATTACAAACAAGCTTTACAAACACACACACACACACACACATATATATATATATAAATATCAAACAACCATCAAAATGTTGTTTCAAACATCCAAAAAAAACTATCCATAAGTCCTGAATATCCAAAAATTATCTATGCATTCCAAATCGTCTAAAAATTATGTTTCTAAACATCAAAAACTATCGAGTTCAAAACCATCAAAAATGTTCTAAATCATCCAAAAAAAACTGTCATTAAGTTCTACACCATACAAAATTTACCCAAATATCTTCTTGTCAATTCACTGTCATGAGCTGATTTAATTGCAACAACACTCGGCTTGTGCCCTAGAACAAGCACCTGACAGATTCAACCCACTTGGCTCGGACAGTTCCATCACCTTTTCGGTCTCTTATCACCTTCATGGTACCAAATGCCTCTCCTATAGGACCATTTCTAGAGGTTTCTTCATCTTTCTTTAATTGGAACTTAGGCCGCTCTCCATCAAAATAACAAAAATGGGGAGCAAATCACTATGATAAATAACAAAAATGGTTATAAGCAAAAAAATAAATAAATAATGGTCAATAGAGAGTAGAGAGACAAATGATACATAAAATATGAAATGCAAAAATAAAAAATGGTCAAAAGTTTTTTAAAAAAAAATGTACTTAAAAGATGAAAGAGTCTATTTAAATAATGCAAGAAACTAAATACTAACTAAACTCTAATTGTCTCATAAAGATAGAGAAAAAATAATGAATTGTATCGTTACATTAATGTAATATTTATAGGACGAAGAGGACATGAATCACTTGAAGAATGTGTAATGTATGACGTTTAGGGTTTTGGGGTAGGAGAAAGAATTGGTTGAAGAAAAAGTACATATAAAGGATCTTCTTCATCTTTTTTTCTTTTAAATCATAAATCATGAATTTTTTTAATTATTTTTTGAACTTAAAAATTCACAATTTTAGTATGGAAAACAACCAAATCAGTTTATTTAATATATTTATAGGAAAACAATTTAATTATAACGAAACAACTAAATCGGTTTTCTAAATTAATTATAATGAAACAAAATCAATCAAATAAAATAATTTAAACATATTTAAATCGATTTTTGCTTAATTAATTATTTTGAGGAATGAAAGATTTTATGTAGAGATTTTAAAAGATAGATAAATAAATTAAAAGGTTAATAAATCGTATTTTTATATTTAATTTTAGAAAACGATCATCTTTTAAGTAACGATGAGTCTAAATTTTTTTTATTTTTTAATTCGAAAATTATGTAAGATACGTGAATAATTTATTATTTTTAAATAAAAGAATAAAAAAATGACGTTAGGTTCCGCCACTCTTCGCGAGAGAGAGAGGGGAAATGCGTGAAGGATATGAAAACACACATGCCTTGACATGGATGCACCAACCAAGCGGAAGGAATTGGTTTTCCTTCAAAAATCATGGCCAATAAGGTAATTCCACCGAGGCTGAATAACCCAGATGATGTTGATATATATACACACTAGTTTCTAATGGCCGGGTAAGGTACAAGTTATTATTATAATATAGGGTTAATTGCATTAATAGTTTCTATAGTTTGAAATTTGTGTTACTTTGATTCTTAATTTTTTAATTGTGATATATTTGATCATGAAGTTTGAATCTTGTTACAAATAAAAACAATTGAAAATATCATTAGATTTTTCAAGAGTAAAATAGTCAATTTGATAAAACATAAACTAATTTGACAAAAATAAATGCCAAAAAAATATTTTTATCCACCAATGATAAAATTATGTAAAATTAATAAAAAGTACATGATTAATTTTTAAAAATTAATTTTACATGATCATCATCCAAACACATAATAAAAATTAATTTGGTAAAAAAAAAAAGATGTCTAAAAGATTTATCAATTTTACATAATTTTATTTTTAGTGGGTAGAAATAATTTTAAAAATTCAAAAATATTTGTTTGACATTTATTTTTGTCAAATTAGTTTATATTTTATCAAATTGACAATTTTACCCTTGAAAAATTTAATGATATCTTCAATTGTCCTTATTTGAAACAATATTCAAAATTCAGGGTCAAATGTGTCACAATTGAAAAGTCAGGGACCAAAATGACACAAGCCCAAACTATAGGGACTATTTGTGTAATTTACCCTATAATATATTTAAATGGAATAAAATAAATTATTAGAGATATGATAAAATTATGTGGTATGATATGTATTACTAGCGTATGCCCGTGCCTGAATGCACGGTGCAAATAATATTAGGATTAGAATATAATTGTAATCTCAACACTATTTAAATTTATTTTTTAATTTGATAAAATCACAAATTTATTATAAAAATTTTGGAGTTCTCACAAAACTCCTCACGAAAACTCGCTTTTGATTATATAATAAACAGCTAGAGAGATAAATGTGCCTAGTATACATACAATTTCCACGGGCATACATACAATACTGCTTTTGCTTATGTAATTATATGGAAATTGTATGTATGTCCGTAATGTCTTGGTGTATTGCAGGCATACATACATCGTATGAAAATATGTTAAAAATATATTGAACAAAAATGAGAAAATAAAAAAAATAAACAAATAGAGAGAAAAATAAAAACGGAAGAAAATAAAAAAAAATAAAAAGAAAAGAGAGAGGAAGGTGAGAGCATGAGATCATGGAAGGAGGGGTATGAGAAAAGAAAAAAGTAAGAGAGAGAGAGAGAGAGAATCAGGAAAGTAGAAAATGTATATGTAGAACATTTTTTGAAAAATATATCTCAGCCATTATTTTATAATTTGAACAGATCTGAGCCGTCCAAATGTCCTAATAGGACAAAAATATGTTGAAGATTCAAAAATCGTCCTGCTTTATTAAAATACTAGTGTATACCCGTGCCTAAAGGCACGGTGCAATTAATAATGAGATTAAAATATAAATCAAAATAAAATTATTAAAATATAATGTTAAGATTTTCCTTTTCAATGGTGGTGGACAATCACAAAGTGGAAGTGGCGATGAGTCCCTTAGTTCAACACCCATTTCAAAAAAAATTTCAAATTTTCTTAAGTTTTGTGATGAAATTTTAATTTCTACTATAATGCTATTATATGTATTAAAAATTCAGCTCATTAAATTTTTTTAAATTTTTATTAAAAAATTAAAAAATTAAATGTTAGTATTTTATGATGAAATGTCTTCAAATTATTCTAATATCAAAGTTAATATTTTTTATAAAAATTATTAATTTTATTGAATGTATATTAAAAATAATACATCATACAGCGGTTTGGTTTGATTTTTTAAATTATTTTTTGATTTTTTTGAAAAAATAGAAATAAATTTGACAAAAATAAATTGTTTTGTTGATTTTTCAAAAAATTTAAAGGTATTTTCATTTATTTTATTGGATTTTTTTTTTTTTTTTTGTATTTTACTCATTTTTTTGTACTTTTTAAATGCACCTAATCTAAATATATTTGAAAAGTAAAACAAATTGACTAAAATATTAAAAAATTCAAACAAAAATTTGTGCATTTTTATTTAGATTTTTTTTTTTAATAAATTTTTTTCGTATTTTACTTTTTAAATGCATTTAATTTTGATATATCTAAAATGTACCCCAAAAACAAAGAGACTAAAATATTGAGAAAAAAAAAGTTGAGTAATAACAAACGAAAACCAGTCTCAAAATAATTTCTGAAAAATTAAACCAAACAAATATATTTTCAACACCCATTTCAAAAACTTTTTCAAAATCATAAAAAATCAACACTCATTTTTCATTAAGGAATTCAATCCATTTCATAAACTAAAATCAAAACCCATCTTATGAAGATCAAATATTCTAAAACATCTCAGCCACATAACTTGTATGCATAGATTTTCACTTTGTCTCTTTTTGAAAAAAAGAAAGAAAAAAAAAAAAAAAAAAAAAAGCAAAACAAACCCAGATCTTTAAATTGTCTAACCTTCATTAACAGTAATCACATGGACATACTTCTGCAACAACACTACCAATCTCACCAACCACCACACAAAAAAAAAAAAAAAAAAAAAAGTACATGAATTTGAATAAGAGAAACAAAATTAGAAGGTTTGATTGATGCAGAGTAGTAGTAGGGGAGAGAGTTGGATGAGCGTGGGTGTTTTGAAATTTGAAAATTGTGAGTGAGACTGAAAGAAAAAAAAGAGGAGAGTTTATAGAGAGAGTTCGATAAGCGAGATTTTTTTTTTTTTTTTTTGTAGGAAGTGGATGGGTGTGTTTTGAAATTTAAAATGTGGAAGGGTGAGGTGAGAGAGTTCAATGAGCGTGGGTATGTTTTGAAATTTAAAATGTGAAAAGGTGAGGTGCCACAGATAAGGATTGGTAGTTGCAAAGTTTGTGGCTCTTGGACTGAAAATTCAGGTAGAGTGAGAGAGAATGTTTTCATCTCAGCTGTTTATCTAAATATAGAAATGAATCAGGACCATTAAAATGTCCTAGTAGGACAATTGTCTCTAATATATTTTCAAAAACCTTTGTGCCTTATTATATAGATTTTTTGATTTGTTACTCCAATTATATTACCATATCATTTTGGGTGAATTTATAAAATTTTAACATTTGTTCTGAATTTATAAAAAAAAAAAATTTGTGTGTGTGTAACTTTTAGCAACACATAAATATAAAATAAATACTAAGATAATTCTCTCATCTAACAAACCTACGAAGATAATTCACTGAATTAATAAAGAAACAAAAGAAAATACATCTATATGCAAATGACTAATTTTATTAATACATAAATTATACTTGCATAACAAATAACTAATTTTATTAATAAATAAATCATTAAATAAATTAATAATTTTTAATGATATAAAAAATATTTTTCAGTTAATCATTTTGTTAATAAATAAATCATTAAGTCAATTAATAGTTTTTAATGATATGAGAAATTTTTTTAATAAACAATTTTGATAATTTATTATTACATTACAGAATAATTTTTTTTCCTGAGTATTATGTTAAATTAAAATTTATAACAAACGATAGTTGTAATTTTTAGTATTATAAGACTTATTTATATTTTAAATAAATTTTATGAGTATATTTATAATTTGTTAAAAATAAAAAATTTATATTTTATAATTAACTAAAAATATTTACGTAATTATACTTAAATTGTTTCACCAACCCACCTAAAAGGCGAAAACCGCCTCTTGGTTGATATATATCAGTCATTCTGCCGACCCTAGCAAGAGAAATCATCAGCCAAGCTACCGAAAAATACATTTTTGACTTCAACTCAACAAAAGTGACCCCCAAGAAGAGAAATCATCAACCAAGCTACTTGACAAAAGGATACAGCAGATCCAAATTCACAACAGCAACAACAACAACAACAACAACAACAACAACAAAAAATCAAAACCATTTTGACGTCAACCAACTCAAAAATCAAAAGGATACAGCAGATCCAAATTCACAACAGCAAAAAAAATAAAAAATAAAAAATCAACCAAGCTACTTAAAAATACATTTTGACGTCAACTGAACAAAGGGCCCACTTTGTGCTCTACTCACGTGATTCACCGGATTCTCCTTTTGGTTCAATTGAAATTATTTTTTATAAAAATTCAAAAATTAATTTGATTAAAAAAAAATATAAGAAAAAAATTAAGGTTGGAGTGTTATAGCTTTGTTTGGCATATTAATTTGGAGCTAAAATAACTATAAAAAGATAAAATAAGTTAAAATATTAATAAGATAAAATGTCATATCCAAATTATAGTCATTTTATTTTTTTTTCTTACAAGAGTTAAAAAATTTTAAAAACCAACCCAAACAAACTTTTTAACCCATGCTAAAAGAGCAAAAAAAAATTAAAAAGACAACTCACTTCACAAACGAAGGTATAATAATCTTAAATTTTTAATTTTATTAATTTAAATAATATTTTTTGATTTATTTTTATTGAAATTATTTTTTTATTTTCGTTCAACTAAAATTGATGAAAACATATTATTTTAATCATTGTACTCAATATAATTGTATACAAAATGTCTAATATTTCATTTTCTATTGAATTTAATGACTAATGTTTTTATTAGTTTTACTTAATGAAAATAGATAAATAATTTAGTTTGAAAACAAATTAAAATATTAGGATTTAAATTGATATAATTAAAATTTAAAATTTTAATTTTTTACAATACTCAAATCTTGGAAGATTGAATTTTTTTTATTACTTTTTTAATAGTTTTTTTTTTTTTTTACTATAATAGTTTATTGCCAAACGCACCCTTAAGCTACCTCAGTCTCTAAAAAAATATATTGTAAATTACAAATACATTTTTTGAGGTTAGCTTAAAACATGAAGTGCCCATTATAATACTGAAAATTACAAATATCTCTTTGTCAGAATTTATTATTTAACAAAATTAACAGAAAAAAACAAAATTTCTAACAATTCTTCTATACAATAATAAAATTACTTAAATTATTAATTAAAATATATTTATGACATTATTAAAAATTGTTAATTGAGTTGATAATTTATTAATAAAATGACTCATCTGTTATGCAATTAGAAATTTAAAGGTGCAACATGTAATTTTCATAACTACATAAGACAATCTATATTTTAAATAAACTTCAAATGGTGTATTTATAATTTACTCAAAAATTTAATTCTATCTCTTTGATTAAACTGATACTGATAGCTATATACAACAAACAAGAGTTTTAAGGATCAATTTTTTTTTGTTTCTAAAAGTAAAAATTTTATTGTAAAAAATATTTAGGAAACAATTCTTATCATCACGATGATAGTCGCTAAGTTAGAATCCGAAAAGTTAAAAAAAAAAAAAAAAAAAATTAGCATCAAAGTAATTTGGTCTCAAAAAGAATAATAAATCATTACTAAATGTCTAATTTTGTTACTAAAATCACAATGATGATATTTTTTGAAACACAAATATATTTTGCAAATAAAAAATAATTTTTTTCTAAATTTTTACTTCAAACATTTAATTTGTTGTAATATTTTAAATTTTTTTAAATAAATAAATAAAATAAAATATAAATTTATGCAATCAAATAATCTACTAATTGGCATTGAAATGACAATCTACGCTAATCGATCAAACGTAAATTTCAATAATACCTTATTATAATTTTAAAATGATGAGGCAACAGACATTCACATACGTTTGTAATGTGATATTACAATTCGGAAAATTCATCTATTTTAAGATTAAGACCAAATCATGCATTGAGAAAATTAAATTAAATTGTGTGATTTGGCTTGAATCGAATTGATTTGGATTTTTTTTTTTTTTTTTTGGCTCAACCCTATCTATTTTAGCATCAAAGGAAAAAAAAAACATAAGTATGATTATAGGAAAAAAGAACATAAGTATGATTATTTTCAATTTCAAATCAATGAGAAAGGCTACTAGGTGCATCCTTAAAAAAGGCACATCACAAAAAAATTATAACTTTTTATGATAAAAATTATGATTTTAATTTTTTTTTGGTGTTATGCTATTTTATTGTAAAAGTTATGAATGACAAATTTATAATGTATCTTAAAATTACAAATAGCAAAATTATGTCACTACATGATAAAAAATACATTTTTTTTATGGTCAGCAAAAAGTTTTAATTTTGTAGTAAAAAAAAAAAAAATGTTTGTTGTGTAGTAAAAGTTGTGAATTTTTCTGATGTTACGAGGTGTATAGTATATGCACATTTTTAGGAATGCACATAATAGTATTTCCTCAAATGAATTTTTGTATACTACAAGAATAGCATTTAAATAGCACTATAAAAATAATGTGATAATATCATTTTTTAAAGCAAAATTATATTTATAAGTGTTTTATTTTAAAATGAAATATTCACATTAAATTATATCAGTCTATATATTTTTTTGTATGAATATTTGTTTATATATTATATTATATGGAGCAAGGGAGTCAAAAGGACAAGGACAAAGACAAAAAAAACGGAGCTTGAATTTGGAACAAAAAAGTGATTCAGAGTTGGAATGGAGCCAATAAAACGACACAGTATTAAAGCATAACAGTTGCTTCGATGATTAACTCACAGCAGCATCCTCGAACCCTCCAGGAAAACGAGAGAGGAAACGTGCGAACTACCCAAAAACACATTTTGACAAGGTGGATGGAATTTTCTTCCTCCAAAAATCATGGCCCACATCGAAGTGTAATAAGGTAATTCCACTGAGGCTGAATAGACAGACACAATATGAACACATGGACTCCCAGCAGTCACCTGTGTTCTAGTTATGTTGGAAATGATATGTAGAATAATGCTTGGGACCTCCTTTTGGGGTCACTCCCTCACCTCCTTTGTCACGTGGTGGAGGTGATTGAAGGAGCAGGAAAAAAAAGAAAAAAAAAAAGTAACTAATGAGAGAGAGAGGGGGTCAAAGGGGGTGGGGGAAAAAGGGAGGATGAATCATTGTTGTGATATGTATTAAGTTGGGAATGATATGTACTCCCCAAAAAAAATACCGGTCCCACAACTTCACTCATTTGTGATAAAAAATAAAAAAAAAAAGCACAACACATAATTGGTTCATATATCATTGGGGTCATTGAGGGTTCCATTTTGAGGGTCTCAAGTATTTTTCCGTGATTCTCTATACATGTTCAAATTCTCTTTTTGGTTCAGTTGAATTTATTTTTTTATAAAAATTAAAAAATTAATTTGATAAAAAAAATTATAAAAAAAAAAAAAATAAGGTTTGAGTGTTATGGTTAGGGGTGTGCGCGGTGCGGGTCGGTGCGGTTTGAGAGAAAAATAGAAACCGTATGGCAGGTGGCGGATTGATAAAAGTGTCACTAGAATTTGTCATTTTCCTTATCAAAAACCGGCGGTTCGGTTGGCAAATAATGGCTGATTTGCCTTGGCGGTTGGGGCGGATTGGCGGTTTATGAAAAATATAATTCAAATTACAAAACTTAAATCAAAGAGTAAAAAAAAAACGAGATACCGTGATGTTAAGCATCTTGCGAAGCTTTCTTCTGATGCAGCAAGTGTAGCAACAACATGATAATATCAACGACTATGCCATCAGTTCATTACAAGCATCTGTGGAAGCTACAATGATCAAATACAATACATAAAATTAATATCATTCAGGGTTTACAATATATTGAAAATGTTTACTATTGAAAAGTATTTAGATTGAAAAGTGAGCTGATGTAAGTTTGCAACATGGCCAGAAAAAAAAAAAAAAAAAAGATTGAAAAGTGAATTGGAATCCAATTTTATTTTGGATTACTGACATCTTGAATTCCCCTCGAGCAGTAATGTAATACTATATTCTAAGATATAGAACAACAAGCAAACTTAAGTAAAAAAGAATTTTTAAAATCTTATAAAACATGATTTAATAGCGGTACGGGTCGGTGCCGTTTGGAAGAAAAATAGAAACTAGCGGATTGATAAAAGTGTCACTAGAATTTGCCATTTTTCTTATCAAAAACAGGCGGTTCGATTGGCAAATAATAACCAATTTGCCTTGGCGGTGCGGCTCGGTGCGGTTTTGGCGGTTTTGGCGGTATTATGCACACCCCTAGTTATGGCTTTGTTTCGCATATTAATTTGGAACTAAAATTATCATATAAAGATAAAATAGGTTAAAAATCAATAAAATAAAATGTCACATCAAAATCATAATCATTTTATTTTTTTCTCACAAAAGTCAAAAAATTCAAAAAGCCCAACCCAAATTAACTTTTTTATCCAGACTAAAATAGCCAAATAATCAAAAAGCAACTCACTTCCCAAACGAATGTATAATAATCTTAAATTTTAATTTTATTAATTTAAATAATATTTTTTTGATTTATTTTTTATTTTTGTTAAACTAAAATTGATGAAAACATATTATTTTAATCATTATACTCAATATAATTGTACAAAAAAATGTCTAATATTTCATTTTCTATTGAATTTAATGACTAATATTTCTATTAGTTTTACCTAATGAAAATAGATAAATGATTTAGTTTGAAAATAAATTAAAATATTAGGATTTAAATTGATAAAATTAAAAATTAAAAATTTATTTTTTTACAATTCTCAAATCTTGGAAGATTGAATTTTTTTTGACTTTTTTAATAGTTATTTTTTTATTTTTCTATTTTTTTTACTTTAATAGTTTATTGCCAAACGTACCCTTAAGCTACCTCAGTCTCTAAAAAAATATATTGTAAATTACAAATATATTTTTTGATATTTGCTTAAAATATGAACTGCCCATTATACTAGTACCTCATTGTCAAAATTTATTATTTAACAAAATTAAAAAAAAAATTTCTAACTACTTTTTTATACAATAATAAAATTACTCAAATTATTAATTAAAATATATTTATGATATTATTAAAAATTGTTAATTGAGTTGATAATTTATTAATAAAATGACTTATCTATTATGCAATTATAAATTTAAAGGTGCGGTATGTAATTTTCATAACTATATGAGGCAATCTATATTTTAAATAAATCTCAAAGGGTGTATTTATAATTTACTCAAAAATTTAATTTGATCTCTTTTATTAAGCAGATACTGATAGCTCTATACAACAAATGAGAATTTTAGGAATCAAATTTTTTTGTTTCTAAAAGTAAAAATTTTATTGCAAAAAATAATTAGGAATCAATTTTTATCATCATGATGATAGTCACTAAGTTAGGATCCGAAAAGTTTAAAAAAAAATTTAGCAACAAAGTAATTTGGTCTCAAAAACAATAATAAATCATTACTAAATGTCTAATTGTGTTACTAAAAATACAATGATGATATTTTTTTAAACACAAATATTTTGTCCAAAAAAAAAAAATTTTTTTTTCTAAATTTTTATTTCAAACATTTAATTTGTTGTAATATTTTAATTTTTTTAAATAAATAAAAAAATATAATATAAAGTATGCAATTAAATAGTCTACTAATTGACATTGAAATGACAATCTAAATCGCAACAAATTATTTGGTCAATACTAAAATAAAAAAATATTTTTTTCAAAAAATTAAAAAAAGTTCTTAAAAAATAAAAATAAACAAAATATTTTTTGAAATTTTATATTTTTTCAAAAAATATATATATAATAAAAAAAATTTAAAGAAAAAAAATTTTAAAAAATTTGATTTTTTTTTTTTTTTAAATAGAGTTTTCAAAAGAATTTAGTTATGAGTTTTAAATGAAGTTTATTGAGTTTTAAGTTTTGTATTTGGTTATCAATTTTGAAAAGAATTTTAAATTTTTTTTCATTGAAATCACGATTTCAAAACTAAACCAAACATTATCTTAGTTTCTTGACTTTTTAATAAAAAATATAACATCCTAAACATGGCATGAGTTATATAATTTTTATTTTATTTTATTTTTTATTGCTATTAATGTTTTGTCCCAAGTATTATATAACATATAGATATATAATACTTCAATTGGTAAAATTAAAACAAACGAATTTTCTAAAATTACAAAAATTATACTTTCTGTCAAGTATAATTACATTGTCAGCGAAAATCGTAATTATAATTCATTGTACCACAGTTTGTTAAATAATATAACAATCTTATCTTTTTTTTGTCTATTCCTCTCTCCCACTCATCTTCTATCTCTCTTTATTTTTAAGGCAATGTGGCCAAAAAAAAAAAAAAATTGAAATGAAATATTTAAAATTTTAAATTTATTTCAGTAAGTTTATTAGGAAAAATATTCTTGTACTAGTAAAATTTAGTTTGCCAATTGATAGAATATAATAAATTTAGGTTTGCCGTAAAATGTAAGGGTATTTTTATTTGTTTATTTTTAATTTTATGAAATGATCGAGGTACCTAAGCCATGTTAGATTTATTTCAATCAACACAAATTGAGGAGTCACTTGACCAATTTGTTTATGTAAATATTTTTTAAATTGGTAAACATACATTATAAGTATTTTTTTTTCATAATAAAATATACGTATTTATGCATATTTAATATATTTGAAAAAATAGATTAATGTAATATTTTTTTTTTTATAATTTTGTAATTATTGCCGTAACTTCACTTTAATCTAAACAATTGTAGATATTTTTATAATACTTTTAACAAAATTAAACAAAAATTAATTCGAACAAAATATCACTTCAATTCAAACAAAATTAAACATATATTTGTTTATGTAAATATTTTTTGAATTGATATTTTTAAACAAAATCAATTGCAGATAAAAATATTAAAGGGAAGTTATAAAAATATTAAAGAAAAAATTAGTAAGTATTTTTGAAGTAATGCTTTACACCAATTGTCAATTAATACATATCATGATATCACAAAATATTAAATGAAAAAAATAAAAAAAGAATAGTAATATATAAACATAAAATCAATATAAAAAAAATATTAATAATGATTTGGTTGGATTTTGATCTATCACTTTGTAATAGAGAGTCCATTGACATGTTCTTTATTATACAAATGACACTATCACATCAATTTAGAGTAAAATTTTGCAAACAAATTCTAGTGAAATAATATTTTTCAACCAAAAAAATGGTCATAAGCAGAAAAAAAAAATAAAAAATAAAATGGTCAGTAGAGATTAGAGAGACAAATGATACATTAAATATGAAATGCAAAAACAAAAAATGGTCAGAAGTTAAAACAAAAGAAAGAAAAAAAAAAAGAAAAAAAAAAGTGTACTTAAAAGATGAAAGAGTCTACTTAAATAATACAAAAATATTAACTAACCTCTAATTATCTCATAAAGATAGAGAAAAAATAATGAATTGCATCGTTACATGAATGTAATATTTATAGGACGAAGAAGACGTGAATCACTTGGAGAAGGTGCAATGTATGACGATTAGGGCTTGGGGGTAAGAGAAAGAATTGGTCAGAAAAAAAGTGCACATAAAGGATCTTTTTCATCTTTTCTTTTTTAAATCATAAATCATGATTTTTTTAATTATTTTTTAAACTTAAAAATTCACAAATTTAGTATAGAAAACAGCCAAATCAGTTTATTTAATTTATTTATAAGGAAACAATTTAATTGTAGGGAAACAACTAAATCAATTTTCCAAATTAATTAGTATAACGAAACAAAATCAAACAAAATAATTAAACATATTTGAATTGATTTTGTTTAATTAATTATTTTAAGGAGTGAAAGATTTTAAAAGACAGATAAATAAATTCAAAGGTTAACAAATCATATTTTTATATTTGATTTTAGAAAATAATTATCTTTTAAACAATGATCTTAAGAAATGAGTTTAAAATTTTTTTTTTTAATTCGAAAATTATATAGGCATATGAATAATTTATTATTTTTAAAATAAAAAGAGTAAAAAAAATGACGTTAGGCATAGCATGCGAAGGTATTTCGGTGAATCTTACACTAGTCCCCACTCTTCCAGAGAGAGAGAGGAAACGTGTGAGGGACTTGTAGATGCAATTGACGAAGTGGAAGGAATTTTTTTCCTCCAAAAATCATGGCCCACGTCGAAGGGTAAATAAGGTAATTCCACTGAGGCTGAATAGAAACAAACAATACGAAAACCGACATATGTCAGTTGGGAAATTATTAAATACTCCCGGAACAACACGTATTTATACTCTAAACCAATCATTAATTATTTAGTTTCATGTTTTCCCATCCCCAACATAAATCATGGCCCCTTGCGCTTCTCCATCAATTAAAATCTTATGGAGCACCACGTGTCCATACTCCGAGAGTACTAAATAATTACCCATATCAGTCCTGCTAGTCGATGACCCTTTTGTTGATTTGGCCTCAAAATGCGTATTTGGCGTCAAAAAAGTTAGCAAAAATTTAATTTTTTAGCTTTTTAACTTTTTTGATAAAAAAAACTGACTTCTTTAGATAAAAATGCTAAAATGTCAAAAAGTTGACTTTTTATCGATCTTTTCAAAGTGTCCCTAGCTATCGAAAAACGCAAAAAGGTCCTCTCTTAAGTGGTGTTTTGAGAAATTAATAAAAAGTTTATTTTTTAAAATTTTTTTAAAATTTATTTTATCTTTTTATAAATAAAAAAATATAAAAAATTATGTGACTCAAAATAAATAAAAAATAAAAAATTAACTTTTTATTTACTTTCCAAAACACCCCGATTTTGACGCCAAATAGGACCCCACCTTTGTGCTCTATTCACATGATTCTCTATTCATGTTCAGATTTTGTTTTTCGGTTTAGTTGAATTCATTTTTTATAAAAATTTAAAAATTAATTTGATAAAAAAAATTATAAGCAAAAATTTAAGATTTGATGAGTGTTATGGCATTGTTTGGCATATTAATTTGGAGCTAAAATAATCATAAAAAGATAAAATAAATTAAAAAGTCAATAAGATAAAATGTTATATCTAAATCATAAATTTTTTTTTTTCTTACAAAAATCAAAAAATTCAAAACGCCTAACCCAAATGAACTTTTTAACCTAAGCTAAAACAGTCAAAAAAAAATAAATAAATAAATAAATAACTCACTTTCCAAATGAAAGTATAATAATCTTATATTTTTAATTTTATTAATTTAAATAATATTTTTTTGATTTTTTTAATTTAAATTATTTTTTTATTTTTGTTAAACTAAAATTGATGAAAACATATTATTTTAATCATTATACACAATATAATTGTACAAAAAATGTCTAATATTTCATTTTTTATTGAATTTAATGACTAATATTTTTATTAGTTTTATTTAATGAAAATAGATAAATGATTTAGTTTGAAAACAAATTAAAATATTAAGATTTAATTTGATAAAATTAAAAATTAAAAATTTATTTTTTTACAATACTCAAATCTTGGAAGATTGATTTTTTTGTTTTTGACTTTTTTAATCTCTCTTTTTTTTTTTCTTTTTGATTTTTTTACTATAATAGTCTATAATACGAAAGGGACCCATGAAGAGAGAGAGAAATCATCAACCAAGGTACTTAAAAATACGAAAGGGACCCAAGAAGGGAAATCATCAACCAAGGTACTTAAAAATACGAAAGGGACCCAAGAAGGGAAATCATCAACCAAGCTACTGAAAAATACATTTTGACTTCAACTCAACAAAAGGGACCCAAGAAGAGAAATCATCAACCAAGCTACTTAAAAATACATTTTGACGTCAACTCAGCAAAAGGGCCCCCTTTTGTGCTCTACTGACGTGATTCTTTGGATTCTCTTTTCGGTTTAACTGAATTTATTTTTTATAAAAATTCAAAACTTAATTTGATAAAAAAAAAAATATAAGAAAAAATTTAAGGTTTGAGTGTTATAGCTTTGTTTGGCATATTAATTTGGAGCTTAAATAACCACAAAAAGATAAAATAGGCTAAAATATCAATAGATAAAATGTTATATCCAAATCATAATTATTTTATTTTTTCTCTCACAAAGTTGTTGACACCATAAATCTGCAATTTTTATTATTTATATAATTGCAGGACACGTGGCATCATCTTATTCATTTGGAAGTTAAAAGAAGTTATAGAGATGATGGAGAATATGAAGGATGAGTGGAAGGACAAAGTGGATGAGTGGAAGGACACGTGGCAAGACAAGAATGAAGATGGAAGAAATGCGTAGTTACTAAGTAGTTATTGCTGTATTTTTTCCTCTATAAATAGCCATTAATGGCTACATTGTAAAGATCCAGAACTTAAATCAAAGACACTTGATTTCAATATTTCTTGTCATTTTTCCTTATTTTAGGAGTAGTTTAACATAGATTTATATTTCGAAGCATTTATTTTCAACATTTTTATTTCGAAGCATTTCATGCACTTCTTTTTCGAAGCATAGGAGTAGAGGTAAGTAATTATTATTTTGATTGTTCACTCAATCGTCTTTCTCCATCTCCCTTTCTTCTTTTAATTTTTCTTTTCTCTACACTTTGACAATTTTGAAGTCCTCTTTGTTGAGGCAAAAGAACCGTTAACACAATCGCTTGATAATTGGCTTGAATTTAATTTGTAAGGATTTTTCAATCCTTGCTGGCACGCTCGCATTTACAATATTTTCCTTCGTAGGAAAAATAAGCCAACATTTTTGACACGCCCAGTGGGACAGCCAAGTGTAAGAAATGACACACAATTTGGATTTCGCCATTCGAACTTGTCAATTTGAAATATATTGGCGTGAAAGAAAAATTTTGGATCTTCAAGAAGAGATCCATTTTCTTGATGAAATAAATTTTTCATCCCTTACAATATTATTTGGTGGAAGAAAAAAGACACCATTTAATTGGAGAAATTCATCACCTTGATATGGAAATTCGTCAATGGAATGATGAGTTATCAACTCTCATTACCAAGTCTTTAACTGAGGCCTTAATGGCCGGAATTGGTGAAGTTTTTTAGAATTTTTCCATGGTTAAAAATAGCAAAAGCAAAGAGTTGATTTCATCAATGGCTCGGGGGTTCAAGAGTCCGTTTTTAAAGAGCCAAATTATGAAATTAACATAACGAAAGAGCATGTTCTTGAGCCAAATTTGGCTAAGAATGATGTTCCATGCATGGCTCGGGGGGTCTCAAAACCAATTTTTAGAGAGTCAAGTCATGAAAATAACATATCTATGGGTGATTTTCATAAGCCATTAATGGCTAACATGGAAAAACAACCCACTTTGCCAAATAATTATGAAAATCTATTCGGCAAAAGTCATGTTTTTAAAACAAACATGGTCAAGAATAATGAACAAGCCACTGTTCATGAATTCAAAATTTTTGACATTTTTCAAAATGTCAAAAAGTATGAATTTTCATGGTCACACTATACTATGACTTTTGGTGTTCAAAATCCTTTTTGGATTTGTGGTTCACATCAAAATATAATTCTGATGATGTGGCTAATAAAATTAACAAATTGTTCTTATGAGTTCGAAGCACTAAGAACAAGAGATGACCATTTAAAATGCATGAACTTGGCTAGAAAAAGCCTGTGCATTTAAATAAATGGTTGAGAATGGCTTATCTTTTCAAATTGATGGCCAGTTGCTTGTATGTACACAATCAAAGCATCGAAGATACATTCGAAGCATCAAGAGTTGTTTCGAAGGTTGATTACTTCACCTTCGAAACTGTATAAAGCTTCGAAGATACATTCGAAGTATCAAGAGTTGTTTTGAAGGTTGATTACTTTACCTTTGAAACTGTATAAAGCTTTGAAGATACATTCGAAGCATCAAGAGTTGTTTCGAAGGTTGATTACTTCACCTTCAAAACTGCATAAAGCTTTGAAGATACATTCGAAGCATCAAGAGTTGTTTCGAAAGTTGATTACTTCGCCTTCGAAACTGTATAAAGCTTCGAAGAAACATTTGAAGCGTCAAGCCTAACCTTGAAACTTCATTGTAAGTATCATCATCCTATATCAATGCTTCCAACCTTCGAGGGGTGATGTTGTTCCTTCAAAACTGTGCCGCAAGACCTTCGAACGATGAATTTGGTTTTTTATATCACCTTCGAAGCTTGTTATTGGTCATCTAGTCATAATTTCATACTCATTTGAAGCACCTTATTGGTGTTGTTATATCATTCGAAACACTTTGTTGCCTAGATTAGTTATGTGCTTGGTTCGGCCCTTCAAAAATTCAAGTAAATATCATTTTTAAGGGCCGCGGGGGGTAATGTTGACACCATAAATCTGTAATTTTTATTATTTATATAATTGCAGGACACGTGACATCCTCTTATTCATTTGGAAGTTAAAAGAAGTTATAGAGATGATGGAGAATATGAAAGACAAAGTGGATGAGTGGAAGGACACATGGCAAGACAAGAATGAGGATAGAAGAAATGGGTAGTTACTAAGTAGTTATTGCTGTATTTTTTCCTCTATAAATAGCCATTGATGGCTACATTGTAAAAGATCTAGAACTTAAATCAAAGATACTTGATTTCAATATTTCTTGTCATTTTCCTTATCTTAGGAGTAGTTTAACATAGATTTATATTTCGAAGCATTTATTTTTAGCACTTTCATTTCGAAGCATTTCATGCACTTCTTTTTCGAAGCATAGGAGTAGAGGTAAGTAATTATTATTTTGATTGTTCACTCAATCGTCTTTCTCCATTTCCCTTTCTTCTTTTAATTTTTATTTTCTCTACACTTTGGCAATTTTGAAGTCCTCTTTGTTGAGGCAAAAGAACCGTCAACACAATCGCTTGATAATTGGCTTGAATTTAATCTGTAAGGATTTTTCAATCCTTGTTGGCACGCTCGTATTTATGATATTTTCCTTCGTAGGAGAAATAAGCCAACAATAATTCATCAAATATTTTATCAAATTTTTCACATAGGTATAGAATTCACACAAATCTACATATATATAAGTCTCACACCCATATAAAAAATTTAATAAAATATTTAATAGATTATTTAGGGTAGCTATTGAGCCAATATGAATATCATGAATATGACGAAAAGGTTTCGAAGCTAGTAGACATGGTCATGTGACAACCACATGGGTTTTTATCCTATGTGGTGCCAAGTAATAGCAAATGTTGTGACGGATTAGGTTAAAGTGATTTATTCAAATATAAAATAAATTAAATAATTAATAAAATAAAATATCACATTTAAATATAATAATTATATATCCCTTAAAAAATTAAAATTTTTAAAAGGGACCAATAAATTATGAGGGAGGGAGTAAGATATATAGATAAATTATATTTTACTTCTTTTATGTTTGATTATTTTAAAATTTGTTTTATTATTATTTATTTTGGATTTTTATGTTTTAATTTTTTTTGTTTTTATCTAAAATTAATTTATATTTAAAATTAAATAAAAAATATCACATTAATTATTATAAAAATATATTATTATATTAATATTTAGATTTATGTCATATATGTGAGTTATATATTATGAAATATTTTTATGACATGTGATTATTAATTTATTATTTTTTATCTAATTTTGATTATGAATTAATTTTAAAAATTTAAACAATAAAAGGTTAAAATGAGAGAAAAAAAAAAAAAAAAAAGAAGTCAAACGTAAAACAAAAATGTGTAATTTATCCTATATTATTGGATGTCCGTACGATGATGGTGGACCGATGATGGGAGTGGAGAACGAACATAGGTTAGGTTTTGACAGGTGTAGGTTGCCTATTGTCTTCTATAGTACACTGGATAACATATTTGGGGAGTTTGGGAATCACTCTGGGCTTCCTCCATAATAATGGGTAAGTCTTTCATAGCAATTGGGCTGAAGAACCGGTCTCAAGTCCACTTCTTGTACAGTGTAATAGATCTTAGATTGGGCTTCCCTCTGGTCCGATCACCAATTGAAAGATATTGTTGGGTTTATGGAGATTCATTATGGATCTCGTTTCGATAATGTGAACCGTTCAATGTGTAAAAGTCATCGAGTACTATATATCTGTAAAAAATTATGTTGATCAGATATCGATAGCTATCTCATCGGATCAGATTTCTGTCAACCGTTTATTTTTTTACCAACCAATTTTTTTATTATACAAAACTGATTTGATCACGTAGTTATCAATATCCGATCAATGTGAAATTTTACAGACATATAGTACTCGACGAAATCTACACATTGTACAGTTCAGATTATCGAAACGGGACTCGTGGTGAGTCTCCATAAGCCCAACATTACTGTCTAGTGTGATCATTAGAGTATGAGATTGAGATTATCAATCCGTGGGTCCAATAATCCTGTGTTTGTTTTGAAATTTTGTTTCAGGATTATTAATCTAATAAATAATTAATCCAACAAATTTGTAGGATTATTAGTAATGGAGTAGGAGTGGGATTATATATATTGAGTTGAAAAATAAAATAAAAAAACTCTTTTATCTTCATAAGTTTTCTTATCCAATACAAATCTAACAATGGATAAGGGAATAATTTCTTCTACTAATTCAATTAGATAGTGAATACCATACTAAATTGATGGGATTATTAATACCTTCACTATTAGTCTTGTGAATCAAACATGGCCAAAGAATATTATGGTCATTTGTACAACCAAATTAACACTGTTTGGGTTAAATTAACGGGAGGGGAAATCTTAACAATGTCAGAAAAAGTAAGAAATTTTTTTGTAATTATTGAAACTATAGGAGAAGATCCGGTAATTGTTAGAAACCTCAACCGAGGTAACTGTAATTTACTGTATAAAAAACAACAATAAAATAATAATACATTCAGAAGAAAAGAAAAACTTCATACGAATGACCAAACTATATTTGGCTATCACAACATGATTAAATAGGAAGTACCTATATATAAAAAATAACAATAGAACAATAATACATTTACAAGAAAAGAAAAATCTCAAATGGAGATTGATAAAGTACCAGTAATAGTCGTATCCGGTTGCGTCATAAGGTCGACATTATTCTCATTAGGTTGTCTTGTTGGCCATTTATTTTGAACCAACTCTTGGTACTTCCTCCATAGCCAATTCTCATTAGGTTGTCTTCTTGACCGTCTATTTTGAACTAATTCCTTGTACTTCAGCCCTAGCCATGTGAACAAGCGGCTTTTTTGAACTATTTCCTTGTACTTCAGCCCTAGCCATGTGAACAAGCGGCTTACATGAAGCGCAAAAACAAATGTTCATATGGCAAACCAATAAAAAAGCGATGAATTGAAACTGACATAACCCCAAGTCTTTGATGGACTTGTCATTCCTAGTATCAACAAATAAGAAAAAGTCATGCTTGTGATTGTGCAAAGCATTGTGAAAATCAGCAGCCATAGTAAAACCTTGTTCGTTGAAGGAAATCCGCTTAAAGCCAGAAGGAGAGTGCTCATAGATGCTAGTAAGGAGAAAGTATTGACAAACAAGAAAGTAGGATAATTGCCATCATTATCGGCTAAAATTGATGTCCCGGGCTTATGGGAAGAGTCGTTCATAGTTTGATTACCATTTCCTTGAGGTCCATCTTGCCAAACACTCCCAGGTGGACTTAGTCCAGATTGATAAGCCATAGTTGTTGTCAAAGTGGATGCTGTTATTAAATGTCCGCGTACTTCTCTAAACCACCCTTGATCAACGTCAAAATACTTATTCCAATACCTTGAAATTGATTTGCATAAATCCAATGGAGTTTGAGGATTACTATTATTATTATTATGATTATTATTATTATTATCAGGCAATGTTGGTAGGGGAGTTTCAAGATCCCTAGCTCTTCGAACACCAGCTTGCAGAAGAAGCTCCCGGATTTCCATGTGTTTTAAGTCTCTGTTAGGACACTGCTCGACAACATCCAAAGCTGTAGAATTATTCTTGTTCTTGGTATTGGGATGTTCTTTGACACTTTCTACTTGTAACAAGTATTCTATGGTCTGCACGCGTAAAACGTCATTTGATGGGAGTTCCAAAAGAAAGAACAAAGATTAAAACAATTAAAACTTAATCAAATCTTGGATTGCATGAGTTACAGTTATCTAACATGTATATGTATTCTTGATTGGTTTGTGTGACACCCTAATTAAAAGGCGTGAGATCTTCTATTTCCAAATCTCCTCATCCTTAATCATCTACATAATTAGGTACGTCTTGAGATTCCAACACATTGAAATTTTTCCATCATCCCATGGTTGTTGATGACTTGGGACAAAGAAAGATGGAGATTTGGAAAGAGAAAATCCTTGGCCTCAAAAGGTGTCCTCTTTGATTTTACCGTGAACTTCATTACTATACTTTTACATCATTTTATTATGTCAAATATGTTCTAAAAAGATTTAAACCACCTTCATGAATTTTTAGTTTGAAAATAATAAAATCAAAATTTGCCACATCGTTTTATATTAATTTTTTTTTTTTTTTTTGTATATTTTTTCTATTTGTATAACATTACTAAGAAAAAAAGTTAAGCATGTGATGTTAAGGAATGATCATAAAAGGCAAATTACACTGGTAGAATTTGATAAGAATATACCACTCTCAGTTCCAGTTTCACCTACTCAAGAAGGACAGCAAAACAGAGGATAACTCTCAGCTTCTAACAGACTTAATAACAGCTCTAACAGACTTAATAACAGAATTAGTTATACTGATATATGCATGTATAGATTGTAGAGGCAGTTAAATAAATATCTAGATTGTAGAGGCGGTGGACTAGAGGCGGTGGTTAATAAGTCGGTTACACTTTTGTATTATAAATATAGATGTACTGTTTGATTGTAAATCAATGTGATTGAAGTTTCAGTTTCTCTGCAATATTAAAGTTTTCAGTTTCTCTTCATGGTATCAGAGCTTCCCTACTCAAACGAGTATTGATCCTTCTTTATCTTCGTTCTCACATTGGATTCGTGAGTTCAAGTCCTTGATTCTATTTCCATGGCTTCTCTTCCTCCTAATCTCACACTTCTCATTTCAAATCTCAACTCCTTTGTCACTGTTAAATTGGATTCTACGAATTATGTTGTATGGAAAGCACATCTTCAAAATATACTCCGAGCTACAAATCTTCTCTGTTATGTGGATGGCACTTGTGCTTGTCCATCTGCAACAATCACAGATTCTGAAGGTAAAAATGTTATCAATCCTGAGTTCGTGAGTTGGACACAGATTGATTCACATTTGCTAAGTTGTATTACAGCAACTCTAACTCCCACAGTGTTCACCTCTGTGTTTCATTGCAAAAGCTGTCAAGAAATCTGGAAATACCTTGAGAAACGATTCACATCTCTCTCCAGATCTCATATACACCAACTCAAGAACAAACTCAGTAGTATCAGAAAAAAATCTGAGTCCATGGAAGATTATCTTGCTCAGATTAAGAGTCTTGCTGATCAGCTAGCTCTTGCTGCCTCTCCTATTGAGGATGAGGATCTGGTTTTAATTACACTTAATGGATTGCCTTCGGAATATAATGCTTTCAAAGTAACTATTCGAGCTCGATCCGAGGCTATTACGATGGAGGATCTTTCTTCTCTTCTCTGTTCCGAAGCTGTGCATATTGAAGCTGATTATAAATCCTCTTCATCAGATCTTACTGTTGCTTATACTGCAACTCGACATGAGATTCCTAAGCAGTCATCATTTTATCAGGCTGATAGTCGTGGAAATAGAGCATCATACAGAGGTTCTTCTCATAAAGGAGGCGGTAGAAATTTCTCTAAAAATAATTTCAGTCGAGGTCGAGGAGGCAGACCTTCATCATTTCATCATCCATCTTCCTCTTCATTGGTCTGTCAGATCTGCGGCAAACCACATCATACAGCTCTGGAATGCTGGCACAGGTTGGATACGTCCTATTCACCACACATTCCACAGAGGTTGGATACTTCATATTCATCCCAAACTTCAACTAACAAACCTGTGTTTCTGACTTCTTCCTCATCTGCTGTACCTAATGTACCTAATTGGTATGTGGACTCTGCTGCTACCAATCATGTAACTCCTGATCTTACTAATATCCCAGACTATAGTCCCTATCATGGCCAAGACCATGTAACTGTTGGGAATGGCAGTCATCTCCCTATTCATAACACTGGAAATGGTATTCTTCCAACTCCTTCTTTTCCTTTCCAATTGAAGAATGTTCTTCATGTTCCACATATATCATCTAATCTTCTTTCAGTCCATAAATTGACTTCTGATAATCACTGCACTGTTACTTTTGATGACAAATCATTTGTGGTTCAGGACAAGACCACCAAGAGACCTCTCTTCAGAGGTATGTATAGCCATGGTCTTTATCAGTGGCCTTCTTCTTCTTCCCAGATTTCATCATCTCATCAGTGGCCTTCATCTTCTTCCCAAGTTTCCTCATCTCAACATTCTGCTTCTGCTTGTTTGACCACTACAACATGGCATACCAGACTTGGTCATCCATCTCCACAAAAGCTGCAATATCTTGTTAATAAGTTTCAGTTGCCTACTACTTCATCTTCTAATAAAACTTTGTGTCCTCATTGTAGTGTGGCCAAGAGTCACAGACTTTCTTTTGTTTTGTCTAATTCTACTGTAAATAAGCCCCTTTCTCTTGTACATAGTGATGTTTGGGGCCCTTTTTCTCCATCTATTTCAGGATTTAAATACTATGTTTTGTTCGTCGATGAGTTTAGCAAATTTACTTGGGTTTATCCTCTTTGTTATAAAAGCGAGGTGTTTGCCAAATTCATGGAATTTAAGGTGTTCACTGAAAATCAATTTGAGACTACTCTTAAAATTTTTCGCACTGATGGTGGTGGCGAATACACTAGTTCTCAATTTGAAGCATTTCTTAGAACTCATGGTATTATTCATCAAATGTGTTGTCCACACACTCCTCCCCAAAATGGCGTTGCCGAGAGAAAACATAGACACCTTGTCACTACCACTATTGCTTTACTCCAGCAATCCGGTCTTCCCCTTGCTTATTGGTTTGATGTTCTTGCCACTTCTGTTTTCCTTATTAACAGGTTACCTAGTTCTAAACTGCAAAATCAAACTCCTTATGAGGTCTTGTTTCATCATTCTCCTGATTTTACTTTTCTTAAAAGCTTTGGTTGTAGATGCTTTCCCTGGCTTCAACCCTATGCTTCTCATAAGCTTGCCCCTAAATCCATTCCTTGTGTCTTCATTGGTTATCATCCCTCTATCAAGGGATATCGTTGTCTTGATCCTATTTCTGGAAAAATTTATTTGTCTCGGCATGTTATTTTTGATGAATCTATTTTTCCTTTTCTGACTTCATCTAATTCTACCTCTACCCATCACTCACCTCCTACTCTGTCTCAGCTACATTCCTTTTTCTGGTCCTCTTCTCCACCAACTACAGATTCTGTTTCACCATTTGTGTCACCAGGTCAGTCTGCTGCTGCTGTTCCTCAAAACCCGACTGCTGCTGTTGCTCCAAACCCGGCTGTTGCTATCTTGCCTAGTGTGCCAATTTCTGCTTTATCCCCTTCCTCTACTGTCTCTACACCTCCTACAGATTCTGTTCCACCAGCTGCTGCACCAGATTCGTCTGCTAATGTCCCTACTTCTATTCCTATTTCCTCACTCACTATTGATCTTCCTTTTATCCCACCTGTTTCTGCTGTTTCTTCTCATTCTTCTCTCAATATTCATCCCATGACTACTAGGTCCAAGTCTTCTTCTTCTGCTTTTCTTTCTACTCTTTCTCCTCTTATTGAACCTACTTGTTTTTCTGAAGCTGTTTTAACTCCTGAGTGGTCTACAGCCATGAAAGAAGAATTTCAAGCTTTGCAAGACCAAGATACTTGGTCTCTTGTTCCTCTGCCTTCACACAAGCAAGCAATTGGCTGTAAGTGGGTGTTTCGCTTAAAGAAAAATTCTGATGGCACCATTGCTCGTCACAAAGCTCGTCTTGTGGCTAAGGGCTATCTCCAGCAGGAAGGTATTGATTATTATGAAACATTTAGCCCTGTTGCCAAGCAACCTACAGTTCGAGTTCTCCTTAGCATTGCCCTTCATTTTAATTGGTCTATTAAACAGTTGGACATTTCAAATGCTTTTCTCCATGGTCATCTTCAGGAAGAAGTTTATATGATGCAACCTCCCGGATTCGAACAATCTCCTACTCATCATGTGTGTAAACTGAAAAAGGCTCTCTATGGTCTTAAGCAAGCTCCTCGAGCTTGGTATTCGACCTTTTCATCTTATCTTCTCTCTACTGGTTTCACGAATAGTCGGTGTGATACATCTTTGTTCATCCAGTGCACTTCTACCACTGTTACTTTTCTGTTGATCTATGTGGATGATATCTTAATTACTGGCAATTGTGCTGCCCATATCACTTCTCTGATTCAGCATATGCATAAAGCTTTTTCCATGAAAGAATTGGGTGATATTTCCTATTTTCTTGGTATATCTGTGACTCGCATTGCCTCTGATTTGTTTCTCTCTCAGCACAAGTATGCCACTGAGATTCTCCTCAAGGCTGGTATGATCAATTGTAAACCATGTTCTTCGCCAATGGCCTCTAAATCTGCTCCTCCATCATCTACTTTGGTGCCCTTTTCTCAGCCATCCTTGTATCGAAGTATTGTTGGGGCCTTACAATATCTCACTATTACCCGACCGGACATCTCTTTTGCTGTCAACCATGCTTGTCAGTTCATGCATGCTCCTACTGTTGCTAATTTCAATACTGTCAAGAGGATACTTCGTTATATTCAGGGTACTCTTCATCATGGTTTATTCTTCACTCCAGGCTCCCTTGATTTGCATGCCTTTTCTGATTCCGATTGGGCGGGTGATGTTCTTGATCGGAAGTCTACCACTGGGTATTGTGTATTTCTCGGTTCAAACTTGATTTCATGGTCTGCAAAGAAACAATCCACTGTTTCTCGGTCCTCCACCGAAGCCGAGTACAGGGCTCTTGCTCAAGCTTCTGCAGAACTTCAATGGCTTCGCATGCTTCTTCAAGAGCTTTCTCTACCTTCTGCGACTCCTGTTTTATGGTGTGACAATCTCTCTGCCATATCTCTTGCCTCTAATCCTGTTTTCCATGCCCGCACAAAGCATATAGAGGTGGATTATCATTTTATCCGGGAGCAAGTTCTCTCTCACAAAGTTGTGGTTAAACATGTGTCTTCTTCGGATCAGGTGGCTGATTTGTTGACCAAACCTCTGCCCGTGGCTCATTTTTCTTCTCTTCTTCCCAAGCTTATGGTGCGTCCCTTACCCATTCGCTTGCGGGGGCCTGATAAGAATATACCACTCTCAGTTCCAGTTTCACCTACTCAAGAAGGACAGCAAAACAGAGGATAACTCTCAGCTTCTAACAGACTTAATAACAGCTCTAACAGACTTAATAACAGAATTAGTTATACTGATATATGCATGTATAGATTGTAGAGGCAGTTAAATAAATATCTAGATTGTAGAGGCGGTGGACTAGAGGCGGTGGTTAATAAGTCGGTTACACTTTTGTATTATAAATATAGATGTACTGTTTGATTGTAAATCAATGTGATTGAAGTTTCAGTTTCTCTGCAATATTAAAGTTTTCAGTTTCTCTTCAGAATTATACACTTTTAGCCCATTTTGATTACTGTAAATTTATGATTTTATCTCAATTTAATCTAATTGGTATCACTCGTTAGTGTTTTTAACAAAAACTACACACATGAACACAATTGTAAACTTACTCTACTTTATGAGTTACTTCAACCAACTAGTGAGGTGTCATTCAAAACACAATCACATCTGAGAGAAGGATGGGGAGAGAGAAAAACATGTGGAGGGATGAGGCAAGCGATGGGAATTGGAAGGAAGAAGGCAATCAGTAGAGGGTTTCAGGAGAGAAGGCTAGAAGAGGGAAATGGATGTGACGGGAGCGTGGAAGACGAGAGGCATGCGATAAAGGGAATGAAGGAGGAGCAAAGTACTAGATTGGGAAGGAGAAATAGGAGTGGCCATTGGCCGGCCTGACTGGGAATTACCTAATAAATGATTTTGTGTTGGTCTAATAAGTCCCGTCCATTCTGAATATCGGGCCTCTTTGTCAGCCTAAGCCCTGCTAAGGTTTTAATTATATTTTTTAGCCTTATAGTTTGTCCCAAATTTTACTATAGTCTTTATATTTTTAATTTGAACAATTTGATCTCCGCACTTTAAGTTTATTTTTACTTTTATCCTTTTATCTAAATTGGATGTCAAAATTAATAATTTTGAAACACTTTTCAATTTTCTAAGGTTCTAATTTAATTATTCCGTCTAAATTGGAAGTTAAAATTAATAATTTTATAAAACTTATCAATTTTTTAATATGCACATATAGACAAAATTAAAGAGTAAGTGATTTTGGGAGATGCATGGAGGTGGAGGTGAAATGTCCATTTTCTTCCTACACAATGGTCATATGTTGTGTAGAAAACCATTGGTCATAAAAAAGGATAAATAAATTATTAATTGAACCAATTCTTGACAAAATCAATTAATTAGGGATAGATATATTATTTTGATAGAGAAAAAAGAAACAAAAATGTTTAAGACTCCCTTTCCCCCCACCCCCTTTGACCCCCTTTGCTTTTGATTGATCCATTTTTTTTTTTTTTGTTTTTTTTCTTCTTTTCTCCCAATCCCTAGCCCCCACGTGTGTGTGGAGGTGGTGAGGGTGGAAGTTTTGAGGGGGTCTTAATCAGTCCTCAAAAAGAAATTACGTGGGGGGTATCATAGCATTAGTGGGCCTTAGTTCTGAAGTAACTAGTTGATGGTCAGATTTAATTCAATTTATAAAAAGAGACCCACCATCAAGATACACAATGAATTTCACCCATTCACCACAATAGGAGGCTGGGTTACAATTGGAGTATAGTATAATTATCGAAAGATATTTGACATCTCCAAAATTGAGTCCTGCTCTCCTATGTGAAAAGCAGGTGCGGAACCACCTCCGGTGGTTAATTAGGGATAAACTCAAGTCAATTGGAAGCGTAAAATAAAGGACAAACTATCAATGCACTTACGTCTAGTTGTTTGAGAGCTGCAGCAAGATGCAAGAGGGTGTTACCATCTTCGTCTGCAGAGTTCAAAAAAGCGACGTCGTTTGGGTTCAGCAATTCATCAACCAAAGTCTTCAAAACCTCCAAACGGTTGTACTTCACACACAAGTGTAGAGCAGTGTCTCCTCCTCCTCTTCTGCCGAGTTTCTCACGAATTGACTCGGGCCGAGCCTGAATCAACAGTTTCACGACCTCTACTCTCCCGTTCATGACTGCCAAGTAGAGAGGAGTTCTACCATCTTCGTCTCGAGCTTTGCAAACGGCGTCGTTCGCATTCAACAGCGCACGAACGATCTCAACGTGGCCCGTTGCTGAAGCCAAGTGGAGAGGCGAGCACCGAGTTAAATCGAGCACGGCAGCGAGTCCGGGTTTTCGACTCAGAATGGCTGTCGTGAAATCGCAGTGACCTCGTAATACTGCAATGTGCAAGGGAGTTTGGTGATGAAAGTTCATGGTCATGAGAGAGACTCTGTCAAGAATGAGTGGATCTTCTTCCTCCAATCTCTCCAATTCAGGTACACTTCCATTTAGGGATGCTTTGTAGAGCCTTGTCTCCTTAATTGTTCTCTCATTCATGTCGATTTTGATCGATTGTTCATTTGTAGTTAGGGATTGAACTTTCCACCCTTTGTAGTTTAAGTGTAACACCAAATGTGCGTAGCTTTACTTTGTTAGAGTGCATGTCCAAGAAGTTTCCTATAATCGTTGTATCTTATCCTCGACGACTTGGACGATGACTTAGGACTCTGACAATGTTATAATTGTAAACACAAATTTCGTCAGTGCAATTAAGACACGGAATAAATGCACAAATAATTAATTCTATTGATTATAATAAATGGGTACAATCCTCTATAAATTTGTTGTATTACAAAAGAATAGATCATTTGATTCGATTTCTGAAACGGTTGCAATCCAACGGCTGTGAAAGTTTGTTGTTGAACTAGACAAGTTGATGAATTTCTTCAAGTCTTCGAATGGAGAAACTTGGAGAAGAGAGGCTTGATCTCGGGCTTGAACGGTTTGATCTCGAACGAGTTTTGAAATGATTTCTTTGAAACGAGAGATCAAATTTGTATTTGTAACTTGAAAGGATTGGCACAAGTTTAGAGTGCTTAATAATCCTTCACTTCAAGTTTGAAGGTTTAGAGAGAATTTTAAGAAAAGAATTTGACAGTCTTAAAATTACTTAGAAATCTACAAGACCTTAGCAAAATGTCCCTTCTCTCTTTCTCAATAGTGAGAGTCTCTAATTATGTGCTTCAAGAGAGACAAATTAATTTTGGCAACTCCAAATTTGATTTTAATTTCCAATAAAAGAGAAATTTGTCTCTCATTTTATAGAAATAATTTGCATTGAAATTTGAATTTGAATTTGACCAAATTTTAACAAAATATCTTCATAGGCTCCACACCTTTGGGTTAATCCAATTGTCAAGATGGGTTCACTTTTCTTTTGGTGTGGCTTATAATTTAAAATGGGCTGAGATCCATAATTTTGATAGACCCACATCCATTTGAAAATTTTGACTATTTTGATTTTGACTAATTAAGAAAATTTTATTTATCTTAATTAATCAAACGGTGATTAAATTTTTTTAAAATTTTGATGTCTACAAATTGACTCACTTGAAGACTTAGGCAATATGCTTGTTTACCATGAAGGAAAAGTCTTGAAGTATTTTGTGGACATGGTGGCTTGTTGTAGACCATGGTTTATTTTATTTTATTTTTTATTTTTTTTAAAGCTGGGGACTGCAGCAATGCATGTGAAACAATTCGTGCTTGTGTGAGCATCAAGAACCATAAATACCATTTTCAGCAATGGGCCATTCAAGGAAGTTGATAAGCTTGACCTCCTCTCCAGCATATAATTGAGAATTTTTCACAGTAGTTTTGTGTCAATTTTGATAAAAATCAATTCTTCAATTTGACAACCTTAATTTGAGAGATATTTTGATTTCCCCCCCCCCCCCCCCCCCCCCCCCCCCCCCCGAAATTACATGCATAGCAAGAGGAACAAATTATTCTTTTGCCACTCTTGCCAAAGTTGGAATGGTCAGCTCTTCTTATTTTATTTTATTTTATTTTATTTGTTTTTGTTTTTTGTTAGGATTTATTGTGAAAGAGTATTCTACAAGTATAAATATGCACGAGAGGTGCCGCACTCTTGCATCGATCAAGGAAAGAGCAGCCACTTGGATTTTCAGTCTTGTTTTCCAATTCGTTCCGCTGCACAGGTCAACACACAACCATCAAGCTAAAAGTGTGACGTCCTAAAAATCGGGAACATCAGATAATATATTATCCATTAAATATATGATTTTTTTCTAAGGTTACAAGAGTAGGAAACGTCACTAATGAGTCCTTTGGCTAATAATCAAGTAAGATCCCAGGAAGGTCGGAAGAGTCAAAATAGCCTCCTTTCTAAGTCCAACCACTGTAGATAGCAAAGCTACCTTTTTGTCAGATCTTGACAAGGTATTAACAGAAGGCCTACATGAGTTGACGGAGCGTAAGGATAGGTTACAAATGTTATATATATACAAATTACAAAATCATGTTTTAAATATAACATGGGATCTATCACTTACAATTTCAAAACACGTTTAACATAACTAGTTCCTAAATCTCATAGGATAGCCATACGTCCTCAAATACTTCAGCTTTGCCTTCGACCAGCCTAATAGTCTTCAATACTTGGCATGAAACGCCGTGAGCTTTGAATGCCCAATAAACGTACACACACCCCGTCCATTTTTCCCAATCCAATACACCATCATATTTATAGCAAGCAAGTAGTGAAACATGATATTCAAGTCAATAACAGCAATTTTAATAATAGAGGAAATGAACATGTCATTTAATAGATAACAAAGGTTATAATGTTAGTGGTTAGTATTCTAAAAATCTCCCAAAGAGATTCCATTCTCCCAACCACAAGAATTGGACACCGGACTATTCAAAACTCCCCTTTTTGCTGCTTTGTTGTAGAACTAACCTCGGACGCCTACCAACGGTTATATACCGCGTAGCGCCAACCGTAGGGCCTCAAAAGGGATAGCGAAAAGAAAAATGTTTTATCTCCTGAATCCAACCTTATCTTTCCAAAAAAGTTTTATCATCTTGAATATCCCATCCGGACCCAACCTTATCTCACCAATCAAACCATCGCAAAGTGTCCGAATACGTCCGTTCCATTCTAGGGTTTACGTGACAACCGCTTGCACAAGACTTAAACTTCAATTAGGGAGCACATCCCATCAATCCATACATAACATATATCATCTCTTCATTATTCAAGTGATCGAAAACCCAATACCATCCCAATTAAGTTTCTCGTTGAGTTAAATGTTTTAAATCAAGTTAGAACAAACTCAACAAGATAGTAATATCCATATAAGCATGAGCATCATTAAAATGAAGAAGATAAGGAACATAACCATAACACATGCAATATCATACCAAGACATGATCATAAACTAATAAGCATATTCATGAACACAAGAGCATAAAACACTCATGCAAAACTAAATTTTCAGATTCAATACCATTTAAATATTAAAATCAAAAGGGCTATTTCAGATATTTCCTGAACCTAGCCTTCATATGGTTCGTAGAGATTTCAATCTAGTTTTCAGAACATGTTTCGGAAATGTGATAGCTTTTTTAGATTTTTAGTTATTTAAGAAATGCTCCAGCGCTGTCCAAATTCGTCGATCGTTACGAAAATCATTTTTTCTCACAAACCGCTCACTCGTTTTCAATGAAACCAATTTTAGTTGAAAGATAACTTCTTAAGGAAGATTTTTACATAAAATGGAGGTCTAGAAGATTTTTATGCATTTTTATAGAATTTTTGAAAGTTGGACATAAAATAGATTTTTTTTGGCATAGTTCTTGAAAATAGAAAGTTGATGAAAAAAGAGGTCGGCTAGGGGAAATTTTTCACTTCTCTTGTGATGAAAACATGATAAATAATATGTATTAAACTTAGAAATTTAAGGTGAAGGTGTGCCTTTGGAAATTTTGAGAGTTTGATATGGAAAAAGATAGTCTTATCACTACAACAAAAGTAATCTATGGTGACGAAAACTAGTGAAAAACATAAAATTCGTCACTAAATGAAAATAATTCGTGAGGAATTTATAAATTTTGTCACATATAATAAAAAAAATAAAAATGATAGGTGACAAAATTTATTTTCGTCAATAAATACTTCATTTTAAGTGAGGAAAAATTAAGTTTCGTCACCAAAAATTTTCCCGCTATTTTTTTGGGTGGCGCCAAAATTTTGGGACTTTTGGTGACAAAAAAAATTTGTCACTAATTATAAAATTATTTGTGATAAATATATTTTTGTCACCAAAACGTTTTAATATTTCTGATATCTTTTGGTGAGGAAATAATATTGTCACCAATTTTGGTGGAAAATTTTTGATATATTGAGTGGCAATAAAAAAAAAATAGGGTATTAATTTTTTTTTACCTTTTTTCTGTTTATCATCTTTCTCTCTTTCTCTCTCTCTCAAAATATGATATTAATATTGATCATTTACCTCTTGCTCCTCCACCACGCCGATCGCCATCGTCCCCCTCAATTAGTCTTGCCGATCGTCACCGGCAGTAGTAGCCTTGCCGGTAACTGCCACATCTTCTTCGCTCGATGATTTGGTACATGATTTCTCTTTGCTCTTTTTCTAGTGTCTCTTTCTCTTATTCTCTGTTTTGGAATGGTGACAAAAATTAGTGATGAAAACAAATTTCGTCACTAAATAAGAATAATCCATGAGGAATTATAAATTTTGTCACGTATAATAAAAAAAGAAAAATAATAGGTGACGAAATTTATTTCCGTCAATAAATACTTACTTTTAGGTGAGAAAAAAAATAAGTTTCGTCACATAAATTTTTTCCACTAATTTTTTTTTGATGGTGCCAAAATTTTGAAAGTTTTGGTGAGAATTTTTTTTTTTCAACAATTAAAAAATTATTAATGAAGAATATATTTGTGTCACCAATAATCTTTTTTTTTTTTTTTGAAAAACTTGATTTTGAATATGCTAAGACCATTTGGTGAGAAATATATTTTTGTTACTAATAATTTTTAATATTTTTAAGCCTTTTAGTGAGGAAATTATTTTGTCACTAATTTTAGAGGGAAAATTTTGACAAATTAGGTGGTAATGAAAAAAAATAGACTACTAATTTTTTCCACTCCTCTTTTTATTTATTTATTATTATTATTTATTTATCAATTTTTCTCTCATATCTCTCTCTTACTACAACAAATTGCAAATTTAGCGACTAAATTTTTTTACAAAACACAGATTTATTTTTTGGTAGGAATAGTTCATATTACTGCACAATTTATAAATTATGACTTATTTTTATTTTTTTTCATATTTTTCGCTATATTTAAAATTAAAGCATGAAAAAAATTCTGATTTAGTGCCTAAATTGAATAATATCAAAATTCTAGTCCCAAAAAACTTTTCAACTCCTTGATTAGAACATTGTGCCCTAAGACCATCTCCAATGGTTCATCAAAACTCATATCAAATTTAAATTTTGATGAAAAGGCTACTGTTCACAGCTCCAACGGTTCACCAAACGTGATATCAGATTGAGTTTTCAGCAAATGTTTCATCAGATTGAGGACGAAATAATGAATTCATCAAAACACTGTTCCGGACCGTTGGAGAGGAGGACCCGGTCGACCAACCGGTTGCCCGGCCGGTTGACCAACCGGTCAACCTGTAAAAGGTTCAAACAGTTCAGGAAAAAATTCGAAAAATTCAAAAAAAAAAAAAAAAAAAAAAATTTTTTTGCCTAACCGGTCGACCACCCGGTCGTCCCAAAAAAGTTCAAAAAGTTCAAAAAAAAGGTTCAAAAAATTCAAAAAAAAAAAATAAAAATAAAAATTTTGGGCAAACCGGTCAAACCGACCGGTCGACCGGTCCGGTCGACCCACCCGGTTGTCCCGGGACAAGTTTGAGAATTTGGTGAATCGTTGGAGCATCTGTTATCAAATTTGATGAAATGGATACTTTTTGACTCAGATTTGGTTATAAATTTGAGTAAGCGTTGGAGATACTCTAATCTATCTATCTATAGTTCTTTCACAAAGCTGTAACAGAGAACCACTGTGAGGACGGTTCATCCACCACCGTGAATTCATCCTCCACCGTGAGGATGGTTCATCCTCCACACCGTGAGTTCATCCTGCACCGACATTAAGCTACAGTACCACCATGAGTTCCAGGTCAGTTTGTTGTCTCTGTTTCTCTTTCTCTACCCCCCCTCTCTCTCTCTCTTCAGGTCTCTGGGTTTCTCATTCTTTACCCTCATTCTGTCTTCAGATGTGTTTGCGTGAATGGAATTCGTTGTTAAGATGAGATTAAAGTCATTTCATTCGTTACTTCTAACATCTCCAAAACTTCTCTACTTTAAAGGGTTTCATGAACAACTTGAATGATTTTAATTTGGGGAAAAAATATAGAAAATGGAATGATTAACATGTTATGTATTCTGATTATGATATTCATATTCTACCCAATATAATCATTAAAGTGAATGAATTGTTGGTGATTCTACACACAGTAAAGTCTCATGCTTCTAATTATGGGTCTGCTAGGTGTTTGATAAAATGCCATAATGGCTAGTTTTTTCTTTATTGTTTTGTTGTTTTGTTGTTGTTGTTTTTTATTTTATTTTTTAAGGAGCAGCAGAATTGGATAATTATAAAATCTGAGTCATCTTTCCCCCCCTCCAATCACAAAGTTATTGTAATGACAATGATGTCCTTGTTTTGCATTTCACATCCTTGGTTCTTGTAATGAATGATAAATGATAATGATGTCCCTGCTAGACATGGTCTAAATTCATGCTAGAATTGCTAATTTGCTAAGTAATAGAAATTCCCTTTCTTTTGTTAGATGTCCTGTTCCACATTTTTCATGCCAGAATTGCTAATTTGCTAAGTCCCTGTTCCACATTTTTCAAAGTAGAAGTATTTTTTTTTATTATTATTTATAAAAAAAATCTAAATCAGATGTAAGTCATTTACTTCTCAATTTGCACCCTTGACAATACGTGTTTTATTCCCAATTCATTTCAGCAGCCAGAACTTTATGAATTTGATCACATCCATTTTGATTCAAGTATTGGAAGTCCAGTTGCATTATTGTATGGTGCTCTTGGGACAGATTGCTTCAGAGAATTTCATATCGCATTGGTGGCAGCAGCCAAAGAGGTCTACTACTTGATGCTAAGCTATATTATTTTTACTTGTTACTACATTTTTTATGTACCTACTGGTGAGCTATTCCATATGGTTGTGCTACTACTGGTGCATCATCAGTAAATATAGATTTTTCCATAGAGTAAACATTTGTCAAAATAGATTAGCATCAGGCTTCTTTAGTGATTGATTCCCACTTATCACATAATTGAGTTGTATTTTTTCCCACATGCATCCTGGTTATCAAAAACTCATTGGATACTCCTACGCACAAGTCCATGTCTCAGACAGAGTGGTAGTCTTTCTAGGATAGACTAGAGTGCAGTAGTAGAGCATAATTGCAAAGTAAACAATAGCGCAAAACATCTTTTAAGATGGGTTTTTCAAGCTGATCTCTTATTGTAGTAGCAGACAACTTGAAGACCAAATGGGGGGCGTTTGTAAGAGAAAGTTTTGTAAAGCTAATATTTTGGTGAATAAAATTCAGATTTGCAGTGCCTAGATAAGCCTCTTTGTTGCTGTTTTTGTTATCTGTTTTTGGGTAGAAATTGATTGCATGAAGTTGAGTATTTGTGTAGAAACAGTAAGATTTATATGTGTTGTGTTTGTGCCCTGTTATGCCCTGTTTGTGGCTGTTTTTTTTTTTTTTTTTTTGTATTATCAACTAAATTTTTTGTTCGTTTTTGACTTTCTGTTCTTTTTTTTTTCTCCATGTCACCCGTGTAAAAAATGTTGACATTGATCAGATTCAGATGATTGAAGGTGTACTTAATTTGAGCCTTCTTGATTGTGGAAAACTACTTTCACTTTTATCCAATGCTGTGGGTGCTAATGAGACATCTGAATGTGGTCTTCTCTCTAAGCTCAACATTGATGGTTCTATGCTTAGTTCTGGAAATTTGCTATCAAGTTTCTCTTCTATTGTTGATGAAGTGTTTGAGCTTGAGAAAGGGTCATCTGCACCTTTTTCTAGTTAGAGTCACTCTTCATCATTTAATGCATCTGCTGTAGTGCATTATGGCTCTGTTCCAATGAATTTTCAGAGTATAAAAGTTGGAACCTCCTCACCTAAGTGGGAGGGAGGAACACAAATAGCACAGATCAATAATGCTCCTAAAGTTTCTGGTAGATCTCCCTATTATAATAATGGCTCTATTTATTCAACAAGCAATTTGAAGGGCATCATGCAGTCTGGCTCTGTAAGTTCACCACCTTCTGGTTTAGAAAGGAGCACAACTTTGAAAAATTGTCTGCTTCAAAATCTAACTAGGATTTGGCTTCTTTTAGATCTCCACATTCTGCTGATTCTTGTGCCACAATGGATTTGTCTTCCCCACCAATACTGACTGGCCCCCGAGTTTCTGCACCAATTGTAAAACCTAACAGGCCTAGAACCTCAGCAATTGGATCTTTTAAAGTTTCTGGATCTAGCCCTTAGGCTACAACTACCATATGTAAGTTACTTTGATTTTATCTGTATTAGCTGCGACTTATAAATTTCAATTAAATAGTATTTTTGTAGTTACCTGTATTTGTGATAAATGTGTTCCTTCAGCCGAAGCACCAGATTTTGCTGTTGGTCCTAGCTTAAATCTTGATGCTGTTATTGGACATGATAGAAGATCAAGAAAGTGTACAGTTTCAGATATGTTGAATTTGATTCCATCGCTTCAATGTATAGAGCTCCAATCAAGATTTAGTAAGAGAAGAAAAATCATGGATTCAGGATTCAGTCGTCAGATTTCACCACAGGCACTCATTTCATCGAAGATGATTGGCAAAACTGAAGGTTACAGGTACAGTTATGCAAGTCTAATTGCTGAAGCAAATAAAGGACATGCACCCTCTAGCATCTATGTTTCAGCTCTTCTTCATGTGGTCAGGCACTGCTCACTTTGTATCAAGCACGCTCGACTATCTAGCCAGATGGATGCACTTGACATTCCATATGTTGAAGAAGTGGGTCTAAGAAACGCATCCTCAAATTTATGGTTCCAACTCCCATTTGCAAGAGGCGATACATGGCAACACATATGTCTGCGACTTGGTCGACCTGGAAGCATGTATTGGGATGTCAAAATAAATAACTAGCACTTCATAGACTTGTGGGAACTTCAGAATGGAAGCAATAGTACTCCATGGGGTTGTGGTGTTCGTATTGCCAATACGTCTGATGCAGATTCTCATATCCATTATGATCCGGAAGGTGTTGTTTTGAGTTATCATTCTGTGGAGGCAGATAACATCAAGAAGTTAGTGGCAGACATCCAAAGGCTCTCCAATGCTAGAATGTTTGCACTTGGAATGCGAAAACTACTTCGAGTAAGACCAGATGAGAAACTAGAAGAAGACAGTGCAAACTCCAATGGTAAAGCAGCAGTTGGAGCAAAAAGTGCTCTCGAGGCATCTGACAAATTTTCGGAACTGATGAGCAGGGCTTTTCGCATTGAGGCAGTTGGGCTCATGAGTTTGTAGTTTAGTTTTGTTTCAGGGGTACTTGCTTGCTTTGTTGTCGAGTGGGAGTCTGGTAAAGAGGGATGCACGATGCATGTTTCTCCCGACTAGCTTTGGCCTTATACCAAGGTTAGTTTTTTGTTTGTTTTTGACTTTCTGTTCTGTTTTCCCCCCCTAAATGTTTAGTCTAATGGAAATCAACCTACTTCAATTATTTTCCTTTTTTGTTTTTTGAAATGTTACAGAGGTATTATTGTATATATACACTGCAAGGTTGTTATAAGGTAGTGTTAAACTTGTGATATGCTTCATAGTAGCCACATGTTAGCTACAGGTTAAGACAATTACAGTAAGTCAGTGAGGAAGCTACTTATGGCCTAAGGTCTCCAAAATTCATCCAATAATCCTCTATTTTGGAGTATTTCTATAATGTATATGACATGGTCCCTAAAATTTTCCAAAATTCTTTTGGTTTTCCTATATTTCAGTAGTATTTTTACAGTGTATATGGGATGACTATTCACATATTAATATTATATAATAGCATCAATGTGTACTTTGGCACCAAATATATATATATATATATATATAAAATATGTAAAAGCATTTTTTTTTTCAAATATAAAAATCATGGAGGGATTTTTTTTATTTTTTTTTCATTCATAGAGGTATTTCTTTTTAAATAAAGTTGCTACTGTGAAAATAATATAACAAAAATGAGGATCAAGGTAAGTTGTAGTTTCCTAATTTGTTAGCTGAGCTACCTAAGCAATGCAGCTCTCCTCCAAGGAGCCTACTTCTTTACCTCTCCATTTCCCAAATGACCCTTTTGATGTTGTCATTTGTGGCAGATTATACTCCAATGGGTGTGAATGATCTGAACATCACTTTGGATAAAGTTATGCCAATGAACCTTACGTAGTAATGCCATTTTATTCAGATATTCTCACCCATTTAGGTTCACCAGGTAAGTTCAAACCAAATCTGGCCAGCCTTATCAGATTGTTTTTGGATAGTTTTTGCCACTATATAAAATTAATTATCACAGTTTCAAGTGGTTACCACCCAATTTTGGGTAGCTTTTGTCAATTTTGAATTTGCTGAGTGATGCAAAGTGCATAAAACTGTTATGACCCTACCACTATTATATATTTTCCAAAAAAAATTCGTAAGTTTGCAAGCTTTGAAGAAAGGATTTCCTTTTAAGATGGATTTATTTTTCTGCAGGTTGTTGAGTTTGCCCTAGCTTTGCAGAAAGCTGGGTGCTTTTCTATTGTTCTGGAATGTGTGCTTGCACCTGTTGCTGCTGCTATAACATCTGCTCTTCGAATCCCTACAATTGGTATTGGGACAGGGCCTTTCTGTATTGGCCAAGTTAATTGATTCTTTAGCTCTCTCTACTACTCCTAATAATGAATTAGACTTGACTGGCTTGTGTTGTGCATAATCTTTTTGCTTTCATTTGTACATATGATTTGCTATCTGATCTTGTAATTTGCTTTTCAAGTACTAAAGTGGGCATTTTAGTGATATCATGTGTTCATATATTGAGTTTACTCATGTAATGAACTTTGAATTTGCTTTTCCTTTTAATTTGCTTTTCATATAACAACATTTGTCTGCATGTCGTGAAAGAGTTTTTACGACATGCATTGCAAGCCGTAAAAATTCAATTTTGTTGTAGTGAGAACTTGCTCTGAAGAATATGGAATACAAGGCTATGGATGACAGTGCAATAAAAAAAGGTTAGCATGCTTAACTCATGCTATTCTGCTAAGTTAATTGACCAACTTTGAAAGCTATGCAAAGTTTCATTCTCTTCCGGTTATGAAACTCCATTAGAGTACAATTCATATTTCTATAAATGAAGTGGAAGAGGTCTTCCACTTCATTTATAGAAATATGAATTGTACTCTAAGCTGAAATTATGCACTATACCTCGTAGTTTTTATTAATCAGTTCTATGACACTGAATTATGGGTGGCATGAGTATTCCAAAAAGTTATCCTAATATTCTATTGTTGTTTCTCTGATAACGTGTTTATTTTGTTTTTTCTCTTTAAAATGATCTGTGCCAGTCAACTCTTCTTCTGATACCTTTCTAACAAAGTTGTGCATTTCTAAATTGTGATATTTTACTTTAGAATGTATGAATTTGATCTGTTATTTGTTAATTTATCTATATTGTCTTTATCTTATTCCTATAGGTACAGTGTTTCAGTTCTTTGATTTGAGTTAGGAATAGATTCTTAAACAATATGATGTTGGAGATGCAGGTGTAACTCTTGAAGATCCTCACACTGAAAATCTCAGCCAAGAAGTTAGGGGCTTCATATTCTCTAGAATTCTGGTTCGTTTCTGAAAGTCATATTTGCCTCAATTGCAATTCCATTTCAAAATACTTTTGGTCACTTCTATAGTTGCATTAATTGCTGATCTTTCTCTCTATACATGATCTAGATATATTTAGCAGATGTTGTGTGTTTACCGCAGAGCATTATAATCTTTTATTTTCTGGATGGAGAATATTTTTTGGTTGAAAACTCAAGCTTGAAAAATGTTTTCAAGCAATCATGAGTGGACTTTTCTTCATTTTGTAACAGCCTATCGCATATAGGAAAATAAAGTTCTGCTTGACTATTTGACTATTAACACTTTTTGACAAATACTTTATCAATAAACCTTAAATGTTGTACATATCATTTTCTGATTTCCAATGAATCACAAATCTAAAACTGAAAATAGAAGTAATTTAATTAGCTGTGGAGAATGATTAGAAAATATGAACAATAATATGTGACACGAGTTTTTTTGGTGACATTTAAAATCTGTCAGCATTTTTTGACTGCCTTTACTTGAGTGTTGAAAATTCCTTCTTAGAACCTTGATTGTACTGGCAACATTATTTTTTTGGGTATTTTTGCTAGGCAGTGTTGGAGTTGCTCTAAGTTAATAATGTGATTAATAGGAGCTTGCCATGTACAAAGGAACTTCTGGTTGTCAAGCTAGACTCATTGTGTACACAATTTGTATTGACATGGATAGAGAAGTCTATGCAATGTAACTGATAATATGTTAATGTTTTTCTTGTTAATTTTCTTTGCAGATTGGTTTTTGATGACGTTTGGAAGCATACTTGCAAATCAAGATCAAGTGTTGAATTTTTTTTATTTTTTTAAATTTTTTTTTTACGGAACCGATACTTAGTTGTAGTTGCAAATCAAGATTGAGTGTTGATTTTTTTTTTGTGGACTCCACGTTAGTTCATTTTGGAATTTGCTTTGATGGTTTTTTTGTGATACTTAATGGATTATTATTAAAGTTGTTTGATGGATATATTTTGATTTATAATATAAATTGTTTAGTGAATTTTTCTTTTTTAGTGATGTATAATAGCTAGTGAATTTCTTAGTACAATTAAAAGGCTATTGAGATATGAGCAGGGATATTTGTGAAATAATAATTTAAATTGAATATAAAATATGGAACAAGTTTAGTGACGAATATGTTTTGTCATTTGTACTTGTTATTATGACAAAGTGATTATTCATCACTAATAAACTTTTTTTGTGACAAAATTTATTGCAGTTTATATATGAAAGTTTTTATTTATTTTGTTATTTGGTGACTAAAAATTTTGTCACGTATATATATATTTGTGACGAAATATATTTCGTCACCCATGTATGACTTTTGAAGACGAAAATTTTCGTCATCTTTACATCTTTTTGTGACGAAATTATTTCCTCATCAATGATCAACATGCGTGACAAATTTATTCGTCAACTAAAGTTATAAATATGGTACTGAATAACTATTTGGTGACGAAAATGAGAATTTTTGGCGACAAAATGTTGTTTTATTGGTGACAAAAAATTTCGTCGCTGAAGTAATTTCATTGGTGACGAAATTATTTTTCGTCACGTTGGTTTTTAGTGACAAACATTCAATGACGAAACCGGTGACGAAAATATTTCCTCACAAATATCTATAGTGACGAAATTAGCTCTTTGAAGACAAAAAAATTTCGTCATTCCAGACCCAACTTGTTGTAGTGTATATCGATTACGTGAAATACAGGAAGGGTAGAATCATGGCTCAACTCGTTTCATTTTTAACATGGGAATACTATCAAAACACATTTGAAATGAATGTTTAAAACTTCTAAGAGCATGTATTTGAAAAAGGAAAATAAAAGAGAGAGTTGTGTTGTGGCTTACTTGCTAGGCTAGGCCAAGTTGAACAAGATTGCTCTCCTCTTCCTTCCTCTCCCTCTCAAGACTTTTCTCTTCCTCTCCTTTCTCTCTTCTAGGCCGAATGTAGGTGTGTGTGTGTGTTGTTTGTGTATGCTATGCTAAGCTAAGTGGGTGGTTGTATATATAGACAAATTTGGTGTGAAAAGACACAAAGGCCCATTAGTTGGAATTGGTTTGAAAAGTTTGGATTTACTTGGAGTCTAATGGAATAGGGAGTGATTAGGGGACTTAATTATGTGATTAGACAAGATTTAGTTGGTCTCTAGTTGGAATGGAACTAGGTTGGGAACATAACCCTTGTACTTGGTACTTTGTTTCTAGAATGTCATAATTACAAGTCTTGAAAATTGGTCCCTCACACTCTCCTAGGTTGGTCGGCTATGGGGAAGGGAAATGAAGAATATTTTATTCAATATATGTGTACTATGGACATATTCCCAATGTATATATATAGAATTGATACCAAGGTCATTATTGCTCCAAGATTTCAAGGGATTTGTTTGTACTAAAGTACAACGATTATAGCCTAGGAGGTATGATGGCTAGCCATGTGCTCAAGATTTGGGGAGATTTTTCTATTTATTTTGTGTATAAATTTCATAGATATTGTGTACAAAAAGATTTGATGAATAAGAGGTATAAATATATATATATACAATGGTGCTAACTTGGGGTCAATTTGTGATTTAAGTGAAATATGAGGGCTAAGGCCTTAATTTTGGAACATTTATTTTAGAGTAGGATTTAACTAGGGTTAGAGAATCTAATTTGGTTTGAATTTCTTGTTTCGAACAAAAACACGATCAACCGACGAACGTGATAAAGACCGGAAAAACCTAGGGTTTCCAAGTGGTAATTTCATATTTAGGGAGTCAATTAGAGTATTAGAAATTATTTCTAAGTTTCTGAAATCGATTAGGGTTTGCATTTTTTTGTTGGCGCATGTATTTTGATCCTAGGGTTGCAATTAAGAAACTGAGGGACTTCAAGGAAATAATTTAAAAATAAGGGACTTTTAAGAAATTAAAATTTTTAGGGGCCTCACAAGAAGCATAGTAAAAGATTGTAAAGTCACAAAAGGACAGAGCAATGAAGAGGTAAAACTCATGCTCTGCACCATACATGACATCATCAACAAAGCTTCATGTTTTGATACTGCTGGTGGGCATATTGCAATTATTGTACATATTCCATTTACATGTCTAGTAAGAACATGTGTAATTATTTATTTATTTTTTAAAATTGCACCATTTCACCAACCCCTTCCAATTATAGATTATTTCAGCATTGAATGCTTACAAAACTAATGCCATCATTGGCATAGATGATTAGTTTGACTTATGTGGGGAAGGCGTCTATTGAGCTACTTGCCTGGATATTGGGCTAATGACGTAAACACTCCACCATCACTTTTCGACCATAAGTGGTTAGTTAGACATATGTGAGGGAATGCGCCTATTGAGCTAGTCGCCTGAATATTAGGTTAGTGAAGTAGACACTTCCACTACTACCCATTCAACCATAGGTGGTTAGTTTGACTTATGTCGGGAAATGCGCCTATTAAGCTAGCCGTTTGAATATTGGGCTAGTGAAGTGGACACTTCCACCACCACCCATTTGACCATAGGTGGTTAGTTTGACTTATATGAGGGAATGCACCTATTGAACTAGCCGCCTGATATTGGGCTAGTAAAGTAGACACTTCCACCACCACTTTTCTAACCTAAGTGGTTAGTTTGACTTATGTGGGGGAATGCGCTTGTTGAGCAAGCCGCTTGGATATTGGGCTAGTAACGTAGACACTTCCACCACCACCCATTCGACCATAGGTGGTTAGTTTGACTTGTGTGGTGGAATGCGCCTATTAAGCTAGCCACCTAAATATTGGGTTAGTGAAGTAGATACTTCCACCACCACCCATTCGACCATAGGTGGTTAGTTTGACTTATATGGGGGCATGCGCCTATTGAGCTAGCCGCCTGGATATTAGGTTGGTGAAATAGACACTTCCACCACTACCCATTCGACTATAGGTGGTTAGTTTGACTTATGTGGGGGAATGCGCCTATTGAGCTAGCCGACTGAATATTAGGCTAGTGAAGTAGATATTTCCACCATCATCCTTCGACCATAGGTTGTTAGATCAATTTTTCACCATGAGCATGTCATTTACCCACTCACTATCATTTATTTAATTATATGTTTGCAACTTCTAATTGATGTAGCTTGTCACAATGCATTCATACAATATGCTTGAGCATACATGTCCCTAAGAGAAGTAGCATAAAAGTAATGGTCAAAGGACATTTTTTTTTTTCTTGATTGAACTTAGAGGACAACCCCAAGTTGCCTACTTATCCCACAAAGGATCAAGTCAAAATGTAATTCAATTTGTTTTTTGTTTTTGTTTTTGTTTTGTTTTGTTTTTCTTCCTAGGATAGTTTAGACTCATGTCAAGGAGTGTCTTTATTTTTTTGAGACAATTTAGACTCGTGTCAAGGAGTGTCTTGATTTGTGGGATAGTTTAAACTCATGTTAAGGAGTGTCTTGAACTTTTGTTGCGTTTAGGAGATGACATGTTCACTTTCATCCTCGTTATCTTTCACTTGGTCTTCGCCTTGTCTAGTTGACACAATGGTGCGTTGTTTGGCTTTGAGATGGCCCACATGACTAACTTCAATTGTTGTTACGCGCTTCATTCGAGAAGGAATTATACTTCGCATCTCTTGATTTTTTTCCATATGAAATGGTTTTGACTTTCTTAGCCATTGTTTTCTGCTCTTCTGTTTTAGACTTTGTGCTTTTGTTCTCCAATCGAGAAAAGACTGACCTTCATGGTAGAGAGGTTGTTCTTTCATCTTCTTGGTTACCAATGCTCAACCTATTGAAAATTGACGTACGAGGTAGAGGAGGTTCAATAAGATCAAAGACTGAAACTAGAGAGATGGGATTTTGACTTTGGTCGCTCTCTATCTCTTCATCAGCTGAAACCATGTATACTGTCTCAACCAAGTCATCATTAAAGTACCCTTTTGGAAAGAAGTCAAGTAGGATGATTGGTGTAGGCAAACTTTGTTCAGGCACCTTGTTTACTTGAAGCGTCCCCTTGTCCTTTCTTTTTGCCATATTCCATTTGGGTTGCCAATGAGAATTCTCCTTCTTCATTTGAGGAGACTAAGTATTAGATTTATCTTTTCTTGACTTATTTGGTGCCACAAAAATCCAATCCTCATCACTTTTTGCAATTGGATCTTCTTTAATGCTAGCGTGAGCATATAGATCTTGACTTGGGACTTGTATTGTCACAGGTTCAAATGAGCCAAACTGAATGGTTTTGGAGATTGCCCCCAGTATCACAGTTAAGGATTGTAGAATTTCTATCTTAGAGTTTGAAGTTGCTGAACTTTGGGACCCAACAATAATGGTTGTATGGTTGGACTGTGCAACTTCTTCTAGGTCTAGTTGGATTTTGTTCTTTATTCTTTGCTAAATCCAGTATTAGTTCCTTTAACACAAAGCACTTCTCAGTGGGATGACTAACAATCCGATGGCAGTGACAATACTTTGGGTCATTGACGCGACCCATCTCTTCTGGACGTTTGCATTTTGATAATTTGATGACCTTCTTCTCAAGTAGATCTTCCAACATGTCAAGCACATCAGAGTCTGGGAAAGGGTATTTCTTTTCTTGTAGCTCCTTAAGACTCAGCCGTTCTTTTATTTGGGAATGGTCTTCCTTTTTGACATCATTTTTCTTATCTTTGTAGGATGTCTTGTCAAGAGACATTGTGATGACCATTGACTCCTCAACTAAGGCCTCATTTGGGAACATGCTATTTTAGTACCTTTTTAGCTTTTTGGCTAAAATATGAGGTAAAAAAACTAGTATGTTTGGAATGACTTTTTGATTTTTACGAAAAGATGTACAAAAAGTAGAGAGAAAAATGAATCTTTGACTTTTTGGTATAGGTTATAGACTTTTTGATTTTTTAGTAACTTTTTGACTTTTAAGCTAAAACAAGCACATGCCAAACGGGGCCTAAGTGGCCAAAAGACTTATCTCCTTTCTTGTCATTCATATCTTTTCTATGCTCGAGGTCGGAGGCTTTTTTCCACCATGGTTGGCTATGTTGATCTCCATTTCATGAGCGCATGTAGCCAAATCCTCAAATGTATAAGGGCGAATGTCTTGAAGGATGTAGAGAAGTCCCTAATGCATGCCTTGCATGCACATTTCAACAGCAGAGACCTCAAGGAGATGATCTTTGCAGTCCAGGATTAGAGCGCGCCAACGGTTGATGTAATCCACCACAGACCTCACTTTTCCATTGCCTAGTGTTAGTAAACTCCACCATACTCACAGTTTGGCAGGTGCTGTAAAATCGATTTAAGAATTCTCGTTCCAATTGTTCCCAACTATCAATTGACTCAGGTTCCAAGTCAGTATACCAATCGAAGGCATTTCCTTTCAGGGATTGAACAAACTGCTTGACAAGGAAATTTCCTTTTGTCCCAGCACTGTCGCATGTTTCAACGAAATAGACGATGTGTTGCTTTGGATTACCCCTTCTATCAAACTGCATGAACTTGGAAGGTTGATAATCGATTGGCATTTTGAGACTATCCATCTGCCTTGTATAAGGCTTAGAGTACATGAGAGTGCTTTGAGGGACGCCACTGTATTGGGCTCTGATTGTGTTTGTTATCATGTCTTGGAGTTGTTGGACAGACAATGAAGCAACATAAATTGGTTGAACACTTGGACCAGCTGCTGGCTTTGCAATAGATATATGGTGAGTCTCATTACTAACGACTTGTTTGGAGTTTGATGCGAGGTCCATCTTTTGAACAAGTGTGGCTTACGGTGTAAAGCCAGGTGGATGGGAATTATCTTGACTTGTTTTGCCAACATTTTGTGCTTCTAACTTGTTCATTAGCGAAGTGATTTGGAGACCTTTCTTTTCAACAGTCTTGGTGAGTTTTTCAATAGCACGAGCCATTGTTGCTAGTTGTTCCTCCACCAAAGTAGTGCCAATAGTCATGACTTGCATAACCACTGAACATGATGAAAGGAGTGACTTGGCGAGACAAAATTTCTCGGACTAGCAGGAGATGACCCCGAGTATGAACCCATGCTTGAGTTTGCGTCACGAGCTAAGGAAGTTGACTGTGGAGAGAAGCCTTATGGCAGTGAACCTTCCGAGACAGAAGCAAGTAGCTTCAAGTTCCCTATTTCTTTTTTCTTTGCCTTGGATGTGGAAACAACTGCGAATTTGTGAGATTTGTCATGCACTTGCTTTGTTGCGTTAGTGATTGGCATAGCCCCATTAGTTGCAAAAGAAATGGTAGCCTTGGCCTTGCTGCGAATAATCGGACCCGTAGAGGTGTTGTTGCTGCTTGTCGTTACGGCGGTGTTCCTGCTAGCAGTCTTGTTGCTCGGAGCAGTTTGAACCTTCTAAAAGGCCATTGCACTTGATCAAACAAACTTTGGAAAGTTGATTTAGGAGAAAGTGATGAGAGGCAGAGGGGTCCCACTGGGCGTGCTAAAATTGGTAAACACAAATTTCGTAGCTGCAATTAAGACACGAAATAAATGTACAAATAATTAATTTTATTGATTATAATAAATGGGTATAATATTCTGTAGATTTGCTCTATTACAAAAAAAACAGATTCTCTAATTCGATCTCTGAAACGGTTGCAATCCAACAGCTGTAAAAGCTTGTTGTTGAACTAGACAAGTTGATGAATTTTTTCAAGTCTTCGAATGGAGAAACTTGGAGAAGTGAGGCTTGATCGAGGGCTTGAATGCCTTGATCTCAAACGAGTTTTGAAATGATCTCTCTGAAAGAAGAGATCAAATTTGTATTTGTAACTTGAAAGGATTGACACAAGTTTAGAGTGCTTAATAATCCTTCACTTTAAGTTTGAAGAGGTTTAGAGAAAATTTTAAGAAAATAATATGACAGAGTCTTGAGATTACTTAGGAATCTACAAGATCTTAGCAAAATGTCCCTCATCTCTTTCTCAATAATGAGAGTCTCTATTTGTAGGCTTCAAGAGAGACAAATTAATTTTGGCAACTCCAAAATTTGATTTTAATTTCCAATAAAAGAGAAATTTGTCTCTCATTTTATAGAAATATTTTGCATTGAAATTTGAATTTGAATTTGACCAAATTTTAACAAAGAGTAATGATTCATCCCCCCTTTTCCCCCCACCAACCCCCTTTGACCCCCTCTCTCTCTCATTGGTCACATTTTCTTTTTCTTTTTCTTTTTTTTCCTGCTCCTCCAATCACCACCCGCCACGTGGCAAAGGGGGGTGAGGGGGGTGACCCCCACAAGGGGGTCCCAAGCATTATTCTTTTAACAAAATATCTTCATGGCCCCCACACTTTTGGGTTAATCCAATTGTCCAGATGGGTTCACTTTTTTTTTAGTGTGACTCATAATTTAAAATGGGTTGAGGTCTATAATTTTGCTAGGACTCACATCCATTTGAAAATTTTGACCATCTTGATTTTGACTAATTAAGAAAATTTTATTTATCTTGATCAATCAAATGGTTAATGCTTATAGTCTAATTTGAGGGAATAACAATTTACCCATTTTAGTTATTTATATGGAGAAAAATTGAGTGATTAATTTTGCTGCTGTTCGCCTAGCCCAACCACACTGTAGTGTTGGGTTTGTGCACTTAATCCCAAGCTCTAAATCAATTATCTAAACTGTTGGCTTGTTGGGGTCATCGAGTAGATCATTCTTGTAAAAAAAAAAAAAAAACTTGATTGAATATTGGTAGCTGACAAAATTCTGTTTAAGATGAGCTTGAACAAAACAAATTTTGAAACTTGTTAATTTAAAAAAAAAAAATTTAAACAGTTAACTATTTGACTCATTTGATTGATTTATGGGAATTAGCAAACCCATGCAAGATTTGGTTTTAACAGTACAATGCCATGTGAATTGATGTGAAAATACCATTATACTCCTATTTTACAATTATTTTATATATATATATATATATTTTTAAGTGTAAATTCATAGATTTAATCTTAACAAATTGATACCACTATATTACTACACAAACGAATACAATTTATCTTATATTTCTAATATAATATCACCATATTAGTAATTCTTAGGATAGTCATAGGACGTCTTGAATTTGTAGGCCCTTGCCTCCACCCCCGCCTCTGCCTTACGAGTAATTCATGCGTCTCCTTTTAAGTTATGTTTGGATCATTAGGTATTTGAAAAGATAAAAAGAAAAAGGTAGGTGAAATTTTTTAAAAATTTCTACACAGATCCATAATTCAAACACAACTTTAAAAGTGTATACCATAAATTTCTCATTTTGAAGTTGAGTTGATGTGTGTTAATTGTTGTTTGAGTTGGTATTAGGTGATCTTTGGGTAGCTCTGTTTTTAACGAACAAGAAAACAGAGCAGAAAGAAAGAATATTGCAATGGAAGTTCTTGTAATAGATTGGAGATGAAGGATGGGAGGTAAATAATCAAATCCATTCTTCAATATTAACCCCTTAAAATTGTTGGAGAGTGTCTTTATGCAATGGAATGTAGAACAAATTGATACGCAACTTTGACACGGGTTGAAGATATAATTTTTTTTTATTAATTAGCCTTGTTTGGAAATAAAAGTTGGGGCTAAAATAGTCAATAAAAATAAAAAGATTAAAATAGTTAGTAAGACAAAATGTCACATCTTAGACATCAATTAATCACTTTTTCTCTCATAACTATCTATTCAATTCAACTATAAAAAAAAATTCACAAATCATCCCAAATACAACTTTTTTTCATTTCATAAAATAGTCAAAAAAATCAAAAAATCAACTGAAATAGCCAAATTCCCAAACGAGGCCAACGTTATGTTACACTCATCATTTTTTTTATACAGCTACCTTATGTGTCAGCACATCATTAGTTTATGAATTTTATCACTCATTATATCTATCTCTAATACAATACTAACACGTAAAATAATATATGGTATAAAAAAATGATATGAATAACATTACTCCTATTAACAATCGCCCAATATTGAAACTACTATAGAAGTAGAGTGTCAAGAGTAGTAGTTTGTTACCAACAGGGATCGATTCAGTGGATAAGACCTTCGAATATCTCGCTCAAGGCTTGGGTTCAAGTCTCCATAGCCCCTTGTTGGGGTTAAACATACTCTTTAGCACTTGGAGCACACAGAGGGCCTAAGCTTCGGCCCTGACGTAAGTGCAGTGGGGTTTTCTGCAGATATATTGTAGGTGCTAAGTAGCCTATTTGCATATTCATTTTTTGAATTGAAAAAAAAATATTAGTAGTTTGTTGTTATGTTCTTAACAATCTAATAAAGTTACAATTCTTTATGGGTCAACAAGCCCAACGATCTTCCTTAAAAATTTCTCAATGAATGGAATTGATGATTTTTTTCACATATCAATTATGATTTGTGCCTCTATTTATATAGAGTTAAAAGGTCAACCAAACCACCATTTCACACATAAAAAGACATTTCAATTCAAAAAACACTCCTAATATTACAATTCATATTAAAAACTCCAACAATCACACCATATATGATTACATAATTTTAATATTACAATCACTGTTAGAAACTCCAACAAACACAACATATATGAGAGTAATATAATTAAACAGAAGAAGGGACCTATATATAGGAATAGCAACGGGGTGGGCCGGGGCCGGGGCCGGGAATCACCCTCCCCGTCTCCGATCCCTGATCGTAGAAATTTCTCCGTCCCCGGCCCCGATCCCCGATGGGGAGCCTATCACTGCCCCCGCCTCGCCCCCTAACGGGGATCGGGTTTCCCTGACCCTGAAAATTCCTCGTCCAAAAAAAAAAAAAAAAAAATTAGCAATACAGAAGTTAGTGTATAACTTACAGATCAAATACAACATCAAATACAAAAAAAAAAAAAAAAAATCATCAACAGATCAACATAGCAGTGTAAGGAAAGGCGTCAGAGTCGGAGTCGTCAACAGATCAACACAGATCAACCCTAAGTCGGACGAGGATCGAGACTATAGCATTACAGATCAACATAGATAATATTTTGGGGTCCGATCCACCGCCGTAGACCCCAGATCAACAGATCAAAGTCTGTGTATAACTTACAGATCAACATAGATCGGAGGCAGCGGAGGAGAATCGAGGCTACGCTGCCTCCGATCCACTGCCGTACCACGGCGATGATGGCGGATTCACTGCTCACGAGGTCACAGATGGGCGAAGTGGACTACGGGAAGGAGGGGAAGAGGCGACGAAGGACGGTGGTGAAGGCGAGGAGGCGACGGAGGCTTGGACCTTCGCTTCTGTCTTATCTCTCAGTTACAGAGAGTAGAGGGAGGGAGAAGAACGAGACAGAGAGAGAGAGTGAGAAAGAGAGAGAGAGTTGTTGAGATAAATAATAAACCAACCATTAATTTTTAAACATATATATATACACGGGGACTGATCGGGGCGTGATCGGGGCAGGGCGGGGCCGGGCCGGGCCGGGGCCGAGGCATCTATCACCATCCCCGGCCCGAAAATCATCGGGGATCTATTTTTTACTACCAGCCCCGGCCCCATGGGGAGTAATTTTCGGGGAAAACCCGGTTTATCGGGATGGGGCGGTCCGGGCCTCCGTTGGGCCGGGTTCAAATTGCCATCCCTACCTATATAAAATAACAACACAACAATAATTCAACCTCATATATGGATAAAGATTGAGAAAGTACCAAGTATAACACTAGTATCCCAAACATGTCACGGGTTGAGATTATTCTGAGTATTATTAGGTGGCGCTTGTAGGCTTCTTACTGTCCATTTTCTTTTAAGATGTCTCAACTTCTGCCATAGCCATGTGCAACAGCGGATTATCAGATACATATATATGCCAAAGCCAAACATGATTATCAAACTTAGCTTTAAATAGGTGTCATTCCAAATCTCATCTGGAGTTATCATTAGCACTGCCAACAGATAACCACAAGCCATCCATGAGATTGACATTAACATTAACGTCATCATTAGGACCATTAAAACTTTATTTTCAGACGGAAATCCACTTAAAGCCAGAATGAGAGTGCCCACAGATGCGATATAGGATGCAGTGTTGACCATCAAGAAATTAGTGTACAGTTACTGCCTATACGAGTCGCCTAAAACGGATGTGCCAGGTTTGTGTGTCACATTGATGTCGTACCTATTAGTAGTTTGATTGGTGTCTGGAAAATCTTGCCAAACACTACCCGGTGGATTTAATCCAGGTTGGAATGTCACAGTAATGGTTAATGGTTAGGATTGATGCTGTTATTAAATGTCCGCGGATTGTTTTGAACCAACCATACTCAACCTTAAAATACTAATTCCAAAACTTACTACAACGCTTGAAAAATGATTTCCATAATGGCATTTGATGAGTTTGAGGATGATCAGCCGATAATGATGATGTCCTGTTCTCTTCTTCTCCGAGATTTTGTGCTCTTTTTTGACTTGGAACGCTAGCATCTACAAGAAACTTGCGGATTTCTATGGTTTTTAATACTGTGTTTGGTTGGCGACTTGGGGAGAGATTTGGAAAGGGAAAGAGAAAAGGTGTGTGAAACTAGGTGAAATGTAGGTATATTTCACATTTCACCTAATTTTTCCCTTTCCCTTTCTCTTTCCAAATCTCTCATCAAATCCCCCAACCAAACACAATGTAAGTCTTTGATAGGGCACTGCTCCACAATATCCAAAGCTGTAAACCGTTCTTGTTTTGGGTCTTGGCTTGTTCTTTGACGCTCGTTAATTTTAACAAGTATTCTATGGTCTGCAAGCCAAGCATCATTGTTGTTAGGATTTTGAGAGGATGAACACAAAATTGAAGCAATCAAAAGATTAAAAAGTAACAAAGGAAATGAAATGAGACTGCTGAACATGTAACATATAGATCAGTAATTGTGATTGAGATGGAATTATCATAATTTATATTTGATTAAAATCTTTAATGTAATTCCTCTTTTTATATCTTCTCTAATTATCAACATCTTTTTTACATATATTGGATAAAAAAATTGGACTTTTATTTCAATTTTCTTTATATTTTGAAGCATAGATTACACCAATAGTCCATACATTTTATCCCTCATATCATTTTGGTTTTTACACTTTTAATTAATTTAATTTTGACTCCTTAATTTTAAATTTTGTGTCAATTTAGTTTTATTGATTATGCCATGAAGATTTTTGATAGAAAATAATTGCAGAGTTAATTGAGCTTAATTCACTAAGCTGAACAAATTTATAATTTTGCTCCAACATGTGTATTTTGTGTGTAAAAAAAATGTTAAACAACTATAATTAATTGGAACGAATTCAAACAAAGTTATAAATTCAGTTCGAGATCGCCATGTATCTTTTGTGCATCGATTTATATTAATACTAAGTAGTTAGGCCCATGCAAGGCACGGGCAAGTTAGCCATTTTTTTAATTAATTTTTTTAAAAAATATTTTTAAGGTAATATTTGTTTGATGAAAGAAAAATATAATTAAAGAAGAATAAATTTATTTTAATTCAATGGTAGAGGTTAAAGAATAATTGATTATTTGGTGTGTACTATAATATTATCCACATGTATGCATTTATCTCTCTCCGTCCCAATTTGTTGGTCTCTTTTGGAGATTTCAACCTTTTAAGGAGGCATGCAATTATTTCAGGAAAATTTTATTTTCACATATTTACTTACCTCAGTACACATCATTTTTTAGTGTACATATTTATTAATTTGGTTATTAATTATTTTTTTCATTTCTCATATTCTAATTATTCCTAACTCATATCATTGTACACACACTAGTAGGGGTGAGCATGGACCGGATTGGTCCGGATTGGGAGAAAACCAGGACCAATCCGTTATCTACGGTTCCTGAAAAATTAGAACCAATCCAATCCGTTTAAATTGTGGAACCAATCCGAACCAATCCGTTGAAACACGGATTGGATCGGTTTAGGACCACGGATTTGTCAAAGGAAAGGACTATGTTTACATCTAGAACGCCAAACTCAGATGAATTAAAAATCTGTCTTATCTGTCTTATCCTATGATCTACCTGAACTAAATTCAGCTAGTTTAGAGAATTTCTCTGAAAAGAGAAGCAAAATTAAACAAGACAGACAGTAAAAATTGTAACATAAATATTTCTCAGTTAATACTAAAGTTTTTGTACAGCAAAAACTTCACCAAGATCAGAACAACTTTCTACAAAAAGAACTAGAATTAAATTCAAACACTCCTACATATAGGTGAAGTTTTAACTGCTCAAGCAGAGCAGTTCATAGCAACAACATTGAAAACATAAACCAACAGAACTCAAATCATCTTGGTTTCTCATCTCAACATGGGGCCACCAAGCAGCACCCATGGATCTCAAGAAACGCATTAATTAACAAACGAAAACTCACCTTCTTGATCTTCTTGTAGTCTGGCCTTCCCCTCTGCCCTCCGCTAGCCTTGAGGTCAAACCACTAGCCTGCACCATAGTCGGTCCTGTATTGCCATGATCTCGTGAAGGCCACGCCTGCCCCCATTGCCGGGTTGGACTAGAACAATCCCTAACAGATCCTGCCACCGATCCGAGATAGAGAGATGAGAGATGAGAACACCGAGAGAGAGAGAGAGCTCACCGACGGAGAGAGAGCAGCAGCACACCGATCTGATCTGAGATGGATGAGAGTGAGAGAGAGAGAACTCAGTCTGAGATGGGAAAGAGAAGAGAGAGAGACACATCGATATTGAATAGAGACCTAAGATGAGATGAGAGTGAGAGGCGTGAAGGTGAGGCTGCTAGATTAGGTTTACATTTTAGTTTTTATATCATATAAGAAATTATATGGTGTGGGAAGGTACTTAGTATAAAAATATAGATTATTTCTAGATGGTCCGGATCGGTTCCAATCCGGAACCGTGAGGTTCAATCCGGAACCGATCCGTGGCTTACGGATTTTGAATTTTTCAATCCGGAACCGAACCACGGATTCAAAAAACCAATCCAAACCTATCGGATTGGACTGGACCGGATCGGATTACGGATTTTACGGATTCCTTGCTCAGCCCTACACACTAGGGGTGGGCAACGGTTTATCCGAACCGCTCAAAGCGCCCAACCCGCCTAACCTGCATATAAATGGGCGGTTTCGCAAATATAATGTGGGCGGATACGATTTGAAATATAACAAATTTGCGGGTTGCGGGCGGGTTGCGGTTTAAACCCGCAACCCGAAAAAAACCGTCCGCACTTTAATTATTATTATTATTATTTTTTATATACCAACTTTGTAACTTTTACAGGAGCACTATTATATTCTCTATGACACTAGGATCCTTATTTTTAAGTATTTCTCAACTTTCTTAATGCCGTAGAATTATCAAGTCTTAAACTTGGTTTCTTATATGATTTTCATTGGTGATTCATCCACTTTTTCTTAATAAAATTTTCCTTCTGATGGTCGATGGAACTTCTAGTTTGATTATTGATTACTGAACTGACAATTCTAATTGAGTACAACCTTAAATGCATTGATATACATTTTTTTCATGGCAAAAATGCTAGTGTAGGGTCTCTTTGTTTTGGATACTTTCATTTAATGCATTGATATTCAATTTTTATTTGTAAACTTATCAGAAAATTATTATCACAAATATATAAAATGAATCTGATAACTAAATTCGATGGAAAAAAAAAACTCAAAAATAAATTTTTAAAGAAAAAAGTGTAAACCGCAAACCGCCTGCAACCGTCCGCACATTTGCAAACCCTATCTGCACAAATCGCAAACCGTACTGCGGGCGGTTACGGGTTAACTTTTTCCTAAACCGCATAGATGCGGACAAGTCAAAACCGAACCGCAAACCGCACAAAACCAATCCACGAATACCCCTAACACACACTACCTAAACCCCCCTTCCGCACACCTTTACCCATTTTGATTTCCTTTTCCACACACCTGAAAAAGTTACCTAACTCTACCCATCTATTTGCGAATTTGGCGTTGTCCGCCATTGATGATCCAGCAAAGCTCTCATTGAGATATCTAGCAAACAAGACACCCTTTTTCTTATCATAATCTGCGAATGTATTGTTGACTCCGTAGGTTTCGAACCCAATTTTCCGACCCGACCCATCTTTTCCATACCCATTGAACTTGTCTGTGCATTGTCCATAGCTCGTAAATTTCACAATCCCTGAATTCGAATTCTTCGCGTACGATTGAAACGAATCGTCACCGACATTCAATTTCTCTCTGTAATTCATGAACTCATCAATGGCATCATTACCACCATCACCGTAGTTCTTGAAATTGTTCTCAGGTACATTTCCATTAGAGGCCTGTGATTCACACACTTGTAAATAGCAGCTACATCAAGTGAATTTTGAGAGTATTGTTTTTGTAAGCAAGTGAGAAATAATGGGAAAAGGGAGAAATAATGGATAAATTACAGTTTAGTTTTTTTATTTTATTTAAAAGAAGTGCAATGAGATTTTTTTGTTTAAAAAAAAATGTGTATAGAGATAATTTGAATATAATATCAAGGGCTAGTTTGGCATGTACTAAGGCCTTGTTTGGGAAGACTAAATAAGTGCACTTTTTGTCTTTTTTGACTAAAAAATTGAGGTTGAAAATATGGATGTTTGGGTTAATTTTTTGACTTTTTATGAAAAAATGTGTAATAAAAAATTGTGAAAATTGGTTTTTAGAGGAAAATTTGAATTGGGAGTTGTGCAGCCGTAATTGTTGACTTTTGGTGAATAGTGTTAACTTTTTAACTTTTTGAGTAACTTTTTGGCTTTTTGGATTATTTTGCACTACCCAAACAAGGCCTAAATAAGTCAAAAAGTCAAAAAGGCACTATCTTATTTAAGTCACATCATCTTATTTAAATCACATCACCTCTTTAACACATCACATCAAACCCAATCCAAACCCACCAATAAGTCAAAAAGTGCACTTTTTTAGGACATCCCAAACCAACCCTTCATAGTCATTTTATTTTAGGTTATAATTATTATTAAAATAATATTTTATTAAGTGTGTGTACTGAGATAAGTAGGTATGTGGAAATAAAATTTCCCATTATTTCAATTAAATTTAAATTTCAAAATATTTTCCCACTAATGTCCTTATGTTTTCAAAATTTTAATATATTTATAATTACTCAAAAGGGATAGTTTTGAAAATCAAATGTTTTTTACTTTGACATTTTTTTCTTCTTTTTTTCCCCCTAAGAGTTTGTATGATGCATAAATAAAATTTTCCATATTTTTTCCCCTTTTTTTCCTCCAATTGTTGGATAAAAAGGCATCTTATTTTTAAAAAATAGCATGAAGTTCTTTTGAACAATTCAAAACATATCCGATTAATTTAATTTTTTTTATGGATGATATACTCGACGAATCTTACAATATGAACGTTTGATTTTTTAATCTTCTGCTCTATTCAATTTCGAGAAGAAAAATCTTATTTTGGGATAATAATTTCAAATGATACTTAATTAATTGAAATAAAGGCCAAATATCATTAAATTTAGTGAAATAGAGCGAAATTATTAATCTTTAAAATTTTATATCCGAATACCATTTGTAATGTGTATTGAGATTTTGTACAGTGTGCAAATATAATTACCCAAAAATGATACCTCTATGAAATCTTAGTTTTCCAAGATAACCCTCAAAACTCCACCAAAAAAAAAATAAAAAAATAAAATACACACACACACACAAAAAAGAAAGAAAAAAAAAAAGGGGGCAAAGTGGAGAATTAAAAAACAAACCAAGGACAAAATAGGAAATTCAAAACCCTTACATAATTGACCCAAAAACCTCATATAATTTCTAAAAACCCTTCACTCAAGGTCATTCCATCAACTAATAAAAGGATAAAAGAAAATAGAAATACAAGTTAAAGGCAAAATAGAAAAAAAAGGTACAAGCCTCTTAACTTGAAAATCATCATTTAGTTTTTAGTACTTAATTTTCAATTTTATCAAATATCACTTTAATTATATCAAAATTAGTAAATCGTTGACATGTTTGAACTTTTTTTTAAAAAAATTTTGACTTCTTAATAATTTTTTCACTTATACTTTATCAATAGAATGATGATGTAAGATACAAGGGGTAATTTTAAATTAGTCTATATGTAAAAAAAATATTTACAAATTAATGGTGAATATTACAAAAATTTAAAAGTAAAATTATAAATTTTTCATCTATTTGTAGTTAATTTTTGTAAGCTGTGATGAAAATTTCCCAAAATATAATTATCATTAGCAATATTATAATTTAAATCCCTTAAGCCTGTCTTCTACTGATTTCGGAATCAATTACCTAATGTCAGTTTAACCGCGGTAGGATGAGGGGCAAACCTTGGGTGTATGCACTGACTCCATAACATACACACACCATTTAAGTCAGAGAGTGTAGTTGTCAGGATTCGACTCCACACCCAAGTCCTGTATATGGTTTGACCAACACTTAGAGGGCCGTTCTAAAATCACTGCTCCAACCCTCTGAAAATTAATCCTAAGAAATATAAACTCTGAGATCTCAGGACTTAGAGCATCTACAATGAAATAGATAAAACAGTGTGTTAAAGTGTGTGCTAAAGTGTACATATGGCAAAAGTGGGTTCCATGTAGTGTGTAAAATAATTGGCTAAACTAATGTGTGTGTGTGTGCACCACAATGGACAAGTTAACTGCCTACCTAAACACAACGGATTAGGGTGTTATCGGTTGTCCCTAGACGTCTGGCCGGTCAACTGTAATTATTTTTTTTTTACTTGTTAGGCTTTTTTTTTTTAACATTAATGTTTAATTTTTTTTATATTTTTACTACTGGATTGTTGTTGAAAAATAATATTATATTTTTTGAGTCCCATCATGACTGGCTAAATGGCTGGCCACAGTTAACACAAACGTTAACAGTTGACGCAAAATGGCTGCACTAATGAACACTTTGGCTACTCCATTGCATGAACAAAATTGAATTCAACTGGCCAAACATTTAGCATCTGACACTAGTGGAGGGTTAGCACCTCCACTGTTGATGCTCTTCTGTCCTAAAATCTTACAAGGTGTTGGAACTCCTAAATTCCAAGATTTTGGCTCGACAAAAGACCAAGTTGCAAAGACGAAGACTTAGGAGTGATTTAAGAAGTTGGTTAAAAGTTAATTTTTTGACTTTTAAAATTTTTTTTTAAAAATCTTTTTGTGTGTAAAAAATATGAAAAATAATGTGATCCAAAATAAGTTAAAAGATAAAAGCTAATTCTTAACTAGTTTCTCAAATCACCCCTTAAATTAAGGTGACGCATTGGACAGCTGTATAGTTGTGCAATAATTGACACTCGTTTTAAATTTTATTTTAATAATTTAAATGGTTTATTTTTTAAAATATATAAAATATAATATATTTATAAAAAATTAAGTTAATTAAATATCGATAATTTTTTTTATCAAATTATATTTGTATCTAAAAAAATAAATAATAAATATAATTTTAAAAATAAAATAAAACAAAATACAAATATAATTTAATTAAAAAACTATCAATATTCGATCAATTTAATTTTTTATAAATATGTTATGCACAATATATTTAAAAAATAAATAATTTAAATTATCAAAATAAAATTCAAAAGGTACCCAAACAACTACACAACAGGACAACAACTGCTGTACGGAGTTCATACCAACCTGAAGAAAGTAGAGAGGGAGACACAGAGAGAAAGAAACTTCAAAAGATATTATTTACACTGGACTATTTCACTTTGGATACACGGTTGTATGGAGTTCACATCAACCTAAAGAAAGTACAGAGACAGGGAGATACAGAGAGAGAGAAACTTCAAAAGATATTCACACTGGACTATTTCACTTTGGATACAACTGAAGAAAGTAGGGAGAAATATAGAGAGAAAGAAACTTCAAAAGATATTATTCACATTGGGCTATTTCATTTTGGATTCGTTTAGAATGTGGATTGATTTTTTTTATTTTTTTGATAGGATTAAAATAGTCTAATTTGGGATAGACTTTTTAATTTTTTTTGACTTTTATAAAAAAAATAAAAATAATTATGGATTGATGTGACAATTTTTAGTCTGAGGACTAAAAACTCTATTTTGCCTGTTTATAACTATTTTAACCCCAACCTATCCAAACATATCCTGCCAAACAGCTACTTTGGGGTGTTTTGGAAGATGGTTAGGCTTCGTTTGGGAAGATGGGTTGCGTTGGGTTTGAGATTATTTTAACCATAAAAAGACAAAATAAACTTTTTAGCTCAATAAGACAAAACAGCACATCCAACCCATAATCATTACATTGTTTATCTCACAAAAAAGTCAAAAAAGTCCATCTCAAATGAGACTTTTTACCCCAGGCTAAAATAGCCAAAAAGCCAAAAAGCCAACTCACTTCCCAAACGAACCCCTAAAAGCTGGCTTTTGACTTTTAATCAAATTTTTTAGCTTTTTTGAAAAGTGATTTGAAAAGTTGGTAAAAAGTTATTTTTTTGTTTTTGGGGTTAATATTTTTTTATGATGTCATATCACAATAAAATGACTAAAATACCCCCATCCAAATTAAGAAATTTATGTTTTGACCTACGTGGCCCATTCAAACATGGAGAGTAATCATGTAATTTCACAGTCTACTTTTTGTTCACTTCCCAAATGATATTTTGCGTTTTAGGCTGCTGTTGGTTGCGTTTTTTGAGCTACAAAACGCAGCTTTTTGTTCACTTCCCAAAAGAACACTTTATATACACACACGTATGGTTATTAACCAAACTCCTAACTAAAGTTTGTTACAGAGTTTGGCTTGTTTTAAGAAATAAGTTAAAAGTTAATTTTTTATTTTATTTACAGAATATATAAAAAAATAAAGAAATAATATAATTTAAAAAAAAATCAAAAAGCGAAGTTATAAGAGAATTATCTCATATAACCAGACTACATACTTGTGATGTTCCCTCAGCATCAATACCAACATCTGACCTGCAACTGCTATACAGCTTTAGTAGCTCTATTTGCATTTACTGGGGAGCTCGAGACCTCAGCTTTTTTTGCATCCATTGGATCATGACTTAAACCAGAGGTAGCCGTTGTAGAAGCTTTAGGGTCATTACACTTATCACAACCACCTAGTCCTTTTGCATTTTTAATTTCAACAATATTGGAAGAATTTGGGAAGATGGTTAAAATTTAATTTTTTTAATTTTTTTTAAATATGTAAAAAATATAAAAAATAATGTGACTTAAAATAGGTTAAAAATTGACTTTTAATTTTTTTTTCTCTTCCTAAATGGGGCCACTATAATCTTAAAATTTAAGGCAAATTGCCTACGTTATAGCGATTCCGGTTTTGACCCAACCTTTGTTGTATTCCGAACTCGGGTTTCATGGTTTAATATTGTTATTCATGTCTCTTTCCCTCATTTTCCCTTTGAGTTTGAGTATTGGAGTGTCTTGGGCATGTTTGGAACATGTTGGTTGCTAGTTGGTCTAATTGTTATTGTCCAGAAATTTGCTTGCGCTCGAGTGAGCTTTGTGAGCTCCCAATACTTTTGCAGGCCTGCAGAGATGCTGGGAGGGTATTGTTCTTCGCTTAAGCAAGGCTTCTTGTGCTCGAGCGACGACATATGTCTGTAAAACTTCTGAGAGTATGTATTCTGCGCTCGTGCGAGCCTTGCTTATATCAGTTTGCAGTAGCACCTTTTTATATCACTTTTGATATTTTTCACTCAAAAACCCTAGACCAGCTCCCTTTCTATCTAAAATCCAACTTCTCTCTACAAATCCACTAGGATCTAAGGATCTCTCTACCCTACTCCCTTTGCCAAAAAGGTGGAGTATCTCAAGGGCTACCATTACATCTGAATAGAGTTTGGTTTCGACATTTTTGAAGTTTCTCCACTCCTCCTTTGGGCTTCTAAAATTGAGGTAGGGATTTTCTACACTTTCATATGGTTTTTAACTTAGTTATTTGGTTATTGTGTAACAATGGTGGGCTTTGGGTGTATTATGGACAAACCTAGGGTTTGGGTGTGAAATAAAAAAGGGGGGTTTTCATGTGTATGTTGTGAAAATGGTTATGGGGTTAAATATAAGGTTGTATGGTGGCAAAATGGTTGATTTTGGCACTTGGAGTGATATTTGGGAAAATAGGGAGTTTGCCCTAGAATGGTCCCAATAGTTATTTTTGTATGAAGGAATAGAATTGGTATTGTGAATGTGAAAGTGGTTGGATACATAGATAAATGGTGAGGCTAAATATGTATTATCTCTCACTTGTGGAATTTTGAATAATTTATCTGTCTTGAGATTGAATATCTATTTAGAAATATCTGTATTGGGCTATCGGTGGAGGATAGCTATGATTGTTGTAGAAATTGCATGAGAATTAGGTGAATTAAAACTAATCTCTTGTTGGTTGTCATTGAATATGATTATGCTTTAAATACATTGTATATGTATGATGTTTGAGAGTAGAAAGGGGATGTACTCCATATTTGGGAGGAGATAAGGGTTAGACTCTATTGAAATTAAGTCAGCCTGTGTGTCCAGGGTGAAAGTCCCGAAACCGTGCGTATACATGGGTGCCAATCCTGTGAACGAAATTTCCATAAAATGGCAGAGTGAAGTGTTTGTGTGATAATTGTGTTGATTTGAGAACCACTGAGTTGTAATCTCAATTGGGTTGTCTAAAAGATAATGAAATTGGCTCATGAATTGAGATGGAATGAGTTAACTTGAAATGAATTGAAGGAAAATGGATTGAAATATGAAATTTGGTACTTTATGATCATATAGATATAAATGTGTTGTCACGGGCATTGTATGTGCACATTGTACTTATATCTTTGTTAAGATTTATATATTGTGTTAGATTGTTCCTACTAGGCTTTAGCTCACCCTATTTGGGAAAAACTATTTTCAGGTATTGGTGATATGCCTCTACCAAGGCAATAGCTTGGAGGGACTTTGGAGCAAAAACTCACTTTTGTTGTATTTTCTTTTGTATAGCCAAGGGCTTTATTTGTATTGAGCTAGTCTCACTTTTGTTGTAACCAAGCAATGACTTGGAAGATGTAAGCCTTTAAGACATATAAATACCTGTTTAGCTTTTATTCTTCTTTATCACTTGTAACACATGCTGTAGATTCAAGATGAATCATTTATGAATGTATATCGCATGTGTCATCTTTTCTATACGAACTTTGATGAATGAAAGCATACTGCTTATGAGTTGGGATTTGTTGTATTTATTTGGGGCGTTACTGTCACGACCCAAACCCGCCTCTATGGGTTTAGTACCGTAACCGGCCAGTAATCCGAGATTACCGAAGGCCTGCTTAACAGTAAAACAGTAATTACAGAGTACAGGGGCTGGCGGAAGCCAAAACGGTAATTAAAAGATGTCCAATGAGCTGCAACAGTCTGTATGCAAAAAGACTTTTCATAATACATTCACATTCAGTACCCAAACAGTATGTACATATATACAGTCATATACGGATAACCAGGTCAGGAACTAAATCCCTGACACAACAGTACAGTACAGGTACAGTCAGTCTATACAGTATTACAAAAACAGATACAAAAAGGGAGAAATCTAAAACATCCCCAAAAGCCCTGGCTTGAAGGACTTGGAACCTTGCAGTGAGGCACAGTGGTTGGCTTGACCAAAAAGGAGTTAACCCGACGCTCCTAGCAACGGTCCGGTGCCTGTACACTTACATATATATATGAGCAGTGAGCTAAAGCCCAGTGAATAACATAATGCGTAAAGAGTTTAAGAATGAATGTTCTTTCAGTATTGAAAACGGTCATTTAAACAGTATTTCAGTCATTCAGAACAGTTATTCAGTCATAGCAGTCATATGTGGTACATCCAATAGCAAAGCAGTACAGTAGGTCTTAATAGACCGAATAGTCAGTTGATGGCCATCATAACAGTAAACAGTAGTGGTTCCAACATGGGAACCGATAGAGATCTCTGTGACAGTAGCAGTACAGTACAGTAACAGTAGGTTGCTATGGATGCCACGAATACAGTTCACAAATAGGACATCATTCATTCAGTAACAGTATCATTCAGAAAACAGTACAGTTCAGTTGTTTAGAAGATAATCATTTTTGAACATATCTTTACAACATTGTTACTCACAGAGTTCTGGGCTACAGATAAGCTAGTGTGCGTCCTCGGATGCCAACCCTACACAGTTACAGGATGAACACACACTAAACTACACAGTTGGGAAAATAATAACTTAATCCCTAATTTGCCTCGGTGTGGTTCTACATCAATATCCTCCTTAAGATGCTTTAAACATGCCCTAGGAATGCCTAGGATGGAAAGAGGATGCAAAGATGCACTTTTAAACACTTTACAAAATTTTCAGAAAACAGGGGTCACGCTCGAGCGTGGCTTTCTACGCTCGAGCGGACATGCAAACAAAGGTTCCCCGTTCGAGTGTCACTTCTCTCGCTCGAGCGGACTGCAAAACATGACAAAAGTACTGGACGTGTGAAAATCACGCTCGATGGGCGCTCGACACTCGCTCGAGCGTGTGACACAAGTCCCCGCTCAAGCGTGCATTTCCCCGCTCGAGCGGACTGTAAAACAATGCAAAGTGCTGGGAGCACGTATTCCACGCTCGAGTGCCAATTTCCCCGCTTGAGCGTGAGTCCAAATTCTGAAAATTCCAGATTTGAACCTCAAGCTCAAAACTAAGTTTCAATGCATCAAATTCGATTATCTTGGGCTAATTTTCTGGAAAACACTTGTAAACTCATAGTATAACATGTTCAAAGCTCAATTTGAGAAATCAAAGCCCAAATGTAGTTTAATTAAACACAATTTCAAACCAACTTTCATGAACATGCTTCAAATGTAACATGCGTGTGTTCAATCAAATTCAAAGCTTCAATTACTTGCTCAAATGAGCTCAATTGCCTCAAAAACAAGATGAATTCATGGACTAAGCTTAAGATATGAACATGCATGTGGAATTTCATGAACAATAACTTCAAAACTCAAGAATGGCAACATGCATGCATGGATTAAGCTCTTAATTCAACATATAAAGCTAATTCATGTCTTAATCTCTAGACTTCCATAAACCATGCAACATATAACTTGAATACATGAACAAGAAGGTATAATCTCTACCTTAAGTCTCCAATTCTAGGTGTAGGAGTCCAAACATGCAATCAACCTTCAATTTCCTCAAATCACCAAGCTAAAATTGTTGAACTCAAGTTTCCTCACTCTCTCTATCTCTAGTCGGCTAAGGACTCAAGAAAAGGCTGAGGAAATGATGCTAAACCATGTATAATTCAAGTCTCAACATATGGTATGAAGTGGGCCACTAAGTGGCAAAGTTGTAAATAATGTAACTTGTGTAATTTAACTTATTTTAATCTATTTAATCATACCAAATCACATTTCAAATAAATATGCCATAAAATCACATAAATTATGATTAACACATATCACTAATCAATTCAGATTCGGCCGCTGATAAGGCCTTCAATTTGCAGTTTAAAACATAAAACATGGACAGATAGTTTAACAGTCAAACAGATAGAGATGCTCTTAAACAGATACATACAATCAATCAGTTCCAGATTTCAGTCAGTCAGTCAATTAACATGTTTAGTCTCAGTTTAGCAGTAATCAGTGGTTAATCAGTAAATAGTGGTGAGGGTTGTCATAGTTACATACACCTCCCTTGAAGTTTAACGAAATTTCAGATTCCCCTCTGAGGTTTCAAAAATTACATCCTGCACCATCGCTGTAATGCCCTCAAAATAATACATATAAACCCACATTCTTGACATGCATAGACATAAGAGAATAAAGTATATTTCCATTCATCAGAGTATTCATTACAAAAGTATTAGATGTTGACAACAAAAGTAAATGCCCTGCGGGCTTACAACTTTCCAAGCCAACACTTGGTTACAAAAAGAGAGTATTAACTCAAAACATGTTAAGCCCTCGGCTTGAATTTACATGTAATACCAAAATAACAAAACAACTAAAAGAGTCTTCAACTCTCAAAACCTCCCAAGCTACGTCCTTGGAGGTGGCATATCACCTGAACCTGAAAATGATGTCCCATATAGGGTGAGCCAATGCCCAGTAGAGATATACTAAACCAATTATGAGAAATAACTAAAACATTAGCATTCGATAAATGGTTAACACTTATAAACCAACTTATGATACTTTTCAATTCAACAACGAATACATCCATTTTTCATTCCATTTTCCCTCACTTATACAGTTTTGATTCATAAACATGGCTCAGAACCTGGCCAAACAATTAAATGAGACCACAACTCATATTAAAAACACTTTCTTCATCCACAATTCAAATGAGATTACAACTCACATTAAACACTTCCATACTTCAATTATCTACGTTATGCAAACGTAATTAAGGTTTCGGGACTTTCACTCTGGAGACTCTAGCCAACTTAGTTATCAATGGAGTCCATCCCCTATCTACTCCCAAACAGGTTTAAGAGTACATCCCCTATCTCCTCCCAAACAATATACATATATAATGTATTTAAACACTTATCATATACAATGATCAATCAATACACATATTCAATGTATTATTCCAACTGTCATATTCAATGACATATTCTAGGTGATTAGTTTCAGTTTTCCCTAATCAACATACAGTGTCTACAACAATCAAGACTATCCTCCACCGATAGCCCAAAACAGTTATCTCTAAACAGATAATAAATTTATCAAACAGATAAAATACGAACATTTTCATAGGTGAGTGATTTATTTATCCAACTACACCATTCAATTCCATAATTTCCCAATTTCATGATTTTCAACTCAATTTCACATTCCCATAACTTTCCCAAATTAATTACACAAATCAATTATTTGCTTTCAATTAGGGTTTTTCCCCATTTTTTCAAATATTGCACCTACGGCCAAATTTCATCAGCCATATACAATAGCTTCATTTTAGGGACCACTCATACACTTGGAACCCCAAAATTAGAAAACCCCTCTTTGATGATTTCAATTTCAAAACCCTAACTTTCCTAAGTTACCTAAACAATACCATCTATACAAAACACATAATATCTATGTCAAAACTCATAGAAAAGAGTAGGTTATCCCTACCTTAAGTGTAGAAGACGAGCCTAGCAAGAGAAAAACTTCAAACACGCCGAAATCACTTTCCACTCGGATGAAAATAGAGGTCTTGAAGAGCCCAAGCTTTTTAATGAAGGAAGGGGGGGTGAAGAGATCACTTGATCTTAGCTAAAATATATAGAGAGAGAGAGTTCTAGAGAGAGGAACTCTCAAAATAGGGTTTTGGAAAGTTAAAGAGAGAGAGAGACGAAAAAGTGATTTAAAATATCACAGTCGCGATCTGATATATGTATAGTCCGCTCGAGCGGAGAGTAATACGCTCGAGCGTAAGACACAAAAACTAGACCCGCTCGAGCGCAAATATACCCGCTCGAAAGCCAAGGCACAAGAGCAAAACACCACCCGCTCGAGCGCAGAATACACTCCCTCAGTACTTTTACAGACTTCGAACACCCGCTCGAGCGCAAGATACCCGCTGGAGCTCAGATCCGCTCGAGCGTAAGGATCGCCGCTCGAGCGTGAAAAACACCTCTGCAGTATATTTGCAGATGCACAAAATGCTGAAAGGATGTGAACTCCGCTCGAGCGCAACAAGACCCGCTCGAGCGGATTATCAAAAATCTGGGCAACAAGATTAGAGACTAAAACTAAACCCAACCTGTTCGAAACACGCCCAAGACATTTCTAAACTCAAATATATAGAATTGAAGGATGGAAATGAAACATATACAACAACAGACATCCACGGAACCGAGTCCGGAATACAACCACCAATGGAGGGAAAACCGGGATCGCTATAATCGCAATTAACGACGTTAACGGATATCATAATTTGACTAAAATGTCCTTTGACAAATAAAGGCAAATTACCTACACCCCCCTTGACGTTTAGCTAAATTACAGATTCGCTCTTGAAGTTGAGCCAAATTACAGATTTCCCTTGAGGTTTAGCTAAATTATCATTTTTAAATATGTTATGAAATGCAAAATTAAAATGAAAAAACACTTATCACACTACAAAAAACTAGAGTTTTAGAAACCAAAATTTAGGGACAAAATTATTTTTAGGGGACCAAATATTTTTGTTGCGAAAAGTGTCGTCATTATATTTTTAGCAACGAAAATTGAACATTAGTGATTAATTATTATCTTTTTGGTATCAAATTTTTTGTCTCAAAAAATAAACCATTTTGAAATCAATTATTTTGTCCTTGAAAGTTTATTTATTATTTTCATTTTCGAAATTTTATCGCTAAAAACCTTATTTTTGACTTTTTAGAGCGACCTTTTAGTGACTATTTTCACGACGATAAAAATAAGTCCCTAAATGTCTTTTGCAACAAAATTTTCACTTTTAGAGATAAAAAAAAATTAGTTTCTAAAACTCTTATATGTTGTGGTGTCAGATGATAAAAATATTATAAAATTAACAAATAATTAAATAAGTTAAAAACACAAGAAATGACTTGTCAAAAAATTCTTAGAATATGTTTGGTTTGATTTTTAGAAATTTATTTTAATTTTTTTTTAAAAAATAAAAATTAATTTTGTTAAGAAATAAAGAATAAAAAATAATAATTATTTTTATATAATTTTATCTTTTAAGTGGTGAGAAATAATTTTTACAAATTAAATATATTTTTTCATATTTATTTTTATTAAATTAGTTTTTGTTTTTGTTTTTGTTTTTTTTTTTTAAATTTTGTTTTTTTTTCTAGATAACAAATCAAACATGGTTCTAAAAATTAATTTTTTTTTCCATCTAACATAATTCTTTTGTAAATTTTATTGATTTATCAAAGGGATTTTAGTAGGGGCAATATTGTCTATCAATTTATATTTTGGTGATGTCAGCTAACCGTTCTTAACGTTTAGTTAACGGTAGGGGTTAAATTATTATTCGAATATAAAACTCGGGGGTCGGGATGTAATTTCTAAAATCTCAGAAAAAATTTGTAATTTAGCTAAATGTCAAAAGAGGTGTAGGTAATTTACCCTCAAATTTAAATTTTATTTAAAAATATTAATTTATGATTACATCAATCCAAACCTCACATTATATCAGTTTAATATTCACTACACATCTAATCTATTATGATTTTCATAAAAAATGACTTTAGGAATACCCGTGGAAGTTAAAAGTAGTTTGACTTTGTTTATTATTATTATACAATAAAATTTAACAAATTAGATTAAATACAATATATAATTTATATATAAAAAATTTAAAATGGGTGAGAAATGTCTCAACAAATATATGAGAACTGTTATTATATTGATCTTTTTCTTTCTTGTTAGACTAATTTATTTTGATGATTTATTTAATTATATTTTAATTTATTTGAAAGAGAAAAATAGAATCCAAAATTTATTTTGATGATTTATTTAATTATATTTTAATTTATTTGAAAAATAAAAATAGAATTCAAAATTTATTTTGATGATTTATTTAATTATGTTTTAAATCCAAAATTTATTTTGATGATTTATTTAATTATGTTTTAATTTATTTGAAAGAGAAAAATAGAATCAAAATTTATTTTGTCCCATTATTTCTCACATAAACTTTTATTCTAAATATTGTTTGAATGTATTTAATATTTGCTTAAATCAGGAGTTCATTTCAACCCCAAAATAATGTGCAAACCAGAGGTTTAAACAACCCAAAACAAAGATTCAAACAGCCTAACACAGCAGCAGGCCAAAAGGTTCAAGTGGAAGATATTCAAATTAGTAATGATGGAGTGGAAGATATTTAAATTAGTAATGATGGAGTGAAAGATATTCAAATGAATACAACGGCTATAAACGACTATAAGTTTCATATATATACCAAAGTGTAGACACCCCATTTTTGACTGACCTTAAGACTCAGACGTCATCAATTGAGCGCTCGGTGATAGTGCATGTTGTGCTCGTTTCGAGTTTCCGAAGTTTTCGGCTAAGTGCCTTACCTCCGGGCCTCTGAACCCTTTGTGTTTTGGATTGGTTTTTGAACCATGCCTTGTTGACCTTGCCTAGAGGGACACTGAGGTTTGGGAGACCACTTTTTGTGGTCGTAGACCACTTTTCCCTCGTAGACCACTTTTGGTGCCCGTTGACTAGTTTTCGAGTCTCCCGGCTGTGCCCCTTGCCTCCCGGACTCTTGTCTTGCATCCGTTTTGGTTTGTTTTTGGCACAAACCTTGTTTTCCCTGCTTGGAGGGTGGAATGAGGCTGGGAGACCAGCTCTTCCCCTTGAAGACCACTTTTCCTGCTTGCCAGCCAGCTTTCTGGTTGGCCAACTGGTTTTCTTGGTCTTTGGACTACCAAAAGTGGTCGGCCACCACACCATTAGCTTGCTTTCAGTGTGCAGACCACCACTCCCCCATGGCCGACCACTTGTCTTCCTGGTAGACCACTTGTGGTGGTCGGCCGACCACTACAAGTAGCTGGCCGACCACTTCAAGTGGTCGGTAGCTTTAAGGCAGCTTTTTGGAGATCTTTTTTTGCCAGCTGTGACAGCTGGAAGGCACAAAAGTCATCCTCCATACACGTGTATGGAGGGATGGCTTTGAGCCCTTAGCTTCCTCAACAAACTTGAGACTTGTTTTTCTATAAGAGGGAGGCCCTTCCTCCCTTCTCTAGGTTCAGAATTTTGTGCTTGAGCTATACATATACCATCTACCTCTTTATTGCTTTTGCTCTTCATATTTGTGCCTTAAAGTGTCTATTCTTCACACTTTTGCACACAAACACATAGTGAAACACCATACTCTTGGAGCTGAGGCATCTTGAGGTTGTTTTTGGTGTTTTGGACTGGTTTTAATCCAAGAAAGCTGCTGGAGTTGTTGCTCTAAAGTGGTTCTACAAGGGTGAGTTTCTAACCTCTTAAACCCTTGTTTTTTATTAAGCTTTTGGCCCTACTTGCATGCTTATTTTGGCTTGACTTTCTACTACAAAAAGTTCTGATTTTACATGCTTGTAATGTTTGTTTAAGGTCTCTTTTGTGTTGGGGGTGGTCTACCCCCTCTTGTGCCTTGTTTGGCTTTGTTTTACACCATCACTTTAGGCCCTTGAAATCACTTTCTCTTGGTCTTTTAACCACTGAAATCCAGTGGATTTTCAGTGGTAAAAACTTGTGTTTTGAGGTCTTAAATAGGAGAGGGTCATCCCCTCTCCTTGTATCATGGATGCTTGCTTCATATGCCTCGTGTTTGAGCATGTTTGTTAAGCTTATGTTGACTCCATCTTAGCATGTATTTGGGGTTATTTTGACATGGCATACCACTGTTTTCACTTAGTTTGGTTACCCCTTGCATGCTATTTACACCTGTAGTGTAATCCTTACAAACTAGCTTTGTGTGCTTCGTGAAGTAGCATGTCTTTCTAGCATGTTTTGAGTCCATCTCAGCTTGTTTTTGGTGTTATTTTAACATGCCTCAGATCTTTTTTGGCTTGGTTTGATAGCCCCTTGCATGCTCCATGCACTTGTAGTGCATTTCCATTTACTAGCCTAATGTGTATCATGCTTTAGACCATCATTCTAGCATGATTTTGGCTTAACTCTAAGAAGCTTTTATTCATGTTTTACCATGCTTAAGCTCTGATTTATGTTGTTTTGGCCATGCATGCATTGCTTCGTATAGCTATAATGCATTCTAGCTCACTAGCTTTAAGTTTCCAAGTCACTAGCATGCATTGCTTGGGCTATTTTCATGATTTGGCATCATTTCGTATGTGATTTTAGTGCATGTAGTGTGGTCACACACTCACATCTTTTATTCTTTTAATGCATTGGAGAGTTCGTGCTTTATGCCTTAAACATGAGCCATTGTGTATGCCTTCATGCCTAAGCTTGCGAGCCATCATTTCAATGTGTTTTTGGGGTTATTTTTCCATGATATAACTCTGATTTTTGTTGGCGAAGCCATTTCATGCATGGTCTTAGTAGTTGTAGTGTAATCCTCCTTTTTGGCCTTGCATATTTCATGTTTCATGCTCACCATGCTAGCTTATTTTGGCTTCCTTCCATACATGTTTTAGCATCATTTTGACATGCTCTAGGACTGTTTTGGGTTGTATTTGCCATATGCTTCATGTATTGCATAGCTGTAGTTCAATTGGCCTTGCTAGCTTTGAGTTTTGAGCACCATAGCACGCTTCATTTGTGTTGTTTGGATGATTTGGCATCACTTAACATGACATTTCAGAGCATGTAGTATTGCCATGCTCCCACTTCTTTCACCCTTTGAGTGCCTCTAAGGGTTATGCATTGTTGCCTTGTTTATGGCCTAGTGTGCATGCATGCAGGCTTAGACCTTTGAGCCCCCATCTTAGCATGTTTTGGTCTTTGCTTAGACCTATTTGAACTCTGTCCATGCTTGGTTCATGCATTTGTGCCATGTATTGCATGCCTCTAGAGTAGTCCTCCTTGGTAGCTTTGTGCCTTAAGGACTCTTGCATGCCTTGCTTGTGTTGATTGAATGATTTGGCATTATTTCTTACTTAATTTCAGTGCATATAGTGTTGTTACACTTCCACATTTGTCACTCTTTGAGCACTCTTGAGAGTTGTGCTCTTATGTTTACTTGATAGGCCAATGCATGTGCATGCATGTCTTGCCTTTTTGTACCATCATTTTATCATTATGGCCACTGTTTTGGCATGACTGAGGTCCGTCCATATTCGGTTTAAGTCCATTGAGTATGTTTGTTTTCATGTTGTTTGCATGCTTATGTTGCATTGCATTGTGTATGCATGCCATTAGCATTGATAGGTTGCTCATGTTGCATTGGATTGTGTATGCATGCATTACATTGTGTTTAGCATGCTTGAGTTGCATTGCATTTGTTTGGATTGGGTGTTAGTCCAAACACGAGAAACGAGGGACGTTTCATATTTGAAGTGATGAAACGTGCCTCATTTCTTGGTCGCCGACCCTCTTGATCGTATATGATAGAGGTTAAGGCTTTATGTGATATGTGTGCATTCATTTACATTGATTCATGCATTCTTGCCTCTTCGGCCATTATGCATCGAGATGCGCGATTGGTGGCCCAAGAGTCAAGAACCGCACTCCCTTGAGATCATGAAATGATAGGGAGGGTGGTTGTGCACACATATCTTGCAAATACATTGCCATGCCCCTTTCTGTTATCTGTTGCAGCAAATTGGAGTTTGGCAGCAAAAAGTGGTCGGCAGACCAGTAAAAGTGGCTGGCCGACCACTTTATCTGGTCTGCAGCAATGGTAAGTGGTTTACAAGTGGTTGGCCATATCAACAACTAGTCGGCCACCTTTCTGGGGATCCCCATGATGGAGTAGAAGCTACCCTGAAGTTTGTGCAGTGATCTGAAATCAAATGCAAACAGAGGCAAGTTGGGGCATCGCGATGGATTTCCGAACGAGGCGACCGAGCATGCATACACTCTTCTCCCTCCGAGGACATCTCTTTACTGCTTAACTTAGCTTCTTTACTTAGCTAGATAATGCTTTGGTTTTGTACTTAAGTAGTTAATGTACTTAGCTATTCAATTTGTGTTGTAATAACTAGTTAATTAGCTTGTTTTTTAATAATTAGTTTAATTAGCTTAGATTAGCTAGTTAGCTCATTATTTGGACTCTCCGTCGAGAGGGCACAACTGTTGTAAATAAGTGTGCGTATGTGTGATGCATGTCTTCTAACCCCATTTCTTTCTCCCCTTTTACTTATCAGCTTTCGATGGTTAGTTTTAGGGCATATTTCAATTAGCATCCTTATGCTTCGCATGCGTGCATCATTCATCTATTTTGCATGCACCGGACTCGGCGCATCATACAAACTGCATTGTATTTCAATACCAATTTGAATACATGTTATCAAGTGTTGCATTCATATGACATCTTAGAATAGCCGAGCCTATTTTAGTTGCATTTTTGCATGTGTTGCATTAGGCATCTTAACATAGCTAGGATCATGCATTGATTACTAACTAGCTTCTTTTTTGGCTCGGAGTACACTGTAAATGTTTATGCTTTAGCATCCTTGCATGCATGTAAGCGATTGCCATGATAGCATGCTTGCCATGAGGCTATGTGCTTATGTGTTTCACTACGTGAATGCTTGTGGATGAAGGCTTGATTGCCTGAATTGGAACAATTCATCGAAATGCGAGTTTTAAGCCCACTTGAGAGTGGCAAAATGTTATTTTCTAAGCCCACTTAAGGGTGGCAAATCCACGTCTTAGCCTACTTGCGAGTAGCACTTTCAAACCATTTTCAAACAAACAAACATGAGATATTTTGTTCCAACTCGAGCGATTTAGTCTATACTTGTGTGCTGTGCGCATCACATAGTAATTTTAGATTAATAACCGGAATAAGAACGCATGTGTTTTCAAAAACAACATATCATGTTAGTAAAGGCCGATCTTTGATCGGGTGAGCGGGGGTGCTCATTGCATGACCTTCCTCTCTCGTACCCAAGTTCCCGGGCCGAGGCAACTTTGGTGATGACGGACACATAGCCTTAGGCACGAGTCAGGGTTTCCTAAATTTCCCAAAATAAAATATTTAGGTGGCGACTTTGAAATCTGGCAAAGTAGTCCATGTTTGACGTTTTTTGGTTAAAATCGATTTTCCAAAACGATTTGCCGGATTTGGACGCTTTGGTGATTTATCAGTCTTACATTGCACTTTGTGAGATTAGATTCAGAACCGTGACATGAGTCCGAACTGTAGTAGCTAAGAACTACAATTCGCGCCCTCGCGCGCGGAGCGGAGTTCCGGGCGATCTACACAAAGCCTCTGATGTGAACAAGTGACGGCAACTACAAACAAATTATAGAAAGCAGAAAATATTCTTTGATCTAAAATCACTCTCATCTATTCTTTGAAATTTTTTCTAAGAAGTGTTATTTAATTTTTGTTTATATCCTCTCCCAGAAATTATACATTAAGTCGTATAGCTTTAAGCCCATCTTTCCTGTGTGAGGATTACAGAAAAATCAGAGTCTCATTTTTATATCTGTCTTTGAGAGATAATTCTTGTAGTTTTCTGTGAAATCAAAAACACTTTTTTTTCAATCTTGTAAGAGTGTAGTACTCTCAGTGTTTTTTGGACTTAGAAAATCTGTGTAAAATCCGTGGAGGATTGCTCCATCCGTGAAAAGGTTGCTAGCACCCTGTAAAGCTAGAGAATAGTGGAAAATCTCAAGTGAAGCTTGAGAAGTGGATGTAGGCCGAGTTGAAGCCGAACCACTATAAATTTGCTTGCCTCTCTCTCCCTTATCTCTTTATTTTATTTAAATTGCCATAGTTATATTTTATATTTTTATTGTGCTAAAATCATTAATTGACATAGTTGTTAGAACACTTGTTTTAATTATTTTTATTTCATTAACTATATTTATCTATTGTGCTAGTCATAATTTTTATTAGGGTATTATTATTTTTATTTGTAATAATTGGTATTAGAGCCTCTTAAGCTGTCTTTTGGGTAACAATTGGTATTAGAGCTTAGATTTTTGTTTTAGATTTAACCATCTGGGAGTTTTGATCCATGGCAACCTTAGCTGAAGGACAAGCCACAAAATAGGCCACAATTGTTTGACGGAAACAACTATAGTCATTGGAAGGATAAGATGACCCTATACCTACAGGCCACTGATTATGCCACGTGGATTATTGTCACCAAAGGTCCAAAAATTCCTACCAAATTAGTAGACAATATTAGTGTACCTAAAACTGAAGATGAATGTGATAAGAGAGATCATAAATTATTGCAAGCCAATGCTAAAGTCAAACTCACCATTGTTTGTGAATTAGACTCTAAGGAGTATAATAGAATTTCAAGTTGTGATTCGGCAAAAGAAATTTGGGACAAACTTGAGGTAACGTATGAAGGTACAAACCAAGTGAAGGAATCTCGTATTGATATGCTTGTTCATAGTTATGAATTGTTTAAAATGAATTCTGATGAATCTATTTCATGTTTACTAGATTCACTGAAATTGTAAACTCTTTGAAATCTCTTGGCAAAACTTATATTAACAGTGAGTTAGTGAGAAAAATTCTTAAGTGTTTACCAAAGAATTGGGAAGCAAAGGTCACGACTATTATAGAAGCCAAAAATCTCTCCACACTTGGATTGGATGAGTTTATGGGTTCCCTAATGACTCATGAGATCATGATGAAAGGACATGAGGATGTTGAAAACAAAATGAAAAGTGGAATTGCATTCAAAACCTCATCAAATGAAGAAGAACATGAAAACTCTAGTGAGGATGAAAGCTATACCATGTTTAGTAAAAATCTCAAAAAGCACTTCAAGAAAAACAATTATGGAGGAAGAAGACCTTTCAAGAAAGAGTACAACAAAGATAATAAGAAAGAGCCTATTATTTGCTATGAGTGCAAAAATCCTGGACATATGAAGATGGATTGTCCAAAATTGAAGAATCATGGAAAAGACTACAAAAGAAACAAAAAGGCCATGGTAGCAGCTTGGGGAGAAAGTGAAGATGAAAGCTCAAGTGATGAAATTGAAAATGAAGTAGCCAACTTATGTCTCATGGCTCTTAAAGATGAAGACTCTACTCAAGATGAGGTAACTACTCTTTATGAAGAGCTTGAAAGTGCATTCCATGAACTACAAGATGAATTTAGAAAAGTTTGTACAAAAAATAATGTGTTGAAGAAATCTGTTGCATCGTTATCTATTAATGTAGAAGAATTAAAGAAAGAAAAAATTATTTTGAAAAATGATTTTGATACTATCTCTAATGAGAAATCTACTTTAAAAAACAATGTTGATGATTTAATAAAAACACTTGAAAATTTTGTAAAAGGTAGAGATAATCTCAACATGCTTATTGGAAATCAAAGATGCGTTTTTGATAAAGCAGGTATTGGATATGACCCTATTAAGAAACAAAAGAATCTCAATACAATTTTTGAAAAGGCATCTCTCATGACACACCCTCATATTACTTGTTATTATTGTAGAAAAAAAGGGCATTATATATCTTATTGTCCATTAAAAAAGAATATGAACATGGGAATTAAAAAGATTTGGATTATTAAGGGATCTAACAAAACTAACCAAGAAGGACCCAAGAAACTATGGGTACCAAAAACCAACACTTGATTGTCATCTTGTAGGTTTGCTTTAAGTCCAAAGCTAAAGAAGGGAAGTGGTACCTTGATAGTGGATGTTCTAGACACATGACCAGAGATAAATCATTCTTTACTAAACTATCATTGAAAGATGGAGGATTTGTTACTTTTGGAGACAACAAGAAAGGAAAAATCATAGGTATTAGTAGCATCGGTATTTCTCCTAACCCTTCTATTGAAAATGTTTTACTTGTTGATGGACTTAAGCATAACCTACTTAGTATTAGTCAATTATGTGATAAAGGTAATCGAGTTATTTTTGATAAATCACATTGTATAATTGAAAGCACAAATGATCATAAAGCTTTATTCGTTGGTAATCGCCATGATAATATTTATGTTTTTCATCTTAATGATCTGTATGCTAGTGATGTTAAATGTTTATATGTTAACAATGAAAATAGTTGGTTATGGCATAGAAGACTTGGTTACGCTCATATGGATTTAATTGCTAAACTTTTGAGAAAGGATTTGGTCATTGGACTTCCAAAAATTAAATTTGAAAAAGATCATCTTTGTAGTGCTAGTTAACAAGGAAAACAAACTAAAACATCATTTAAATCAAAATCTCATATTTCCACAACTAGACCTTTACAACTATTACATATAGATTTATTTGGTCTCTCAAGGACATTTAGTCTAGGTGGTAAACATTATTGTCTTGTTATTGTTGATGATTATTCAAGATTTACATGGGTTATGTTTTTAGCACACAAAGATGAAATATTTTCTTCCTTCACAAAACTCTGTCGTAGAATTCAAAATGAAAAAGGCTTTCTTATTACTAATATTCAAACCAACCATGGTAGAGAACTTGAAAATGAGAAATTTGAATTATTTTGTGATGAGCATGGTATTGGACATAATTTTTCAGTACGTAGAACCCCTCAACAAAATGGTGTAGTAGAAAGGAAGAATAAAACTTTAGAAGAGATGAGTAGAACAGTGCTTTGCAAAAATAATCTTCTTAAATATTTTTGGGCCGAAGCCGTTTACACCGCATGCTATATTTTAAATCGTTCATTAATTATACCTATTATCAAAAAGACTCCTTATGAACTTTGGCATGATAGAAAGCCCAACATTAGTCACTTGCATGTTTTTGGTTGTAAATGTTTTGTGCATAATAATGGTAAAGATAACTTAGGTAAATTTGATTCAAAATCTGATGAAGCAATTTTTCTTGGCTATTCCTTAACTAGCAAAGCTTATCGTGTTTTTAATAAAAGAACTCTTGTTATGGAAGAATCTATACATGTGGCATTTGATGAAACTAACATCTTTGCTCAAAAGCAAATTGTTAGTGATAATATAGATTTGGAACCAAATGTGGAAGATTCAAGTATCTACAAAGAAGAGAACCAACCATGTAAGTTGAACAAAGAGATTGAACAACCTATTCTCCCACCTCAAGAAGAAAGAGGAAACAATGATGATTTGCCAAGAGAATGGAAGTTTGTTCATAATCACCCTAAGGATTTAATCCTAGGTGACCCTACAAAAGGTATTGAAACTCGCTCTTCACTTAGAAACATTTGTAGTAACTTGACTTTTCTCTCACAGATTGAGCCTAAAAACTTTCAAGAAGCCAAATTCGATGAACATTGGATGATAGCTATGCATGAAGAGCTTAACCAATTTGAGAGAAATAAAGTGGGAACTTGTGCCAAAATCTCAAGATCATACCATTATTCGTACCAAATGGATTTTTCGAAACAAGCTTGATAAATCCGGCACAATTATAAGAAACAAGGCTAGACTTGTTGCACAAGGATACAATCAAGAAGAAGGTATTGATTTCGATGAAACCTTTGCTCCGGTTGCTAGATTAGAAGCCATTTGCATGTTACTTGCATTTGCATGTTTTATAGATTTCAAATTTTATCAAATAGATGTAAAAAGTGCCTTTCTTAATGGTTTTATAAATGAGGAAGTTTATGTTAAACAACCCCTAGGTTTTGAAGATCATGCTTTTCCAAATCATACTCTTAAACTATTAAAAGTTTTATATGGTTTGAAACAAGCACCTCGTGCATGGTATGAACGATTAAGTAAATTTTTGATTGAAAATAATTTTTCTAGAGGAACGATTGACACAACACTTTTTGTTAAAACTAAAAATGATGATTTACTTATTGTGCAAATATACATGGATGACATTATATTTGGTGCTACTAATGAAACCTTGTGTAAGGAATTTGCTAAGTGTATGCAAGGTGAGTTTGAGATGAGCATGATGGGGGAGCTAATTTATTTTCTTGGGCTTCAAATCAAACAATGTAAGGAAGGAATTTTTATGAACCAAGCTAAGTACACAAAAGAACTACTCAAAAAGTTTGGTATGTATGACTCAAAAATAGCTGGAACACCTATGAGCACATCTATTAAGCTAGACAAGAATGAAAAAGGTAAATCCATTGATCAAACAAAATATCGAGGTATGATTGGCTCACTTTTTTATTTAATTGCAAGTAGACCCGATATTATGTTTAGTGTTTGTATGTGTGCTAGATATCAATCAAATCCTAAGGAATCACATCTCAGTGCTGTTAAAAGAATTTTTAGATATCTTGTTGGCACTCAAAATTTGGGACTGTTTTATCCTAGAGGTGTTGCATTTGATTTAATTAGTTACTCGGATGCCGACTTTGCCGGATGCAAACTTGATAGAAAAAGCACCAGTGACACTTGTCACTTTCTTGGTAACTCATTAGTATCTTGGTTTAGCAAAAAATAAAATTCTGTTGCTTTATCAACGGCCGAAGCTGAATATATAGCTTCCGGAAGTTGTTGTGCCCAAATACTTTGGATAAAACAACAATTGGAGGACTTTGATTTGCATTATGATCATATCCCTATTAAATGTGATAATACTAGTTGTAGGCTCGACTTTCTTCGCGCGCCCCCCTTTCGCAGAGGCGCGAATTGGTCCTACAGTTTGGAATCCTGTCACGGTTCTGAATCTAATCTCACAAAGTGCAATGTGAGATTGATAAATACCAAAGAGTCCAATCCGGCAAATCATTTTGGAAAATCAGATTTTAAATCAAATAAAGCCAAAACTGGACTACTTTGCCAGATTACAGAGTAGCCACCTAAATATTTTATTTTTGAGAAATTTAGGAAACCCTGACTCGTGCCAAAGGCCATGTGTCCGTCATCACCAAAGTTGCCTCGGCTCGGGAACTTGGGTACGAGAGGGGAAGGTCCTGAAATGAGCACCCCTGCTTGCCCGATCGAAGATCGGCCTTTACTAAGCATAAAAACCTCATGTGTTCTTGTCCGATTATTAGACTAACTTTACTATGTGACGCACACACAAGTATAGACTAAATTGCAAGAATTGGAACAAATCAACTCATGTTTGTTTTCAAAAATGGTTTGAAAGTGCCACCCTCAATTGGGCTAGAGTGCGGATTTGCCACCCTCAAGTGGGCTTGAAAACATGATTTGCCACTTCGCAAAGTGGACTTAAAATGCACATTTATCGAATTGTTCCAATTCAAGCAACAAAGCCTTCATCCACAGGCTTTCATACAGTTAATCATATAAGCAAATAGCCTCATGGCAAGCATGCGATCATGGCATCACTTACACTCATGCAAGTATGCTAAAGCGTAAAACTTACAATGTACTCCGAACCAAAACAAAAACTAATTAGAAATCATGCATGATCCTAACTATACAAGATGCCTAATGCAACACATGCAATAATGCAATCAAATAGGCTCGGCTATCTAAGATGGCATATGAATGCAACAATTTGATAACATGCTTTGAAACATGTATTCAAAGAAGTGTATTGAAATACAATGCAGTTTGAATGATGCGTCGAGCCTCGCTGCATGCAAGACAAATGAATGATGCAAACAAGCGAGCATAAGGCATGCTAATTGAAAATGATCCCTAAACTAACCACCGAAAGCGGATAAATAAAATGGAGAAAGACGTGGGGTTGGAAGACATGCAAACACACACGCACACTTATTATAACATTGCGCCCTCTCGAAGGAGGGTCCGAATGAATAAGCTAAGCTACTCCAGGCTAAGCTAATCAAACTAATCTAATTAAACTAATTAGACTAATTATTACAAACCAATTGAATAACTAGTAAATTACTTACTAATTATTACAACACTTAACTAATTAGCACACTAATTAATTAAATTACAAAACCAATGAATATTAATTAAACATGCAAAACAAATGTTAAAACAACACTGCTTCAGCTTTGCTTTGGAAAGTGGAGGATGCATGCATTTGGTTTTTCGTCTCGAAAAGCCTACCGGTTTGCTCTTGAGAGGCTCTGTTTGCAAGGTTATTCCAAGAACTTTCTGCTCTGCCTTACCAACTCACTGTTGAGGAATGCACCAGTGGCCTGCCGGCCATGATTGGTTGTTGCCGGCTATCTGCTGGCCAAAGAGAGGCACTGTCGGCTAAAGATGAAGCACTGCCGACCATTAGTAAGCCACTGCCGGCCATTAGTGTGCTGAATCACCAAACTGCAACAGAGCACAAACAGAGAAAAATACAGGGTTTTCCAAGAACATGTTTGTACTGTGCCCCTCCTTATTATCTCAAAACATCAAAGGAGAGGCACTCTTGGATCCAAAACCACCAATTAAGCATGTTCAATGCATGATGGCCAAAGATCCAAGTTGTACACTTTCAATAAATGCTCAAAAACAAGACTCAAAGGACCACCACCCTATCATGCATGATCAAGGGTGATGGAGACAAAGGAGATTGGCTCATTTCATCACTTTGAGTATGAAATGGACCAATCTACCTTGTGTTCAATATAACGTCTGATTGAACACATGCAATGCACACACAACGTGCTTATCTTGGCCATGTTTTACTTGATTCATTTTGTTTACTCATTTTAACATTACCAAGTCATTCTTTAACCGGTTTGTCCAAGGTGATTGTCCTCTAATGAGAGAGGGGTCAACCAAATGATGATTTAAGACATGAGAGAGATCATGCCTTTGGCTAGGAGGAACCCTCAAAAGAGGGTTAAAGCCATTGAGCACAAGCTCTATCTCAAGCTTAAACATAATCATAAGGTCAACCAACCCTCAAAACAAATAGAAAAATGAAGAAATGAGGGAGGTTGCAGATTTTTTAGTGCTCAAATGGCACGCAAAAGACACTAAATCATGCAAGCAACACATGCAAGACATGCTCAAAAGCCAAAAGCATTAAACTAGTGAAGAACACTACACTAGAGGTAAACAATATCAAGCTTAAATGACCAAATCAGCTCTGGACAGAGCTTAAACATGCCAAAACAGTGGCTAAAACATGCTGAGATAGAAGCATAAAAGGCAAGAAAATCATGCGCACATGTTGGCTCGCAACCGAGGCTCAAAACATAACTCTCAAAAGTAATGAAAGAGTGGAATAAGTGAGAGTGTGACAGAGCTAAATACATTGAAATCACATGTTAAATGATGCTATAACATGCAAGCAACACATGCAAAACATGTTAGAGGCCTTGAAACACTAAGCTAGTGAAGCCATTTGCACTACAACCATGCGAGACAAAGCTCATATAACCAAGAAGGCTCAAAACAGTGCTAAAGCATGCTAAATCAGTAGCAAAAACATGCTGAGATCAAGTCACAAAAAGATAGAAAAACATGCTCACATGTTAGGCTATCTACACTTGCAAACAAGACACAAGGAGGGAAGGCCAACCCCTTCTATTTTGGACCTCAAAACATGGTTTTTGTCACTAAAAAACCTCTGAGTTTCAGTGGTAAAAAGGCCCAACAAGTTTGATTTGAAGGTGATGAGAAATGGTGCAAAAAGCTTAACAAGCTAAAGAGCAAAAAAGGGGGACAACCCCCTAACTCACAAAGGCTCAAACCACCACATTTAGGACTGAAAAACAGAACTTTTTATATGCCAAAAACAGTTTGCAAATGTGGCAAAAAGATGGCAAAGCAAGTATGAAAAACAACCTTAAACGGAAAGAGTTATACCTCTTGAAGCACAACACAATTTTAGACAACAAAACCAAGCAAAATCACTTTCAAGAGCTCCAAGAAGACCTTCTAGAACCTCAGCTCCAAGATAACCAACTTTGGTCAAGGATGTATAGGCAAAAGAGAAGTGTATCTACACTTGTATGCACTTATGCACAAAGGTTCAAGAGAGAGAGAGTGTAACGCCCTCAAAATAAACCCATAATATCATACATTCAAGATATAGGAAAGAGATATTATATTACAATCATCAGAGCGTTCTTACAAAATGTATTACATATTGACAATAAAAGTAATCGCCCTATGGGCTTACAACTTCCCAAGACAACGCTTGGTTACAAAAAGAGAGTGCAAACTCTATACAAAGAAAGCCCTTGGCTTGATATACATGTAATACAACAAAACAACAAAAGGTGGTCTAATAGCCTCAAGCCTTCCAAGCTACGTCCTTGGAGGTGGCATAACACCTGTACCTAAAAATGATGTCCTATATAGGGTGAGCCAACGCCCAGTAGAGATATGCTAAACATAGTATGAACAGTAACTAAAACGTTAGCAATTGATAAACGTTTAACTCTTACACAACAACTTATAACACATTACAATCCCATGACTAATACGTCCATGTTCTATTCCAGTTTCCATTTCTTATCAAATTCTCAATTCATAACTATGACTCATAACTTGGCCAATCAATTTAAACGAGATCACATCTCATATCAACAGTATTTCTATTTTAGGCGAGATAATAACTCATTTTAAACATTTCATACCTCATAATAGATACACATTTTAGTACTGTATCAATCTCAGACAAAAACACTTCCATACTTCACAAATGATACACATTTTAATGTTGTATCAATATCAAACAAAAACACTTCTATACTTCACAAATGATACACATTTTAGTGCTGTATCAATATCAAACAAAAATCCGGTTTAGAGGTCCATCCCCTATCTTCCAATAAACTGTGGAGTACATCCCCCATCTCCTCCCACACAAAACAATGTATATAAGCGATTATCATGTACAAATTCGATCAATCAATACAAAATTTTGATGTATTATACCAACCGCCATATTCAATAGCATACTCAACTGATTAGTTTTAGTTTGCCTAATCACCATGCATTGTTTACAACCCTCAAGACTACCCTCTACTAGTAGCCCAAAACAATTATTTCTAAGCAGGTAATAATTGTTATAATAGATAAATTGTCATTATTTGTAAAAGTGAATGATTAATGTAATCCAACTCCATCTTTCCATCTCATAATGAGCAAATTTCATTATATTCAACTCAATTTCATGTTTCCATATCTTCCAAAATTTATTATATAAATTAATTTATAAAAAATTAAGGCTTTTCTCCCCCATTTTCCAATATTGACCCAAAGGCTCAAATATTATTAACAATATCAACAATCTCTATTTTAGACCCAAAACACGTATGGATGAGTCAAATAAACAAAACCCCTCTTTTCAAAATAGCACATTTCAAAACCCTAACTTCCCAAATCAAACCATTTAAACAAAAGCCCAACATCTAGGTTAAAGCTCATAAAGATGAGTAGGAATCCCTACCTCAAATGGAGAGACCAAATGGAGAAGATGAAGGATTTTGAAGGTGCTCCAAACCCAATAATTTTCGAATCAAAATGAAGAGCAAGCCATCCCTTCCTCTTCCTTTCAAGATTTCTCTCTTGTTCTCCTTCCTCTTCTCCCTTATGAAAATGCTTACTCTCACTCTAAACACTCTTAATCTAAACTCAAAATCTAAAAAAACAAATGGAGAGAGATATGGGAAGAACCATAAAAGTTGAGAGGTGATCTCAATTTATAGGCAACTTGGTGTAACATACTAGTTGGAATTTGAAAGGACAAGTTTGAATATGAATGGACCACTAATAAGGATAGTAAATGAACTACTAATAAGGATATTAAATGAACAAGTTTGTAACCACTAATAAGGATATTAAATGAACAAGTTTGTAACCACTAATAAGGATATTAAATGAACCACTAATAAGGATATTAAATGAACAAGTTTGTAACCACTAATAAGGATATTAAATGAACCATTATGAAAATTTAATGGACACTAACCCTTGGTTTCCAAACACAACCAACCTGTTTTAAACCTACCGAACACGACCCAAGACTCATAACAAAGAGTAAAGGATGGAAACGGGAAAAAGACAACAATACATCTACGGAACCGAGTCTGAAATACAATTAAACAATGAAGGGACAACCGGGATCGCTATAGAGAGACTCCCAAAATTTTCCTTCCTCAAATGTTTCTAACCTTCAAAACCATAGAGAAAGCTCTCTATATATAGAAGAATGCAAGCTCAGGTCGAAAATATCTCAAAAGGGACAGCTGGAACAGCTGAAACACAAATATCTATAAAAAATTGAATTTTTTCATCAATGGCTGGCACATGATCATTTGTGGCAGGCACTGATCATCAATGGCCGGCACTGCATCATCCATGGCTGGTAGAAAAATCTACTCTCCAGGTCCAACTTCAAATGGGCATAACTCCTTCATCTAGACTCTTTTGCAGGTCATTCGCGTGTCTAAATTGAAGCTCCGGAAGTAAGCTTTCCAATGGTGGTAGCCTCACATAAAAATTCCAAGTGTGCTAAAAGATATCCCTCTTTTAGTGAAGACTGCTTAGTTTCGGTTTAACCGGATTCATGCCGAACTTCTCCTCAGCTAGTTTTCTTCCCTCATTTCCTCTTTTCTTCAACTCCAAACCCCTAAATAAGGTGTTTTGAAGATTTTTTTCAAAGAGTTCACCTCTCTTCTATTCATTTCCACTTTGTCCTTGCTCAGTTTACCGACAAGCGCAACATTTAACGAAATGCGAGCCTCGGAACATTGTAGGAACTTTTTCAAAAACTATTTTGAAAGAGAGGGTTTTAAGGTCTAAAATCTTTTGGTCAAAATCGTTTTAGTCCAAAAATGGGGTGTAAGGTTGGGATTTGACGCTCTCCTTGCCGAAGAAATCGAACTTTTGCACTGCACAACTTTCACCACCAAGTAAGCAATCAGTAGCGCCCAAGTCTTAAGGGCGGTCAAAAATGGGGTGTCTACACTAGTGCCATCAATTTAAGCAAAAATTCGGTTCAACACTCACGAACAAAATATATTGAAATTCAACATCATTTTTTAAGGGATCATGTTCAAAAAAGGGATATTGTATTTGAATTTGTAAACACCGACAAGCAATTGGCGGATATTTTCACAAAACCCCTAAGCGAGGGTCGCTTTAATTTTATTCGTGGCGAGCTTGGAATGTCGATTTCTACTTAAAAAGTTTTGTTATGACTGTGAAACTTGAATCTTTGTTAAAATGATATATGTGTATTACTACATTGATATGGAAACATTTATATCAGTTGAATGCTCTCAAGTCCTTCATACATTTATTCTCCTTAACAGTTTGCTATTTTCAACTGTGTAATTTTTTTTGGGTTTTGCATCTTGAGATAAAATTAATTTTGCATACATTGATTTTTTTTAAACCCTCATGGTATTTTTTTTGCATTACCATTTCAGCAACATCAACGTCCCATTAAGTTTAATTTTGGTGGTATTATTTTATTTTAATTTAATTTATTTTTTTATTTTGCTATTAGGCTTAATTTCTTTTATTTTTATTTTTTTCTCATTATTATTTTTTGTTTGGGCTTAATTTTCTTTTTTTTTATTGCTTTTTAATTTCATTTTTCAGTACTTAAAAAAAAAAAAAAAAAAAAAACAAATCAAAATACAAACATATTTACATAAAAAAAAACCTTCATTTTTTTTAGGGCTATACGTCGATCAAAATAAACATATTTACATAAAAAAAAACCTTTATGTTTTTTTACGGCCATACGCCGATCTTACTTACTTGCCTCTTCCATCGTTTTCTTCCTCTTTTTATCACCTTGGGAGGCCCTTGAAGACCCTGCCTTGTGTTTTCGTCGAGAGTGATGACTCCCCGTTGACTATTAAAGGCCAAGAACGACGTTGCTCCAAATCAGGCCATGGAGGTGGTCTTTCATTTAAGCTCTTTATTTTCGGCCTTCAGTGCTCAAATCTCTGCTTGCACATCCTTGTACATGTGCTGGAGCAGCGAGAGTTAGGCGTTAACCTGGTGGAGCTTACTCGTTCTGTTCTACAGTCGGTGAGCCAATTTTGTGACTACAGTCACCGTCTCCATACAAGACGTTAGTGTGAAATGATTGGCTTCAATGTCTGATTGAGCTGCCATTATTTGCTCAATCGACATCATAGGAAGGTTGGGAAGAGTAGGAGCCAGGGCACTCGGCCTAGCAGCGCTTACGAGATCATTCAGGTCTGAAAAGAGAGTAAGGAGACGGGACAAGGCCATGAAGTAGAAGAGAGAGATGTAATCGACAGGAGGGTCATTTTTGGTAGCCTTTCTACTCTGCTCAGTCTCTCTGTTCTATCTCTCTTACGTAGAAGAAGAAAGAGATGGAAGCGAATGAGAAAGAAGAAGGAGAAGAGAGTGATTAAGAAGAAGACGGAGGAGAAGAAGACAAGAGGGAGAGAGAGCCGAGGCCGTTGATTGACCCGTCTCGCTTTTGTCGGTCAGTTGACGCAAAAGCAAGAACGCGTGTTTGATGTGCTTTTCGACAGAAAAGAGAGAGGCGTGCAAATCGTATATATATGTATATATATGTTTTGAATTGTATAGATGCCATTTATCCCTATCATTTCCTCTTCATCCTCCTGATTTTGAGCCATCATTTCTTTTTTGATAATGTCACAGAGGGAGAAACTTAAGATGTTATATATTATGATGTTATGTATTATGGTATTATTTTCAAACTAATATGATGTTATATTTTTATAGTTTGATATCTTAATCTTATATCATGTTGTTGATTAAAGCTTATTTATTACATATGTGCTAACCTATGTATTTAGAAATGAATTTAGGGAGCTTGTCTTGAGGGGAAGTCTTTCTTACTCCCAAATCAAATCAAAACATAATTGTGTACCATCATCAAAAGGGGGAGATTGTTAGACTAATTTATTTTGATGATTTATTTAATTATATTTTAATTTATTTGAAAGAGAAAAATAGAATCCAAAATTTATTTTGATGATTTATTTAATTATATTTTAATTTATTTGAAAAAGAAAAATAGAATCCAAAATTTATTTTGATGATTTATTTAATTATGTTTTAAATCCAAAATTTATTTTGATGATTTATTTAATTATGTTTTAATTTATTTGAAAGAGAAAAATAGAATCAAAATTTATTTTGTCCCATTATTTGTCACCTAAACTTTTATCCTAAATATTGTTTGAATGTATTTAATATTTGCTTAGATCAGGAGTTCATTTCAACCCAAAAATAATGCCCAAACTAGAGGTTCAAACAGCCCAAAACAGAAGTTCAAACAGCCCAAAACAAAGATTCAAATAGCCCAACATAGCAGCAGGCCAAAAGGTTCAAGTAAAAGATATTCAAATTAGTAATGATGGAGTGAAAGATATTCAAATGAATACAACGGCTATAAACGGCTATAAGTTTCATTATATATGCCAAAGCCTCTGATGTGAACAAGTGACAGCAACTACAAATAAGTTACAGAAACCAGAAAATATTCTTTAATCTAAAATCATTCTCATCTATTCTTTGAAAAATTTTCTGAGAGATGTTCTTCAATTTTTGTTTATATTCTCTCTCAGAAATTATACATTAAGTCGTATAGCTTTGAACCCATTTTTCCTGTGTGAGGATTACAGAAAAATCAGAGTCTCATTTTTATATTTATTTTTGAGAGATAATTCTTGTAACTTTCTGTGAAAGCAAAAACACATTCTTTTCAATCCTGTAAGAGTGTAGTACTCTCAGTGTTTTTTGGACTTAGAAAGTCTGTGTAAAATCTGTGAAGGATTGCTCCATCTGTGAAAAGGTTGCTAGCACCCTGTGAAGCTAGAGAATAGTGAAAAATCTCAAGTGAAACTTGAGGAGTGGACGTAGGCCGAGTTGAAACCGAACCACTATAAATTGCCATAGTTATATTTCATATTTTTATTGTGCTAAAATCATTAATTGACATAGTTGTTAGAACATTTGTTTTAATTATTTTTATTTCATTAACTATATTTATCTATTGTGCTAGTCATAATTTTTATTAGGGTATTATTATTTTTATTTGTAAAAACCTAATTCACCCCCCTCTTAGGTTGCCTTTTGGGTAACATTTTTATTTTTATGAATAAGCTACACGTATGTGTATATATATATAAATTCACATAAATATTAAAACTCTTACACTTGTTTTTTTTTTGAAATGTGTAAAAATATTTTTAAATATGTGATTGGTGCATTAAAATTATAATTATTTGTTTATTGACCGTCTTTAGAATTGTGATTAGAAGAACTCCATAGACATTTTGAATAAAATGTTTCCTTTTTATTCCAATGAATCAAATTGTGTTTGAATTTTGAATTTGGGTAGAAATTAAAAAATATAATTTATTTTTGATGAAATGTAACAAGGGAAATTCTAATATATACCTTTTAAAAATGGTGTACCAGACGCATCCCTAATTATACTATTTTCTTATTTAATTATGATTAATTTTCTTCTTTAGTTATGACTAATGTTGTGTTTAGTTATGATTTTATTTATTTATTTTTTATTTTTATAATTATAACTTAGAAAATTAAAATTATGTCATTTTTCTTTTTAATTATAAGGTATATATGGTGCACAACCTTTGAGAGCTAGAGCAAGATCCAAGATGGTGTTGCCATTGTTGTCTTCAGAGTCAACAAACTCAATCTCGTTTTTGCTTCATATTTCATTCAACGAATGTCGTCAAAGTGCCATACAGTTTTTCCTCTGTTGAGTTTCTCATGAATCGACTTAAGCCGGGCTCGAGTTAATAGCTTTATGACCTTGACTCGCTCTTTCATGGCTGCCCAGTGGAGAGAGGTTCTGCCATCTTAGTCACGAAGCCTCAAAAGCACTTGAACGATCTCAAGGTGGCCCTCGGGGCCCTCAACGAAAGCCAGGTGGAGAAGTTAGCACTGAAGTGAGTCGAGATCGATACTAAGTTGGGATTTTCGACACAGAATCACTCTTGTAATGCCCCGAAAAAAAATACAATAATTCAACCACAAAGACTAGTGCAAAAGGACGTAACCAGAATAATAGGTTTTCATTAATTAGAGTTGATTTACAAACAAGATGCATGCGATATACATTCGTAAGCTCTACCCTGAATCTATCGCATGTGGTACCAACAAAATGATCAACAAATTAAATGCCTTACGGGCTTACAGCTTTCCAAGTCATTCTTTGGTTGCAAAAAAATGAGTCTAGCTCAATACAGTTAAAGCCCTTGGCTATACAAATTAAATACAACAAAAGGAAGCTTTTGTTCCAAAGTCCCTCTAAGCTATTGCCTTGGCGGAGGCATGTTACCAACACATGAAAATGGTTTTTCCCAAATAGGGTGAGCGAAAGCCTAGTAGAAATAGTCTAACACAATATATGAATCTTAACAAAGATATAAGTACAACGTGTATATACAATGCCTGTGACAAAACATTCACATACTATATGATCATAAGGTACAAAATTTCATATCTCAATCCATTTTCCTTTAATTCATTTCATCTCAATTCATGAGCCAGTCCCATTATCTTTCAGACAACCCAACTGAGGTTACAACTCAGTGAATCTCAAATTAACATAATTATCACACCAACACTTCAATTTGCCATTTTACGGAAATTTCGTCCGCAGGATCGGCACCCATGTATACGCACGGTTTCAGGACTTTCACCCTGGACACATAGGCTAGCTTAATTTCAATGGAGTCCATCCCTTATCTCCTCCCAAACATAGAGTATATCCCCTTTCTCCTCCCAAACATCATACATATACAATGTATTTAAAGCATAGTCATATTCAATGACAACCAACAAGAGATTAGTTTCAATTCACCTAATACTCATGCAATTTCTACAACAATCATAGCTATCCTCCACCGATAGCCTAATACAAATATTTCTAAATAGATATTCAATCTCAAGACAGATAATTTATTCAAAATTCCATAGGTGAGAGATAATACATATTTAGCTTCACCATTTATCTATGTATCCAACCAATTTTACATTCACAATACCAATTCCATTCATTCATACAAAATAACTATTGGGACCATTCTAGGGCAAATTCCCCATTTTCCCAAATATCACTCCAAGTGCCAAAATTAACCATTTTGCCACCATACAACCTTATATTTAACCCCATAACCATTTTCGCAACATATACATGAAAACCCCCCATTTTTATTTCACACCCAAACCCTAGGTTTGTCCATAATATACCCAAAGCCCACAATAGTTACACAACCACCAATAACTATGTTAAAAACCATAAAAATGTGTAGAAAATCCCTGCCTCAAGTGTAGAAGCCCAAAGGAGAAGTGGAGAAACTTCACAAATGTCGAAACCAAACTCTATTCAGATGTAATGGTAGCCCTTAAGATGCTCTACCTATTTATCAAAGAGAGTAGGGTAGAGAGATCCTTATATCCTAGTGGATTTGTAGAGAGAAGTCAGATTTTAGAGAGAGAGGGAGTTAGTCTATGGTTTTTGAGTGAAAAGATATGAAAAAGTGATCTAAAAAGGTGCTGTTGCGAACTGATATACGCGAGGCTCGCTCAAACACAAGAGTTGTCCCTCGAGCAACCAGACATAATAAGTGGCCTTGCTCAAGCGCAAAAAGCGTCGCTTGAGCGCAGAATACATACTCCTAGAAGTTTTACAGATATATATCGTTGTTCGAGCGCAAGAAGCCTCGCTTGAGCGAAGAACACTACCTTCCTTGTATCTCTGCAGGCCTGCAAAAGTATTGGGAGCTCACAAAGCTCGCTCGAGCGTAAGAAGCCTCGCTCGAGTGAGGAAGCAAATTTTTGGACAACAACAATTGGACCAACTAGCAACCAACCTGTTCCAAACATGCCCAAGACACTCTAATACTCAAACTCAAAGGGGAAATGAGGGAAAGAGACATGAATAACAATATTAAACCATGAAACCCGAGTCCGGAATACAACAAAGGTCGAGTTAAAACCGGAATCGCTATAATCTCCCCTCTTAAGGAATTTCGTCCTCGAAATTTCAATACAAGTGCAAAACCATTTTCAAACTATTTCTACCTATGATAATCTATCAATTTCAATCACCATGACCTATTCTCCGGTCATCCATTCTTATTAACTCAATACACAAGTTCGACATTAAAGTACAATTCATACATTCCCAAAACATTTACAATGTTTATGATAAACCCAAATTCTCCAAAATTTACACAACATATACAATGTTTCCAAAAGTGATACAACACATACAATATTCCATATTCTCAAAACATATACAATGCTTATATTGAATCCATGTTTCCAAAACATCCACAACATATACAATGTTCTCGTATTTTTAAAATATATGCAATGTTTTTACATTTCATTAACATAATCAAAATCTCAACATATGTTCAACATCAACAAATAAGTTTGGATATTTCTCATGGACTTTTAATTTACGCTCTCAAGTTGCTTCTTCAACCCTGTGATGTTTCCAACATACTTTGACCAAGGGAATTATCTTGTTCACCGGTCTCTCCTCATACGAGGCATCCTCATCCATTTCTAAGTCGGTCCAATCTAACACGTGCGATGGATCCAACTCATACTTTCGAAGCATGCTAATATGAAACACATCATGAATCCCGAAAAGCTGTGGCAGCAACGCCAAATGGTAAGCTACCTCTCCAATCCGCTCAAGAATGTCAAAAGGCCCAATAAATCAAGGGGATAACTTCCCACTCTTCCCAAATCTCATCAAACCCTGCCTAGGTGATATCTTTAAAAGACATGATCTCCCACCTCAAAAGACAAGGGTCTCCTCCTACGGTCGGCGTAACTTTTCTGACGGCTCTGAGCCGTAACCAACCTCTTACGGATAAGTGCCACTTTTTTCATCATTTCCCAAACCAACTCTGGACCCAACAAAGGTGTATCACCCACCTCGACCCAACTCACAGGGGACCTACATGGTCGGCTATATAAGGCTTTAAATGGTGCTATATCAATACTTGATTGGAAACTATTGTTACAGGTAAACTCCACTAAGGGCAGGTGCCTCTCCCACGACCCCTTAAAGTCAAGGATACAACCTCAAAGCATATCCTCAATGATCTAAATAGTACGCTTGGACTGTCCATCAGTCTGAGGATGGTACGCAGTGCTAAAGGTCAATCTAGTGCCTAAGGCACTCTGCAAGCTCTGCCACAACTGAACTGTGAACCGTGGATCTCTATCCAAAACAATCGTTACAGGGACCCCGTGCAATCTCACTATGTCCCTAATGTAAAGGTCGGCAAGATAGTCTACTGAATCACTCGCATGCATAGATATAAAATGTGCCGACTTGGTTAACTGATCAATTACCACCTAAATGGCATCACTGCCCCGTTGAGTTCTAGGAAGGCCCACAACAAAATCCATCGTGACATGCTCCCACTTCTACCTAGCTATAGGCAAGGGTTGCAACAAACCCGCTGGCCTATGATGCTCAGCCTTCACTTGTTGACAAGTAAGGCACACTTTGATACAAACACGGCCACATCCTTCTTCATACCCCTCCACCAAAACTGGCGACTCAGGTCATGATACATCTTTGTGCCTCCTGGATGCACCATAAGGCGTGAATGGTGAAATTCTCGGAGTACTTCCTCTCGGCAAGACTTCGACACAAAGAGACGGTCAAGGTATCTAACACTTGAGTCAGAATACACGTTCAAGCCCTTTTCTACCTTCCCATTGGAAATCTTTTCTTGGAGGATTTCTACCTCAAGATCACCCCTCTGTGCTTCCATTACTCAGTTCACAAGTGGAATTACTGATAACAAGGCTGCAGACTCAACAAACTCACCAAGATGCAAGTCAAACTCCCCAAGGGCACCCAACATTTCCTATTCTTGGATGGCAATAGAAGCTACATTACTAATTGACTTCCTACTTAAGGCATCGGCCACAACATTGGCTTTCCCCGGGTGATAATGCAACTCAAAATCATAATCCTCTATGAATTCCATCCACCTCCTCTGCCTCAAATTCAAATCTTTTTGTGTAAACAGATACTTTAGACTCTTGTGGTCAGAAAACATCTCAAAATTCTCGCCATACAGATAGTGTCTCCAAATTTTCAAGGTGAATATCACCGTCGCTAACTCTAGATCATGAGTAGGGTAGTTTCTCTCATGTGTTTTCAACTGCAGCGAGCCATAGGCTACTACCTTCATCTCTTGCATTAAAACACAGCTTAAACCTTCCCGTAAAGCATCACAATAAACTGAATAGCCCAAATCCCTCTTCAGAATAATCAAGACTGGAGCAGTGGTAAGTCTAACCTTAAGCTCTTGAAATGAATTTTCACAAGTCTCACTCGACACAAATTTGATCCCTTTCCTTGTCAATCTAGTCAATGGTGAGGCTAGTTTGGAGAAATATTTCACAAACTGACGGTAATACCTGGCCAACCCCAAGAAACTATGGATCTCAAAAGTATTCTTAGGTTGTACCCAATCTTGCACTGCCTCTATCTTGGATGAATCTACAGTCACCCCTTCCCTGCATACCACATGGCCTAAGATCTTAACTTCTCTCAGCCAGAACTCGCATTTCCCAAATTTAGCATACAATTGGTGGGCTCTAAGCAATTCAAGCACCACTTGTAAGTGTTCCTTGTGCTCCTCCTTAGAGGGTGAGTAAATCAAGATGTCATCCACAAAGACGACCACAAAGCGGTGTAAGAACTCTTGGAAGATCCGGTTCAGTAAATCTATAAACACAGCTGGTGCATTGGTTAGCCTAAGAGGCATCACTAGGAACTCATAATGGCCATATCGCGTACGAAATGCCATTTTCTGGATATCCTCCTCCCTTACCCTTAACTGATGATAACCCGATCTCAGGTCTATCTTAGAGAAACAACAAGTCCCCTTCAACTGATCAAATAGATCATCTATACGAGGCATTGGGTACTCGTTCTTAACAATTACCCGGTTTAACTTTTGGTAATCAATACAAAGTCGTAACGCTCCATCTTTCTTTTTAGCAAAGAGAGCCGGTGCTCCCTAAGGTGAAGTATTAGGGCGGATAAAACCCTTATCTAACAATTCTTGGAGTTGAATCTTCAACTCACTCAACTCAACAGGTGCAAACCGATATGGTGCCATAGAAATCAGTGCCCTGCCAAACACCAAGTCAATAGAGAACTTGATCTCTCGGTGAGGTGATAAACTAGTAAGATCCTCGGGAAAGACATTGGACTATTCACAAACCACCCTTTGCAACTCAGTCCTGACTTCATCACACTCACTACTCAAGAAGCTAGCAAGAAGGCAACTAAGTTCACTCCGCCGGCGCGGATCATACACCGGTGATAAGACTCTATCCACCCGCACCCCCAAGAAATAAAAACAATCATCGCTCAAGGTATATACAGTAACCCTCTGAAGGTAGCAATCTATAATAGCCCGATATGACGATAACTAGTCCATACCCAAAAAGACATAAAAACTAGACATGTCAAGCAACACAAATGCAAAAGGAAGTCGGCGACCGACAACCTCTATGTTACAACCTCGGCACCCTTGTTTCAAGATAATCTCACCCCCAAAATTGATGCAAATGCAGATGAAATAAAAGAATGTGATGCACCTGTATCAATCAACACATTAGCAACTGAATTGCAAAACAAGACGGTACCTCTCACTACTGAAGGAGCCGGTACAAGATCTGGCGTGGTAACAACATACACACGCCCGATGGGTCTCTGCTCAACCTACTCACTCCTCGGAGCATATGCCCGATGTACTGATTGAAGCGAAGAGGCTCCCTGATTGGCCCTCGAGGCCTGTACTGACTGTACAGGTCGGTAACTCTATGTCTGCCTCGAACCAGACACACCAGACATGCCACCTAACTATGGGCAAAATCTCTTCATGTGCCCTGCCTGCCCACACTGATAACAAGTGAGCGTATGCCCTCTCCACTGACTCTAGCCCTGTTGTAGACACCCCATTTTTGACCGACCTTAAGACTCAGACGTCACCAATTGAGCGCTTGGTGATGTTGCATATCGTGCTCGTCCAGAGGTTTCAGAGTCTCGGCTGCGAGCCTTGCCTCCGGACTTCCGGACTCTTTCGTGCTTTGCCTCGGTTTGCGAACCAGGCTCTATTTTCTCTATTTTCTCTTCCCGAAGGGAGGGAGAGGTCTCGTAGATCATCTCTCAGTGGCCGTAGGCTACGTTTCGTGGTCGCAGGCCATTTTTCCCATTTCGGAGCCCGGTTCCTGGTTTTCGGAGCCGTCAGGCCGTGCGCCTCGGTTCGGGACCGCCTAACCACCTCCGTTTGCTCCGGTTTTTGGTACACACCTTATTTCCTCCCTTTCGAGGGACAGAATTCCTGAAGCCATCAGGCCATTTTATCTCGTTTCTTGTTTTGAGTCGTTTCGAGTGTTACTCGATGTGTCTAGGTTGTGTGCCTTTTATTTTCTTATTGAGTCGTTTTGCTGTGTTCAGTCGTAGGCTCAATACCTGGTCGAAAAACTCATCTCTCAATTTCAAAAATAAAATTGTTTTGTGCTCCGAGTGCCGTGCCGTTCTCCACATTTGTGCAAAACAAAATTTGTTCTTTCATAAAACCGCAGGATTCAACTCAGGTCATATGAGAACAGTAGAACTAGGACCTATCTGAAGCTATAATGGTTCCGGACTGCAAAGGAAAAGAAAAGAGGGAAAATCGAAGCATCTGAGTGTGTTTCACCTTCAGCAAATTCCGTGATTGCACTCTAGATGTCCCTCCTCGGGCCTTGTCACTACTTTGAAGTATGAGTGTATCTCGGCCCCAAGCTTAAGCCTACTCCGAGTCAGAATGGCAATTAAAGCAGCAGCAGATGTTATCTCTCTCTGGTATGAACAGGGTGTGCCCGTTTTTTTTGAGCTGAGTGTGTTGCAAACCCCTCCGAAAGGTAAATCGGAGGTCGCGATTGAATTTGGTCTCGTTAAGGCTTGTATTCCCTTATTCGGCGTTTTGTTTCAAATATGCGTTGTCACGCACGTTCCACTTGCATTGTGATGCACGTTCCAATCGTATTGTTATACCCATTCATTGCATTGATTATGCACATCTATTTCGCATTGTTATGCACACTTCACCTGCATTGTTATGCACCTTTTCACTTGCAATTATCACTCTTTCTCCTCGCGCGTGCGATGGGTTAGACCTCTTCGGTTAAAAGCACTTGGAATACGTTCCAATGCTTACACCATTCCGGAACACTGGGATACGTCCCTATGTTTCCCCTTCTTCGGTTAAAAGTGTTCGGAATACGTTCCAATGCTTACACCATTCTGAAACACCGGGATACGTCCCTATGTTTCTCCCTCTTCGGTTAAAAGTGTTCGGAATACGTTCCAATGCTTACACCATTCTGAAACACCGGGATACGTCCCTATGTTTCCCCTTCTTCGGTTAAAAGTGTTCGGAATACGTTCCAATGCTTACACCATTCTAAAACACCGGGATACGTCCCTATGTTTCTCCCTCTTCGGTTAAAAGTGTTCGGAATACGTTCCAATGCTTACACCATTCTGAAACACCGGGATACGTCCCTATGTTTCTCCCTCTTCGGTTAAAAGCGTTCGGAATACGTTCCAATGCTTACACCATTCTGAAACACCGGGATACGTCCCTATGTCTCTCCCTCTTCGGTTAAAAGTGTTCGGAATACGTTCCAATGCTTACACCATTCTGAAACACCGGGATGCGTCCCTATATTTCACATTCCTTGCAGAACACCGGGATACGTCCCTACGTTTGTCCTCTCTTTGCGGAACACCGGGATACGTCCCTATGTTTCACATTCCTTGCGGAACACCGGGATACGTCCCTATGTTTCACATTCCTTGCAGAACACTGGGATACATCTCTATGTTTCTCCTTCTTTTCTAACCTTTGGGATACGTCCCTAATCTTTGGGATACGTCCCTAACCTTTGGGATACGTCCCTAACCTTCGGGATGCGTCCCTAACCTTCGGGATACGTCCCTAATCCTCTGGGATACGTCCCTAACCTTCGGGATGCGTCCCTAATCCTTGGGATATGTCCCTAACCTTTGGGATACGTCCCTAACCTCCAGGATACGTCCCTCTGTTCCCCCCTCTTTGGTTAAGAGCATTTGGAATACGTTCCAATGCTTAAACCACTCCGAAACACTGGGATAAGTCCCTATGTTTCTCTCTTTGTTCCTTCCTCAGCATTTCATTCGCGCTGTCTTGCGCACCTCACCTGTACTTGTTAGTACATTACATTGTTTTGCATACAAACCGGCTTCGCGTAGCGTGTAAGTCCAATCTTCAAACCGGCTTCGCGTAGCGTGTAAGTCCAATTTTCAAACCGGCTTCGCGTAGCGTATAAGTCCAATTATCAAAATCTTCCCGCATATCATTTGCATTTTGCCCCTGCCTGCGGGCATGCCTGCGGGCACATTTTTGTCTATCTTGTCTGCTTTGTCTAAGTCTTCGGCCTTGTCAAAAATGGGTCGTCTCTGGGCTTTGACATTCACTCCCGTCATTCTTATGACTTTCGAGTTCTGTCAAAGAGGGGCAACTGTAGACACCCTATTTTTGACCGACCTTAAGACTCAGACGTCACCAATTGAGCGCTTGGTGATGTTGCATATCGTGCTCGTCCAGAGGTTTCAGAGTCTCGGCTGCGAGCCTTGCCTCCGGACTTCCGGACTCTTTCGTGCTTTGCCTCGGTTTGCGAATCAGGCTCTGTTTTCTCTGTTTTCTCTTCCCAAAGAGAGGGAGAGGTCTGGTAGATCATCTCTCAGTGGCCGTAGGCTACGTTTCGTGGTCGTAGGCCATTTTTCCTATTTCGGAGCCCGGTTCCTGGTTTTCGGAGCCGTCAGGCCGTGCGCCTCGGTTCGGGACCGCCTAACCACCTCCGTTTGCTCTGGTTTTTGGCACACACCTTATTTCCTCCCTTTCGAGGGACACTGTGGTCCGAGAGACCAACTTCGTGGTCGGACACCACTTCCGGTGCCTAACAGCCCACTTTCGAGGCCCCGAATTGCGTGTTTTGGCTCCCGAACCTTCATTTTGCATTTTTGGGCTCCGACCCGAACTTGAGATAGTCATATTTTAAGGTCCTTTTCATGTTTGATTAAGGACCTTTTATTGCTTGAGATCTCCATCTGTCACTTGCCTCTTTACCTCTTTTTAGGCCTATTTTGCACGGTATTTTAGGCGTACTTGTGGGCTGTGTTGGACTTGGTCGTAAACTACAAAGTGTCTTATTTTGAGCCCCTCTTCAACTTTTTTGAAGGGCTCTCGGCTGTTTGGAACCAGCAGCTACCACTTTTCTTTATACCACTCTTTAGGCCAATTTTTGGAGGGAAACTTGAAATATTTCCCCCCCTTTTTTTCCCCCTCTTTTCCAGCCTCTTATGCCTATAAATACAGCACCCCAGGTCTGTATTGAAGGGTTAGAAATTTTTGTATAAGCCTCTCACATTAAATTTCTCTCTCTCTCTATATTCTAACCATCAAAACTCCAAGTTCCTTCCACCATTTCTTCATCACCACCAAGCACCACCACCACTACTCCATTTCCAGCAGCTTGGGAAGCTTTCCAGAAGCTAGGAGGCAACATTTTTGGTCCAAGAGGCAGCAAAAGGGTTGGTCTACAAGGGTAAGTCCTATTTCCCTCCTTTTGGCCCTTATTTTGCAACATTTTTCTAGCCTCTTTGCTTGCTGTTTTGAGCTCCGACTAAAACTGAAAAGGTCATTTTTTTGAGCTCATTTTCTTGTTTCATTAAGGGCTCAACACTGTTTGAGCCCCCCATGTTGCACTTGCTTCAATACCCTCTTGAATGCCATTTTCTTGCATGATATTTTTAGCTTGTGTGTGATCTGTTTTGGGGCCTGATGTAAACTGTAATTAGGCCTATTTTGAGTCCATCTTCAACATTGAAGAAGGGCTCAACATTTTTTGGGACCTCCATGTATCACTTGTCATTATCACCCTCTTTGGTCCCCTATTTTGCATGATTTATTAGGCTATTGTGTCTCTGTTTTTGGGCTTTGGTCCGAACTGAAAATGGCCCTAAAATGACCCCCTCTTCATGTTTCATTAAGGGTCTAGGGCTGTTTGAGATATCCTTGGTATACTTCATGTTATAGCCCTCTTGTGGCCTTAATTTTGCATGGCATTTTGAGCATATTTATACACTGTTTTGGGCTTGATCATCTACTGTAAAAAGCCATATTTTGGGCCCCTCTTCAACATTGTTGAAGGGCGCTAACCTGTTTGGGGCCAGCATATATCAGTTACTTCTTTGCCCCTTTGATGACCCATTTCTTGCATAGCATTTTGAGCATACTTGTATCTGTTTTTGGGGTTTGACATAAACTGTAAAACATCATATTTTTGGCCCCTATTCAACATTTTAGAAGGGTCCTTCTGTGTTTGAGATCAGAAGCTATGACTTGCTTCATTACCTCTCTTGGCCCCCCACTTTTGCATGCTAATTTAGCCCCACTTGTGCTCACTGTTTGGCCATGCTTTAAACTGTAAAAGTGCTTGTTTTGGGGCTTCCTTGAATCTGTCTTCACACTTCATGTTCCAATTATGCATGCTTTGTATAGCTGTAAGCCATTTCATGTACATAATTTCGCATTTCGAGATCATCTCATGCATTGGGTTTCGTTTTACCGGGTTTCGAGGCTGTTTTTCCCCTCATCTTGCCACTGATTTTTGCATGTTTGCATACCATATACCATGTCTTTGCCATGTCTCATTAGAGTGGCATTTCGGTGCCTGAGGGTCCGTCCTCGGTTTGCGTGCACGGGGGCACGCATTTCGAGTTGTCTTGTTTTCATCTGATGGCCTCTTATGTGAGTGTGGCTGAGGCTCTCTCATGTTGGTGTAAGCCCATATTGCATTGCGTATGCCATTTCATCCATAGCATTGTGTATGCTCGGTTGTGTATCACCTCGTGTAGCGTGTATGCCATTCCATAACATTGTGTATGTTAGGATTGTATCTCAGTCGCATTTCACGCATATCATGCATATTGCATCGTGTTCGGGATAGGAGTTAGCCCGGGCACGGGAAACGAGGTACGTTCCGTACTCCGAGTGACGGAACGTATCTCAATTCCCAAGTCACCGACACTCCAGATTATCCATGATGGAGTTAGGTTTTGTCATAGTGTTCATATGCATTCATTCTATATTGAGTTGTGCAATTCGGCTCCTCGGCCATCGTGCATTGAGATGCGTGATTGGTGGCACGAGGATCGAGACATGCATACATTTGTGAAAATACATTGCTATGCCGCTTTCCTGCTCTCTGTTGCAGCAAATCAAGATCCAGCAGTCTTCCGAGGCTTGGCGCGCTTTCCAAGAATAATTGCGAAACAGAGGCTAATTGGGGCATCCCAGTGGATTTCCGCGCAAGGCAGCCCAAACATACATCATTCATCAAGATCAAGGCAGTCCCCGGCTTGCATGCCAGTCATTATTTTCTTAGTTAATTTGTAAATTAATTAGGAATTTGTATTATTTGGACTGTATTATTTGGACTGTACTATTCTTTCATTCGGGACTGTATATTCTTTTGGACCCTCTGCGCGAGGGCATAATTGTAATAAGTGTGGGTGAGTGTGATGTATGTCTTCCAACCCCACGTCTTTCTTCCCTTTTATTTACCTGCTTATGATGGTTAGATTAGGGCATATTTCAATTAGCATACAGTATGATAGCACGTTTGCATTCATTCATCTGTTTTGCACGCACCGGGCTCGGCGCATCATACAAACTGCATTTGTATTTCAATTCCAAATTGAATACGTGTTAGTTGTAACATTCCATATGCCATGTTTAGAATAGCCGAGCCTGCTATAGTTTGCATCTTTGCATGTGTTGCATTAGGCAATTCTGTGTATCTAGGATCATGCATGGATTTCTAATGAGTTTCTGTTTTGGCTTGGAGTACTCGGTGAGTTTTTGTGCTTTAGCATCCTTGCATGCGTGTGAGTGACTGCCATGAATAGCATGCTTACCATGAGGCTATGTGCTTATGTGATATAACTGCCTGAATGCCTGTGGGTGAAGATTGGGTTACTTAGATTGGAACAAATCATTGACTGGATGTTTTAAGCCCACTAGATAGTGGCAAAACCATGTTTTCTAAGCCCACCCGAGGGTGGCAAAATCTGCATTTTAAGCCTACCTGCGGGTAGCAAACCATCCTTCAAAAACAAACATGAAATGTGTTGTTCCAATTCAGGCGATCCAGTCTATACTTGTATGCTGTGCGCATCACGTAGTAATCTAGGCTAATAACCGGAATAAGAATACACAATGTTTTCAAAACTAGATATCACGGTTAGTAGAGGCCGGTCTTTGACCGGGCGAGCGGGGGTGCTCACGAAGTGACCTTCCCCAATCGTACCCAAGTTCCCGAGCCGAGGCAACTTTGGTGATGACGGACACGTGGCCTTTGGCACCGAGTCAGGGTTTCCTAAATTTCCCCATAAAAAATATTTAGGTGGCGACTCTGTATCTGGCAAAACAGTCCATGTTTGGCACTTCTTTCAAAAAATCTGTTTTCTCAAAACGATTTGCCGGATTTGGACTCTTTGGTTCAAGATTTAGAACCGTGACACAAATCGAGTCCGAACTGTAGTGAGCCCAAACGAACAGAACGGGACTTAACCCTCCCGGGGCGTTCGGGGACGTCTACACCTGTGAATGAGCCAAAGACGATGCAGACCGTTGCCTTCCTCTTCTCTGCGGGCAAACTAGAGACTTGTGGCCCAACTGACCACATTTTTAACAAGTAAAACCTCCCTGACCACCCCTCCCAGAACCCAAATTCGGTACTGGAAAAGTGGACCTAGACTACGCTCTCTGGGATAACTGGGGATCAGAACCCCTTTGTCTCTTACTGTCCCCCTGACTATCCTGACTCCTTCTGGAGCTCCTTATTCTCTCATCCTCCATCTGCGTAATGGTCTCAAGATGAGCCGTTGCCTCCACAAGGCGCCCATAGTCTCTAATCATGGACCTGGCCACTCTGAACATGAGTCCGGTCTTCAGCTTCTTCTTGAACTCTAGCCAACGGCACTTCTTAGTTGCCATGAGTTTCGATGCAAACCTCAAGAAACTAGTGAATGTGGCCTCAAACCCAGCCATCGGCATGTTCAACTGCACCAACTTGGAGAATTGATCCCTCAATTTCTCTCTTATTGTAGTAGGTAAGTACTTATCTTGGAAGGCGTTGAGAAAGCCTCCCAAGTCACCCCAATGTGCCCATGCGCATATTTCTACCACTGACCTGCATCTCCCTTCAGTTGGAAAGATGCCAAGGTCACCGTTAGCTGGCTGTCCTCGATGCCAAGTTTCTCGAATGTCTTCACTATCTGTTCTAGCTACTCATTTGCCTTCAGTGGTTCTTTGGGATCACCTAAAAACTCATTTGGATTTGATCGAAAGAATTCTCTCTTCAGAAAAGAGGGCCCTACCTCAGCAACTTGGGCCTGGTCTTGATTCTCAGCTTTGAGAATGTCCATGAATTCCTACAATGCTCAGGCCATTTAGCGGGCTAAGGTGTCCATGGCCTGTTGACCAACTAGTTCAGCCACATTGGTCTGACCAACCCTTTTTTCTTGTGCCAGAATATCATCTGGTAGAGGCATCTCATATCTTCTAGGCCTACTACGCCTACCACCACCACGTCCACGTCCTGACATCCTAATGAAGGTAACAAAAGAGATTAGTACATTCACAAATATGCTAAATCTAACTCACTCACATCATAATGCGGTGGACAACAGTAATTCACTCCATATAAGCACGTAGTTACATGAACACATACGAATTTCATTCCCGAACAATGACCGTCCCACGGAGTTGCCAGAGTTCCAATTAGAAACAGTAGTGATCAAGTGCTCTTCCAATAGGACTTCCAGAAACCCATAGACCCAATCAATATCTTAGGAACTAAATCCCATACCCATATAATCATATAAGCATGTTATCACATAAGCATACAATACATACTAACATCTCAGCGAAGCGAGACAAACCCATTGTGGTAATAACCACTTCTCAAGTACCCAAAGTATTCAAACTCGGTGCGCTCTGATACCAAGTTGTAACGTCTTGAAAAAAGATACAATAATTCAACCACAAAGACTAGTGCAAAAAGATGTAATCAGAATAATAGCTTTTCATTAATCAGAGTTGATTTACAAACAGGACGCATACGATATACATTCATAAGCTTTACCCTGAATCTATAGCATGCGGTACCAACAAAATGATCAACAAAGTTAATGCTCTATGGGCTTACAACTTTCCAAGTCATTCATTGGTTATAACAAAATGAGTCTAACTCAATACAGTTAAAGCCCTTGGCTATACAAATTAAATACATCAAAAGGAAGCTCTTGTTCCAAAGTCCCTCCAAGCTATTGCCTTAGCAGAGGCATGTTACTAACACCTGAACATGGTTTTTCCCAAATAGGGTGAGCCAAAGTCCAGTAGAAATAGTCTAACATAATATATGAATCTTAACAAAGATATAAGTACAATGTGCATATACAATGCCTGTGACAAAACATTCACATTTTATATGATCATAAGATACCAAATTTCATATCTCAATCCATTTTCCTTCAATTCATTTCAAGTTAATTCGTTTCATCTCAATTCATGAGCCAGTCCCATTATTTTTCAGACAACCCAACTGAGGCTACAACTTAGTGGTTCTCAAATTCACATAATTATCACACCAACACTTCAATTTGCCATTTTACAAAAATTTCGTCTGTGGGATCGACACCTATGTATATGCGCGGTTTCGGGACTTTCATCCTGGACACATAGGCCAACTTAATTTCAATGGAGTCCATCTCCTATCTCCTTCTAAACATGGAGTACATTACCTTTCTCCTCCCAAACATCATACATATACAATGTATTTAAAGCATAGTCATATTCAATGACAACCAATAAGAGATTAGTTTCAATTCACTTAACCCTTATGCAATTTCTATAACAATCATAGCTATCTTCCACCGATAGCCCAATACATATATTTCTAAATAGATATTCAATCTTAGGACAAATAAATTATTCAAAATTCTACAGGTGAGAGATAATACATATTTAGCTTCACCATTTATCTATGTATCCAACCAATTTCACATTCACAATACCAATTCCATTCATTTATACAAAATAACTATTGGGATCATTTTAGGGCAAACTCCCCCTTTTCCCAAATATCACTCCAAGTGCCAAAATCAACCATTTTGCCACCATACAACCTTATATTTAACCCCATAACCATTTTCACAACATACACATGAAAACCCCCCATTTTTATTTCACACCCAAACCCTAGGTTTCTCCATAATAATACACCCAAAGCCCACCATAGTTACACAACTACCAATAACTATGTTAAAAACCATAAGAATGTGTGAAAAATCCCTACCTATCACAACCCAAACTCGCCCCCATAGGTTTAGTATCGTAACTGACCAGTAATCCGTAGATTATCGAAGGCCTCTTAAACAGAAAACAAATTATTAGGGGCTAGCAGAAGCAAAAAAAAAAAAATATACAATGTCCACTGAACTATGCAGACTTACATGAGACCAAAAAAAAAAAAAATAAAATAAAAATTTTAAACTTTGTTTTTTATTTATTTATTTATTTTTTATAGACATATATATCACATCATCATATATATCGACTTGACAAAAAGGGACTTATCCCTAAATACAGAATAAACGAAACTTAAACTTTAATCACATGGCTTTGACCATTTGAGGCACATAGGTTGGTTGGTAGGACAGAGTCTAGGCAGAAGTTCTAGGCTTGGTCACGCGCCTGATCACCTACATACATAAATAATACAGTGAGTTGGAGCCTAGTGAATAATTTCGGTGTAAAGAGGTTAAATAAATGAGATCCATAACTTAACAAAACAATATAATGTTCTTGACATAATTAAAGCATATTTCGGAAACATATAATAACTAATATGAATCATCAAATCTTTCCACAATTCACTGTACCCAATTGCCTTATCAAAACATGTCGGAATACCACACATAATGTTCACGGCAGAACGAAACATTCGGAATGCCCTCATTGGGCGGCTTCAGACAAAACGCCCACGTTGGATGACTTCATGCAAAACGTCCATATAGGACCACATTATACAAAACGTCCACTTGAGACGACTTGGTACAAAACTTCCATATAGGACGTGGTTATGTGAAACGCCCACTTCGGTGACTTTATTCAAAACGTCTATAACGGGTAGATATCATACAGATCGATGCAATCGAAATCATGCGAAACGATCATAAAAGATTGACATCATATATCATATCACAATGAGTCAATAACTTATACTGAACGTACATGACGAGTTGAATACTATACACAAGTCATTGTGGATCAAAAGACATTTGCCAAGCTATTATCATAGTTATCATTTCAAAAGGAACTCATTCCTTCTTAAACAAATTCCATTCTTGAAAAGCTTATCATATCTTATTCATTCCTAACAAAACTTCATTCTCGAAGACATATCGTATCGTACACGTTTTAGAGTTTCAAAGTATAACTTAACGGTTCTAAGGTTCTTGTTCACGAACTTATCGTATCAACATGTCATATACATTTCATAACAAAACATAGGTGGCCTAAATTATCAAATAATATAGTCATTCTCAAAGTAATTCAGATACGAAAATATCTTTACAAAGAAATTACTTACAGTGCTTGGTCGGATGATACTCCTCGTGCAAGCGACCTACACAAACACATAACATATACACATTGAAATGCAATATCACTTCCTTGATTCAACTTGGCTTCTCTTGTCTTTTTCTATCTAAGTAATCCGAAGTTCTACTATACTTATTCTTTAATTACTAAATCATTCTTTTCCAAATGGACCAATTTCTAACTAGGCTTCTTAATCAATCATTACTAAATCAGTGATTTATTCATGCAAAGATTTCAAATATTTTTCCTTGATTTTCAAAACATGAAATTAAAGTTATAAAACTCTTAGAAGAATATTTGCATGTAATTTATGAAGCTTAATTTAACCATAATTTCCAAAATCAAGCCCAAAATAATTACTTTGTAATTTTAGTTTCATAAACTTGATCTCAACTCCAACTCATCATTTTCTTATCAATTTTCCTAGCAAATATTGCATGTATGTAATTCAAATAAGCTAACTAATTTAATATATATTCCAAAATATGGTTAAATCAAGTAAGACTCTTAAATTGGATTACATGCATGGATTAGGGATTTAAAATCAAAACCTCATTTATCTTCAACATTAATTCTAGATTTCCTTCAAAAAGCAAACCCAATTTGCCAATTGAAAGCTCAAAACTTCAATCAAATTGTAAAAACATAAAATATACAATTAGAAGCTTTAACTTAAAAATCCATGAGGAAATTCTTTTGAAATCCTTAGGAGCCATAGAAACCATGTAAGAAAATAAGTGTTTAAACAAGAATTTCATGAAATGAAACCATGCATGTCAAAATATTGAACTAAATTCTTCAAATCTACCATGCATGTACATAATATGAGTTCAATCCTTACAATTTCTTCCTTATCTTGTTCATTCATATATTCTACTTCATTTTACTCCATAAAAACACCAATTAAGCTTGATTCTTTCTTAATTAAACTTAAATTCTATAAATTCATGAGTGTAACATCTCAATTTCAAGAAATTAGGAGAGAATTCTTACCTTAGAGAGTTGATTTGTGAATAGCCAGCCTAATTTCCCTTAATTCTTTTCTTTCTCCTCTTTTCCTTCTTGAATTCCCTCCCTAGAAGTCTCTCTCTCTCTCTACGTGTGGCCCAATAATGCCCACTACCTCTCATATTTCTTATTAAATGGGTGAGTAGAAGCTAATTAATTACTTGAATTAAATTATAACAAATTTACTTTAATTAAATTAATTCTCAACATATTATAATCTCAATTACACTAAATTTAATTCCACTAATGTGAATTAGGCTCTAATCATCTATCTCTAAACTCAATACAAGTAATGAAAGCCAAACATGACTTTACAAATCACACGAAATCAATTTTTAATTAAACTTCCCAGATGATTCTAAAAATTCCAATTAACATATCCATATACTCCATTCTGGTTTCTGAACTCATTTCGGCCGTCAATTTCAGTTTCAAAGTCGTATTCTCAACATATAATTTTCCAATTTGGACAAATATGCACAAACTAAATCATATAATCCGCAATTAACGCATGGGTTGTTCACCTCATAAATAAATTTAGTTCATAATAATCTTAATTCTCAATTGTCACAACCTAATTACCTCTAATTCGAACCCAATTGATCAAATTCAATTTTCACTAAACTGAATCGAATATTTAATTAACTCTCATATGGTCTAATACTTAAAATTAAAATAATTCAATTCACTAATTATATTCTCTCGAGCCATTTAGGCTTCCAATTTCTAATTCCAATATAAATTCTCGATAGAAACATATACGAATTAGTCTCCATAATTTTCATACATCCCAAATTAAATTAGAATAATAGGCAATTAAAATTTAACTCTCCTTAATTAATTAAATGCTAATTATTTTACGTAGTGGGGTCGTTACACTACCTCAAGTGTAGAAGCCCAAGGAGACGTGGAGAAGCTTCAAAAATGTCGAAACCAAACTTTATTCCGATGTAATGGTAGCTCGAGATGCTCCACCTTTTTATCAAAGGGAGTAGCGTAGAAAGATCCTTAGATCCTAGTGGATTTGTAGAGAGAAATCGGATTTTAGAGAGAGAGGGAGCTGGTCTAGGGTCTTTGAGTGAAAAGATATCAAAAAGTGATGGAAAAAGGTGCTGTTGCGAACTGATACACGCGAGTCTCGCTCGAGAGCAAGAGTTGTCGCTCGAGTGACCACACACAATAAGCGGCCTCGCTCAAGCGCAAGAAGCATCGTTCGAGCATAGAATACATACTCCTAGAAGTTTTACAGACATATACCATCGCTCGAGCCCAAGAAGCCTCGCTTGAGCAAAGAACACTACCCTTCCAGTATCTCTACAGGCTTGCAAAAGTACTAGGAGCTCACAAAGCTCACTCGAGCGCACAAAGCCTCGCTCGAGCGAAGAAGCAAATTTCTGGACAACAACAATTGGACCAACTAGCAGCTAACCTGTTCTAAACATGCCCAAAGACTCTCCAATACTCAAACTCAAAGGGGAAAGGAGGGAAAAAGACATGAATAACAATATTAAACCACGAAACTCGAGTCTGGAATACAACAAAGGTCGGGTCAAAACCGGAATCGCTATAAAAATGTTTATGTGAATATTAGTGTGAAATTATATACTCTAGGATTGGTTATACCATTGGGAACTCACTGAATAATTAGAACTATGACCTTACATGAAATACCTTGAATTAGTCAACATCTAGAACTTTTGGAATTGGGAACCTACGCTGATTGTCGGAGAATGAACTTTTGTTATTAAACACTACTACTTACGAATTTTTAACCAAATGCTTATGTGATAATGGAATTTGGACTCGTATATGTATGTGTCTTTCTCAGAATGATTTGTTATAATATGTGATCCTCTGAACTAGATTATCAGGACCATGATTTGTGAAGAAGGAACCCGTTTGAATACCTCAGACAATAAACTTGATATTATGCATAACTGTGAGTTTGTATATCTGCATATGGGACGCATTTCAGAACTGTTGAATGTCTATCTCATGAATTGATTGTGATCTTTGGAACGAAACTGTTTTTGAAATGGAACCTTTATTTGATTTGTTTTCGTTTATGGGGCCTATGAATTGTTCTTGGACGAATGACCGGCTTATCTTTGCTAATGGAGTGGTAAACTGAAAACTTGTTTACTTTATATCTTCGACTGATTGAGAGCATATGTCTTATGAAAATGATTGAATGCCTCGATATTACCTTTGTTATTACTTGTTCAAGGAATGGTTGCATTTATGTTCCTAAATTTGAATTTAATGTCACAAGACTTGTTAGCAGCAGACTTAGGGTTGAAACCTCAGCTACTTAGGAAATATATGTGCATTATGTGCTTGACTGCTATTGCCTTCACTATTATGGGATGGAGATATGAAGTTAATTTAAAATTCTAAATGCCTGACGTAGATCTTTGAATTGCATTGACCATTTGTGATGGAACTGAATAATGATATGAGACCGAGATTTCTGCTCTTGTTACAGGGTAAGATAAGTTTGGAGGACCAAACTTCTTAAGGTGGGGAGATTGTAACGGCCCCAAAATGCGTGTCACGATGATCGTTATGTAATTATGAATTAGTATGATTTAATTTGGAAATATTTGTCTGAATTGGAAAAATATCTATTGGAGCTATGACTTCGAAACTAAAATTGACAACCTGAATGGGTTTAGAAATCGAAATTGAGCACATGGATAGACGAATAGGAATTTTTTGAGCCATTTGGGAAGTTTAATTAAAAATTGATTTCGTCTGATTCGTTAAATTATGTTTGGCTCTTATCATTGTCTTAAGCCTAGAGCTAAATATATATAGAGGACTTAAAGCCCATTTTTGAGCTCAAAAATATCTGGAGAGGGAGAGAGAGTTCAAGAGAAAGAGAGAAACAAAAGGAAGAAGAAGAACAAAAGGGGATTAAGCTAAATCTTCAACAATTAAACCATCCAAGGTAAGATTTTCCCTCTAATTTCATGAATTGTATTACCCTTGACATTTAACAAGCTAAGGTGTTTAATGGTGTAAATTGTTGTTTAGACCTCTCATGAGTTCAAAGAGAGACTTGTAAGAAAGAGCATGAGTTCATGAAATTCTTGTGCATTCATATTTACTTTCTTCCATGGTTCTTTAAGTCGACAGGAAATCTCTATGGATTTTGAGTTTGGGACCCAAAAGTACATGTTTTATGATTTTGCATTTCAAGTCTAAGTTTTGATCTTTTATATGGCGATTGGGTTTTGGTATGAAGTTCTAATTTCTATTTGATGTTAGAAATTGTTCATTCAACTTGTTTTGAGGAGTTTTGAGCCTTGAATTGTATGAAAATAAAGTTGATTTTGCAAAAGAATGAGTTTCTATTCAAAGCAGATTTTCAGAGTGGTTTTACACCCAGACCGCTCGAGCGGCTTAGGGCACTGCTTGAGCGACCGGACCTCTTTTGGCTCAAATTGCACACTGATTCACCACCGCTCGTGCGGCCAAGGCCACCGCATTAGCGGCCAGGCCACCGCACATGTGATTAAGACCATCGCACCCAACAGGGCAGTTTTTCCGATTTTGTTTTTTGTTTTTTTTGTTTTTTCATTTTCTAACTTTCGGGCCTTTATTTACATGGTTTTTACATGTCATTTACATCCATAAACATCTGATAAGCATGAAAGAAATTAAATGAAGAATAAAAGTAATTGAATGAACAAGTAGCGGATACCTGAATAAGGTTAAGAATCAACCAAATGACTCGAATGTGTATTGAGAAATTGTGTTTGTAGGTCAAGACTCGAAGACCAAACAACCAGTTTTGGAAGCCCACCGTGAGTAATATTTCTGTAAAGATATGTTGATATGAATTATGTTTTAATTGTTATCGATAAGCTATGGTTTCTAAAATGCTATTTTGATTATGTGAACGAATGTCCTATTTGTGAATCTAGTATGACATCCAAGGATAGCCCCAAGTCATGCGGGACAACACGTTAGTGCGGGTCCATGACATACATGTGATTACGAGATCTCATTAGCCACTTCATTGTGATGATATGTGTTTAATCGTTATCCAGAACGAATTACTCTAGTCAAAAGATGTTACGAATTGTTTCTTTGGATGTATCATTATTATGTTCTGATATGAGATTGATATGATAGATTTGTTATGATCAGTTTTATGTATATGACATGTATGGAATTCGTTCACTAACCCCTTTATTTGAATGTTATTTAGTGGGTTTTAGCTTGTTGTTTTTATATATCTGTATAGGTGAGCATTTAGGGGGACAAGTCTAGAAGGGGTCTTTAGCCGAGCCATTGTTTTGAAGCCTACTGAGTTGTTTTGAGTGCCTTCGAGTTGGGGGTAGGCCTGGAAGGCTGCTGTCAAGCTTTTGATCATGATGTACACTTTTGACACGTGCATATGTTTTGTATTATATATTATGTTATAAGTTATGTATCGTTATGTGGGTAAATTAATGTTTATATGTTACATGTTAGTTCATATAAATACACAGCTCATTGGACTATTGGTGATCTTGTATATTGCTTCCGATAGCCCTGATTATTTTTGATTGTACATGAAGGCCTTTGGTAATCTCAGATTAATGGCCGGTTACGACACCAAACTTCTAGGGGTGGGTTTGAGTTGTGACAATAGTAGTTGTCAGGGCGGATGCTGTTATGAAATGTACATGGACTTCTTTGAACCAACCAGCCTTGGGCTTAAAATACTTATTCCAAAAACTTGAATTTTTTTTCCCATAACCTTATGAATAGATTTTCGGGTTGACGATCAGCCGACGACGATATCTCTTCGTTAATATCTTGAGCTCTTCTAAGAAACTGTTGAATTTCCATAGTTTTAAAGTCTTTGATAAGGGACAGCTCCACAATATCTAAAGCTGCAAAACCATTCTTGTTCTAAGTCTTGGCTTGTTCTTTGACACTTGTTAATTTTAACAAGTATTCTACGGTCTGCAATCCAAGTATCATTGTTGGGAATTTTGATAGAAAGAAAGAACACAAAATTGAAGCAAATCAAAAGAGTAAGCAGTAAGAGAGGAAATTAGACTCCTGAGTACATATATATCAGTAATTGTTAATTGTGATTGTGATGGAATCACCACAATTTATATTTTAAGAAAAATAATATATAAGTCCACGTTTTAGGTTTAGTGATGTGTAAAAGAGATAATTAATTAATGATTAAAGAATTACTACATGAAAATGAGAGTTATCTTAAATATTTTAATAAACTGCTACATCATTAATTCTGAAAAATGAATCTACCTTCGAGTTAGAATAGCACTACTCATATTTTTAAAGGGTAAAATGTAAATATATTCTCTGAGATTTGTTTAAAATATGAATTGCCTCTGATCGGATCCTAAATATTACACATTTGACCCATTAATATACATTTTATTGGTCTATTAATTTGTATTATTTTATAATTTTGCGTGATTTTTGTATGTTTATATATATTTTAATGTTTGTACATCAATTAGTATAAATAATATATATTATATTATATAAATAATAAAATAAAAAATGGAAGGAAAAAAAAAAAACAAAACAAAACAAACAAACAAACAAGGGAGAGGCAAACTAATGTAATCCAGTTTGTCCAAACAAAAACCCCTACAAATATATTTCCCACGAAGGTTCCTTCTAAAATAAACATCTCTCCTCTTTTTGGTAAATTACGGGTAACTTTCTTAAATTATAAACTATTTGCACTTTGTCTCTGGTGATTCCGTTTTACTAAGATAATAAAGAAAATGTAAACGAAATTACTAAATAAAAATATTATTATCCTAAAACAATTAATAACGGGTATTATTGTTTTAAATATTCAATAAATGTGTTATGTATTTCACACATAATCTGATTTTATTTTTATTTTTTATTTTTATAAATTTTAGAATTCTAACAAAAAACATTAACTGTAATAAGATAATACTTTAAGGGATTTAACTGTGGAATTTTGAAATTCAAGAAATAAAATACAAATGAGTTATAGTTTAAAAGAATTTACTGTAGTTTATCATACACAAGTAATGATAATTTGTGGTGTTGGTACTACAAATATAGTCTATAAATATTGTAAAGAGTGGTGCTGTTCTAATCTAAAAGTTAGACTTACTTTTTAAACTTAATAATGTGACGATCTATGAGAATATCTAAAACAACTCTCTCTCTCTCTCTCTCTCTCTCTTAAAGAGTGGTGCTATTCTAATCTAAAAGTTAGACTTACTTTTTAAACTTAATAATGTGACAGTCTATGAGAATATGTAAAACAACTCTCTCTCTCTCATCCTTTCTTTAATCATGTATTTTACATATGATGAGTGTTAAAATAGGTCTGGAAAGTGAGTTTTATATATATCATTTTCCTATTGTAAATAATCACTTAGTCATAATTAAAAGAAACATAATGAGCCATAATCAAATATTACTTAAGACATAATTAAAAATTTCAATTATAACTAAAATAATAGTCACAATAAATTATAACTAACAACTACAACAAAATGCACCTTTGGTGACCAAAATTGGCAACTAAAACAAATTTAGTCGTCAAAAGTTGTGGAATTGGCGACCAAAAATTTTTTTCATCAGCAAAAGTATAATATTTAGCTACTAAATTTTTTTAGTCAAGGCATATTGATTATTGGCAACTAAAAAAAATTTTAGTCACTAAAAATGCCACAATTGGCAACTAAAAATTTTTTTAGTCGCTGTATAATTAGTTTTGGCTACTAAAATAATTTAGTCGCCGAATAAAAAACAAAAATTTACTTTTTTATTTTTAGCGACCAAACTTTTGGTCGCTAAAAATTTATGTTCAGCGACCAAACTTTTGGTCGTAATCATACAACTCTCTTGACACATAATCAAAGACATTCTTCAATTGTAACCAAAATAATAATTAAAAAAACTCATAATTAAATTATAACACACAATATAATAAATCATAACATAATTATAAAAAAATCACAATTATTCATAATTAAAAATCACAAAAATCATAACTGCAAATATGAAATATCAATATTTTAAAAATGTGCATAAGAAAAATTTCCATATATCTAACCTCTCTTGCATGGTTCACATATAAAATTTCAAGTTTTTGGCTCGACAAAAGACCACGTTGATACCTACCCAATTTTTTTTTTAACCTAAAAAACAACAAGTTGCAAAGATTTGCAAAGACCAAGACTTGGGGCATTGGACCGCTGTCATTCGCGGGTGATTGTTCGGTAGTGCAGAAGTATGGTCATGTGGTATTTTGTGGTAGCATAATTAGTATAGAAAGTGATGTATTAATTATTTGTGTTAGATGATTAAAGAATATAAAAAAATATAATAAATAATGATTTATGAGAGAATATGATTACGTGGTACTACGAAACTATTCTATAGTTTTCCTAATCCACCATATAAGTACCTTTTGCATGGGATCAGGGACTGCTGCTTGTGCGATGATTCACACTCGTTTTAAATTTAATTTTAATAATTTAAATTGTTCATTTTTAAGATATATCAAGTATAATATATTTATAAAAAAATTAAGTTAATCAAATATCGATAGTCCTTTCATCAAATCATATTGATATCTAGAAAAATAAATGATAAGTATAATTTTAAGAATAAAACAAAATAAAAATGTAATTTGATGAAAATGCTACCGATATCAGATTAACTTAATTTTTTGCCAATATGTTATGCTCAATCTATCTATCTACTACTACTATTATTATTATTATTATTATTATTATTATTATTATAAAGTGTGAAAAGTCTGCCATATTTTCTTTTTTTTTTTTAAATCCTAATTTTACCCTCTCAAATCTACTGTATTTTCTACAAATCATGAAGAGTCTTATATAAACCAACTATTTGTTTGTTTTGCTGATAAAAAAAAAAAAAAAAAATGTAACCCCTTTAAAAAAGGTGTACCATATGCATCCTTAGTTATGCCATTTTTTTTTTTTAATTATAACTACTTTTCTTTTTTTAGTTATAACTCATATTGTATTTAGCTATGACATTTTTTTTAGTTATAACTCAAAAAATTGAAATTATATCATTTTTCTTTTTAATTATAAGGTGCATATGGTACACATGATGTTTCCCATGTAACAATATTTAGGTCTCGTTTGGCATGTGCTTGTTTTAGCTTAAAAGCCAAAAAGTTACTAAAAAAATCAAAAAACCTATAACCTATACCAAAAAGTCAAAGATTCTATTTTTTCTCTACTTTTCATAAAAAATCAAAAATTCATTCCAAATATACTAGTTTTTTTTTACCTCATATTTTAGCCAAAGAGTCAAAAAATTATTAAAATAGCATGTTCCCAAACGATGCCTTAATTTATATTTCACCCACCTTTAATCTATTTATTTAAAAAAAAAAAAAATTTAGTCAAGTACATAATCCAAACACAGTGGTAGCGGGAGTGTTTGTTTGACAGCTAGAGCAAGATGTAAGATGGTGTTACTGTGATAACCCTGTCCCGTGATATACTAATTGATCTTAATTATGATTGTGGTTATATTCTTAATATGATTTTTAGTAGTAATTATGTGATTATTCATGTTTTTGAAACTATATCTGTTCAACATAGGAAAATCTGTCCAACTTACTGTTATAATTTAAAAATTGAAGACTGTAGAGGTTTCAGAAACTGGAATTGTCTGCACCATTGTGGTTAGCATAATTTTTAGAACCTATGGTGAAATTTAATTAGAAATTAATTTGGATCAAATAATTAGATCGAACCGATTAATTAAGCATGATTACTTAGCCTTAATCAAATTGATTAAGGCAAACATATATAAGGGCCCCATTACACTTATACTCATTTTGGCTTGAGCTCAAAAACCTGAAATAGGCACTCTAGAGAGAGAGAGTGAGCCGAATCTAGAGAGAGAAAGGGGCCAACATTGAGGATTTTGCAAGGGAATTGGAGAGCCAAGTAGATTAACACAAGGTTTAACTATAATTGAGAAGATTGGAGCCTCTAGGTGAGTAATTGAACTCAATTTCATGAGTTTAAGTCCATAAATAAGTGAATTCAAGCAAGATGCGCAATTGAGAGCAAGAATTGAGTTGTTTATGATGAATTTGAGGTCTATATGCACATGTGTATAGAATTGCCATGAATTTGCATAATCAAGCATGAGGCATGTTGAACATGAAGAATTAAGCACCAAATTTCACATGCATGCATAACTTTGTTAAGCTTCATGATTTTAAATACCACTTGTACCATTTGAAATGGAATTAAAGTCAATAATTTACATGCATGCATGATTTATGTAAGTAGGGAGGTTGATTATTTGAGTCTTGAAATTGACAAGAAGAATTTGAAATGATTTGAGAGATGGATCATGATTTTAGACAATTGATTCCAAATTACTTATGTTCTTGTGTTATATAATGTCTTTCCATGTTTTTATACCAAAAACATGAGTTTTAGGCCTTTGAACATCAAGTTTGAGCTTCAAATACAGTTCTGGAAATTTCAGAATTCGTCGAGTCCACTCGAGCGGGAAAATCGCCGCTTGAGCGTAAAATGTTAGCTCCTAGAAGTTTTGCAGACATTGACGCCCACTCGAGCGGGAGGAGTTACGCTCGAGCGCCCTAGTCACATGTTTTGACTCTCAGCTCGAGCGTTCAAAGTCACGCTCGAGCGCAAAAATGAGCCAACTAGCACTTTTGCAGACCAAAGGGGTCCGCTCAAGCGACCGAAGCTGCGCTTGAGCGGAGAACCCTGTTTCAGAAAATTTGAAAAGTGGTTTTGTGTTTTGTTTTCCTTTCTCTTTCATTTCTAAAAACTTTTAGGCATACATTGAGCATTGTAAATGGACTAAGAAGATAAGAAATAGACCTAAGAGGAATATATAAATTAAGAACGGATTGAATCGCTTGTGACCCATTATGTTTATGATATATGTAGGGTCAAGCACAATGGTAAATCATCTGCTAGATCACCGTGAGTAATATCTTAGTAAAGATATGTTCAAGTACGTTATTTTTCAAATGTTACTTCTGTATGAGCCTTATGGATTTGTATTTTGAATTATGGGTGAAAATGTCAGTCTTTTGCATAAAACTAATTAAATATGAATATGATCATGGTCACGGATATGAGACACATGCAAATATGAATGTGAGAATGATTGGGCCAAAGGTCGTTTGACATAGATGATTAGGCCGAAGACCGTTTGACATGAATGATTGGGCCAAAGGCTGTTTGAAATGAACAATTGGGCCAAATGCCGTCTGACATAAATGATTGGGTCAAAGGCTGTCTGACATAAATGATTGGGCCAAAGGCCGTTTCATATGAATGAATGGGCCAAAGACCATTTGACACAAACAAATTGGGCCCGAGGCCGTTTGATACGTTTGGGCCTGAGGCAGTTTGATGTATCAGATAGAAACATAAATGGGCCTATGGTCATTTGATATGACTGCTATGAATTTCATTTATGTACTCCTTTATTTTGATATTATTAACTGGGCTATTGCTCACTCTCATTTATGTGTGTGTAGCTGAGCAAAGAGATGTCCAAACCCAGCCTCAGTGAAAGACATAAGAGAAGTCAAGTTTTGTGGAGTCAGCCCGAACGTCTCACGCTTGAGATTTTGTTTCGTTTCTTTTGTTTTGTTTCCTTTTTGTTACATTGGTCAATATGTTGGATCACTATGTATATAAGCTTTTTGTTTGGCTGACTGCATGTTTGAAAGTTCCTGGACATATAAGATGTTAATTCTGACTACATGTGTGAGTTATTATGGAATGTTAATGAAATGTTTTGCGTTACCAAGTAAGCACAGCTCATTGGACAAAATTTTTAAGTTTGCTTCCATTTAGGCCCCTTATTCTATTGAAATTATCTTTAATCAGGTTTGAAGGCCGTAGGTAATCCTTTGATTACTGGCCGATTATGACCTTAACCCATAGGGGCGGGTTTGGGTCATGACAGTTACCATTGTTGTCTTCAAAGTCAACAAACTCAATCTCATTTCTGCTTCGTATTTCATTCAACCAATGTCCTCAAAGTGCAATACAGTCTCTCTTCTGCTAAGTTTCTCATGAATCAACTCAAGCCGGGCCCAAGTTAATAGTTTCATGACCTCGACTCGTCCTTTCATGGTTTCCCAGTGGAGAGAAGCTTTGCCATCTTAGTCACGAAGCCTCACAAGCAGTTGAACGATCTCAAGGTGGCCCTCAGCGGAAGCTAGGTAGAGAAGCTAGCACCGAAGTGAGTCGTGCTCGGTACCGAGTCCGGATTTTCGACTCAGAATCGATCTCGAGAAATCGGAGTGACTGTGCAATGCTGCTACGTGCAAGGAGATTTCATTCTCTTCTCACTCATCATCACGTCGAGTATGCACGGTGTTGTATTGTTACAATAACGACTCAAAACTTTGAGAGATCTACGATTAGATATATGAAAATGAGGCATTATCTCATTTGGTTACTGAGCCAAATTTACCCCTAAGCCATCTAAGCAATGGCTTTAGGCCCCATTTTGTGATGACTGTATTTTGTAAAATGTCAAAACTATATTAGTTTTATAGATCTCATCATGCTGACTATTAAACCATCATTTGATAAAAATTCACAATTCTAAATTAACATATATATTTCAAATTAAAAAGAAAAAAGCAAAACTTTTAAATCAATACATAATTTAATAATATTGAAATCAATATTAAGAATTACAACAATTACAACAAGAAGTACATGAGTAAAAACTAAATAGAAAGAAGCTTCATACATAAAATAATAACAGAAGGATATATAAAAAAACACAATAATAATTAAAGCTAATACGGAGATGGGAAAAGTACAAGTAGAGTAGGCTATTATAGTATTATCCCAGTCATGTCATGGGTTGCCATTGTTTGGATTATTACACGGTTCTCCCAACTTCTTGTGCCATAATCCTAGCATTATGGTTGTCAAAAATTGTATAAGAATTCCCAACTTGTGACATAGCCATGAGCATAATCCTCGTATTCTCAACTTTCGCCATAGCCATGGACAGCCACGGAGTACTTGAAACAGACCACCAGCAGTACATATGCCAAACCAAAAGTGTAGAGTCCAATGAATCATCTTTTCGACACAATCCAAGTGTCATGTGGACTAATCATGTTCACTGTCCATAAATAAGAGAAAGTCATGCATGTGAGTGAGAAGAACATTAACACCATCATTAGGACTGTGAAAAACTTATTCTCAGGAGGAAATCCACTTGAAGCCAGAATGAGAGTGAACACAGATGCTATGAAGGATGCAGTGTTGAAAAACAAGAAATTCGTAAAAGCGTGGTCTTGAGTTTTCGTAAAAATGGATGTCCCAATGTCATTGCTGGTTACATGAAGGTTAGTGTTGTTTGTGTTTGGAAAATCTTGCCAAACACTGCCCGGTGGACTTAATCCAGCTTGGTAAGCCATAGTAGTTGTCAGGGTGGATGCTGTTATGAAATGTACACAAACTTCTTTGAACCAACCTCGCTCGGGCTTAAAGTACTTATTCCAAAAACTTGACATTTTTTTTCCATAATCTTATGAATAGATTTTCGGGCTGATGATCAGCCGACGACGATGGTGTCGTGATCTTTTCCTTGATATTCGGCGCTCTTCTAAGACTTGGAACACCAGCTTCTACAAGAAACTGTTGAATTTCCATGGTTTTTAAGTCTTTGATAGGGAACAGCTCCACAATATCTAAAGCTGTAAAACCATTCTTGTTCTCGGTCTTGGCTTGTTCTTTGACACTTGTTAATTTTAACAAGTATTTTATGGTCTGCAATCCAAGCATCATCATTGGGAATTTTGACAGAAAGAAAGAACTCAAAATTGAAGCAAATCAAAAGAGTAAGAAGTAAAAGAGGAAATGAGACTCCTGAGTACATATAACATATATCAGCAATTGGTAATTGTGATTGTGACGGAATCTGTGATACCCTTGTTCCGTAATTTGTTAATTGGTCCTTAATATGAGTATGATTATGTGTCTAATATGATTTTGTGTGCCATTATGTGAAAATATGTGGTTTTAAATTTCTATTTGTTCGCCGTAGGAATATCTATTTTATTATCTGCTTCGGGAATTAAATTGAAGGCCTTATCGGCCACAGAACCCGAAATTGATTGCGTCATTGTGATTGGCGTAATTTTTAGAGCCTACGGTGAAATTTAATTGGAAATTGATTCGGACTAGATTAAATTGGATTAAAATAAGGGCTTAATGCTCAAATATGTAATGTTGTTGATTGTACTTAAGTGGAATTGTATATAGTGGAGCATTATACACCCAACCCCTCTCTTTTGTTCACTTAGCCGAAATCAACTCAAAGGGAGGAGAGGGAGGTTCGGCTAGAGAGAGAGAGTGTAGGGGAGGGTTGAAGTTGATCTTAAACTTGAGAGATTAGAAGACCAACTCAAGATTTAAGAATAGATTGGGAAGATTTAGCTCCTAGGTGAGTAATCAACCCCTAATCCATAAGTTGAGCTTGTGATTTTGTGAATTCAAGATATATTGGTGAGCTAAATCATGAGTTGTGTTGATTTTGATGAGATATGGTCATGCATGCATAGAATTGCCATTAATTGCCATAAGGTTGCATAATCTAGCATGTAGCATGCCAATTAAACAAGATTGGAAGTTTGATCATACATGCAAGCTTGGTTTTGTTGAGCTTTATGAGAATAGACACTATTTGCATCTTTTGAAATGGAATTGGAGTTGAAAGATTGCATGCATGTGTGATTAATGAACTTATATGAGATTTGAAAGATTGAGCCATGAGTATACAAAAATGTTGATTGATTTTGAAGAAATGTGGCCGTGATTTTGAGCAATTGGCCTCCTATTACTTGTGTACTCATGGTATGCAATGTATTTGCATGTTTGGGAACCAAAAATTATGAGTTTGGAACCTTTGGAAGTCGTGTTGAGCTTAAGAACACAATCTGGGAAAACTCAGAAATTTGATGTCCGCTCGAGCGGGTAAACTGCCGCTCGAGCGTGAATTTTGTACTCCCAGTATTTTCTGCAGACCTTGATGTCCGCTCGAGTGGTGAAGTTCACGCTCGAGCGGAGAGCTATGTTGATGAACTTCCGCTCGAGCGTCAAAGTTTAAGCTCGAGCATAGAAATGGCATATCTAGTACTTTTTGCAGACATGGTTCCCGCTCGAGCGGGGAGGTTCACGCTCGAGCGAGGAGCCATGTAGAGAGGCTTTCCGCTTGAGCGCCAGAATGAACGCTTGAGCGTAAATTTCACCTATCTAGTACTTTTGCAGGCCTCAAGGGTCCGCTCGAGCGGGGAAGTCCACGCTCGAGCGGGGACCCTGTTTTCTGAAATTTTGTATGCTCGTTCTGTGTTTCGTTTTCCGTTCTCTTTCACTTGCAAGCACTCTTAGGCATGCATTGAGCATTGTAATTGAGTTAAAGAGATAAGAATGAAGCCTAAAGAGGAATATGTGAATTAAAGAACGGATTGAATTATTTGTGACCCATATGTGTTATGTGATATGTAGGGTCAAGCTCCAGGGCAACTCCACAAGCCGATCACTGTGAGTAATATCTGACATATGTTATTGTCCAATTGCTACTTCTATGTAAGTTTTGTAAAGTTCATTACTTTGAATGGTGGACATAGTTTGATCTGAACGTCTGAAAGGCCTATGTGCCAAGTTTGATATGAAAGTCTGAAAGGCCTATGAGCCAGTTTGATCTGAATGTCTGAAAGGCCTATGTGCCAGTTTGATATGGAAGTCTGAAAGGCCTATGAGCCAGTTTGATCTGAACGTCTGAAAGGCCTATGTGCCAAGTTTGATATGAAAGTTTGAAAGGCCTATGAGCCAGTTTGATCTGAAAAGTTTGAAGGGCCTAAAAGCCAGTCTGATATAAAGGCCTAAGAGCCAATCTGATATACAGGCCTAAGAGCCAGTCTGATATGAAAGTTTGAAAAGGCCAAAGGCCAGTTGACATGAATGAATTGGGCCCAAGGCCATCTCTTGTATAATGTTTCAATGCATTTCCCTTACTTGATATTATTCACTGGGCTTTCGCTCACGCTCATTCATGTGATTGTAGGTGAGCCAAGAGAGGTCTAGACCCAGCCCTAGTAAAGCCTAAGTGGATCAACATAGGTTTTGGAAAAGTCAGCCCTCATGTCTCACGCACGAGACCCATCTTCGCCCTTTTGTTATGTATTTATATTTTGTCATGTTGGCGAAGTTTTGTATATGCCTGTATATAGTTCCATGGGTTGACTTAGTTTTGGATGATCCTGTCTGAACATAATTTTATAGCACTGTACTTCAGTCGTGAGTTATTAATATATATATGTATGGTTTGGTTTGATGTGCCATGTAAGCACAGCTCTATGGACAAAGTTTTGAATTGCTTCCGTTTGGCCCCCATTAACTCTGTTTAAAATACGTTTGGTTTGGTTTGAGGCCGTAGGTAATCTCATGATTACTGGCCGGTTATGTCCTTAACCCACGGGGGTGGGTTCGGGTCATGACAGAATCACCACAATTTATATTGTAAAAAAAATAATATATAAGTCCACTTCTTAGGTTTAGTGATGTATAAAAGACATAATTGATTAATGATTAAAGAATTAATATATGAAAACAAGAGTTGTCTTAATTATTTTAATAAACTGTTATATCATTAATTCTAAAAAATGAGTCTAACTTTGAGTTAGAGTAGCACTACTCATATTTTAAAGGGTAAAATATAAATATACTTTCTGAGATTTGTTTAAAATACGAATTGCCTCTAATCGGATCCTAAATGTTACACATTTGGCCTAATAATATACATTTTATTAATCTATTAATTTGTATTATTTTATAATTTTGTGTGATTTTTGTATGTTTATATATATTTTAGTATTTGTACATTAATTTGTATAAATAATATATTTTATGTTATATTATATTATATAAATAATAAAAATAAAATGAAAAAAAAAACAAAAACAAACAAACAAACAAACAAAGGAGCGGCAGTTGAAAGCAATGGAAGTGAAAGTGAAAAGCAAGAAAGAGAAAAAGAGGCAGCCACGTCTCTCACACCCCTCAATCACTCAAATTATTATTTTTTTTTATCAACAAAATAGAAATTTTATTGATGAGTAATAAATTGCACCATACATCAATAAAGAGGATAGATGCACAAGCATCATAGCAAGGTAATATGATCCCAACTAGGTTGGCACCATAGAACAAGCCCAATCTTCTACAACATCACTCAAATTATATATATAATAAAATATTATATTATTATATTTTCTTTTCTTTTGCATTTTGAATGTTATAAAAGAAGAAGAAGAAAAAGAAGAAGAAGAGAAGATAGGAGAAGGGGGAGAGAGGGAGCTTTGCGGAGCAGAGGGCTTTGGCCCATGGGAGGAAGAGAGAGAGAGAAAAATAAAAAGAAATTGAAAGTGACAATGTTTAGTTTGTAAATATTAGTGTATGAAATTATTTTTCTCTCTTAGGATAGATATGAAACCCTAGCCAAATAATTAGGGTAAGTTGTATTTAGTATTTTTAGTTTTGATTTGATGTGGATACAATTGTATAACTTTTATATATTTTTGGGCAATAAATATTTTATTCAAATCATGTTATACAATGATTTTCACTGTTGTATATTAGAATTGTTAGATGAGTCATACCTAATAAGACGAGTCATGCATCAAACCATAGTTTAGTGGTGACAGTCCATGCTAAGCGAAGATGATTCGTGGCTTTCTAGCTTTGCTATACAAATTCTCTTGACGATGTATTTCTGATCAACTTATATTATAGTATCCAAATCAGTGATTTTCAAAAGACTTTGCTCCCAATTATGAGGTTAGGGGTAGATTCGAAATCTTAAGATATTTATTTTATTTTGTTTAATTAATTAGTTTAATTTTGTTTAATTAAAATAGAATATTTAATTTAGAGATTTCTTTATAAAAAAAAAAAAAATTTCTTTTGCATTTTGAATGTTATAAAAGAAGAAGAAGAAAAGAAGAAAGGAAAGGGGGAGAGCGGGAGCTCAGCGGAGCAGATGGCTTCGGCCCTTGGGAGGAAGAAAGAAAGAGAAAAATAGAAAGAAAGAGAAAGTGAGAGTATTTAGTTTGTAAATATTAGTGTGTGAAATTATTTTTCTATCTTAAGATAGAGAAGAAACCCTAACCAAATAATTGGGGTAAGTTGTATTTAGTATTTTTAGTTTTGATTTGATTTGGATACAATTGTGTAACTTTTAGATATTTTTGTGCAATAAATATTTTATTCAAATCATGTTATACAATGATTTTCACTATTGTATATTAGAATTATATTAGAATTGTTAGACTAGTCATACCTAATAAGACGAGTTGTGCATCAAACCGTAGTTTAGTGGCAACAGTCCGTGCTAAGCGAAGTTGATTCGTGGCTTTCTAGTTTTAATATATAAATTCTTTTGACGATGTATTTCTGATCAACTTACATCATGGTATCCAAATCAATGATTTTCTAAAGACTAAGTACAATTACTTTCAATTATGAGGTTAGTGGTAGATTTGAAATCTTAAGATATTTATTTTATTTTGTTTAATTAATTAGTTTAATTTTGTTTAATTAAAATAGAATATTTAATTTAGAGGTTTATTTATAAAGCAAAAAAATAATAAAAAAATAAATTGAGTTTAGCTTCTTTTTGTAGGAAAAATATAAACTTGAAAAAAAACAACTAAAAAAAAAAAAAATTGATATTATGATATAGAAAGAAGACACCCATAGTGAACATATAATTTGTGGATTATTTATCTTTGCTGGACACTTGTGTGCTGGACATATAACTTAGAGGACAAATAAAGACTATTGACTACTAACTTCTGACTACTAACATTTAATTTATTACAATTTCTTTTACTCTGTACATTTATTTTTATTTTTATTTTTACTAGAAGGTCTTATACCTCTTTTTATTTTTATCTTTGCGTATCAATGGTTGTCAAATATTATAGGATAAATTATACGTGTAATCTTTACATATTTCATTGTACCATTTTGTTCCTTACATGTAAATTTTCTCGTGCCAATAAATTTGAGTTTATTATTGCTACTGGAAATTCATGTTTCTTTTCGTTTCATGTTATTGGCATTGATATCATCATTTAATTACATGTATTAAAGTTGTAGGGCTGTTACATTAGAATTTATTAAGTAGTGTTGTGCCTACTTTGTTCCATCTTATTAGATTTTTATAATTAACAATTTCATTAGATAAAATTCCAATGAGTTGTATATTTTTATTCGCTCTATTACATTTATGAGTTATGAGAGTTTAGATGCGAATCAAACTCTAATTGTGCCTGTGTAGAGAAGTATGTACTGACATTTCGTATATTGACTTGAGCATTCCTTATTTGCCACTTCGTTGACTAAGCACGAAGAGTTTTTGGAAAATATATTTTACTGCTCGAGCGGTAGATGATACGCTTGAGCGGTTGGCCTATATGTGAGCACCGCATTTAGTCACATCGTTTGAGCGGTAAATTGAGCGCTCGAGCGGTCTTTGCGGCTCTGTTTAGTATAAAATACACCATTTTCTATTTTTAAGATTGAACCCGTCCAGATTCTCAAATAGGAGTAAAAAACAAAGTGTTTTATGTTGGAGGGTGTTTATATATAAGTTTCCTTGATGTATAGAAGGTAACTGATTAATCAACAAATTACATATTAACAAACATCAAGTGTTAGTTTTGTTCTTTTATTCACACAAAGAGAGATATGTTCATTGCTGGATTCCAAAAAACTTAAGCCTGAAACTTTGGTAGATTTCGGAATGGTTCATCATCGTGAATTCGATATCGGTGTTGTGGATTCAATATTGGACAAAATAATTCCGAGGTGAAGACGGTGGTGGAAAAGGCACATCGGGTTCGATTCAATTTGGGCGTTGATTCGCTAGGTAATTGAAGGATCTCGTGTGTAATTTCTTTTTGTCTTCTTAGTAGATTTTTTGTGGCTTTGGCCCATAGTTTTTTCTATCACAATTGGAGGAGTCCAATTGTAATTTTTTTACATTAAATTGTTGTGTCGATTTGTTGTTGATTATTTGATTGAGATTATTATTCATTGTTTAAAATTGAATCATAATTACAAATCAATATTTCATAGGTTTTTAAATTTTCACATCCAAATGGCTAGATTGTCATACTAAGTTTTTGTGGATATTTAGAAGTTGATCACGATAAACTTAGCTCATAAACAGAACTTGATTTGTTGGTGTCTTACTTAAAAAACTCATTTTTTTTTTATTTTTTTTATTTGTTGTTTTATTGTTGATGATTGATTCTTTGCTTACAAATTTGACCCATATTCTATATTGAGATTCATGAAACTTTTAAGATTTTTAGAACTGGTGTTTTTATGTCTTTGGTCAAATCTGCTAGCAGTATGCCTTGTCAAGGGAAAAACACCCGAAGTGAAGTAACTTGAAATTTTCAGATCTACTTCAGAATCAAAAGGGTGAACTTCTTCATCGATAAATCTCATCGGTTTGATTTCGTCACAAACAAGGCAGCGAACCCTTTTTTTTTTTTTGGGCATTGCCAAAGGATGCGAAATTAATTTGTATGTGAATCAGTATCTATTGCAAAATGGCCAAAAATATAAAAATTATCAGTCTAATTTATCCTAAAATTTATCATCAGACTGAGATAATTAAAAGTGACATAAAGAGCAAAATGCAGGAAAAATCGGTGTAATTTACCTTATTTTATATATATATATAAAGTTAGCCATGAAACCTTTTGAGCATCAATGTATATTATATGTATATATAGATATGGATATATCGATACACTTACGTCTAGTTGTTTGAGAGCTGCAGCAAGATGCAAGATGGTGTTACCATCTTGGTCTTCAGAATTCACAAACCCGGCGTCGTTTTGGAATTCGTCAACCAAAGTCTTCAAAGCCTCCAAACAGTTGTACTTCACACACGTGCAGAACAGTCTCTCCTCCTCTGCCGAGTTTTTGACGAATTGACTCAGGCCGAGGCCGAGTTAACAGTTCTATAACCTCGACTCGGCCTTTTATGGCTGCCAAGTGGAGTGGGGTTCTACCATCTTCGTCGTGAACCTCGCAAACGTCGTCGTTCACATCCAACAAGTGTTGTACGATCTCGTGGTGGCCCTCGGCGGAAGCCAAGTGGAGAGGCGAGCACCGAGCCGAGTTGAGCTCGGAAGCTAGTCTGGGTTTTCGATTCAGAAGCGCTCTGGTGAAATCAGAGTGACCTCGCCATGCTTCTATGTGCAACGGAGTTTGGTCGAAGCAAGTGAGAGAGACTCTGTCCAGGATCAGTGGATATTCTTCCTCCAAATCTGCGACACTCCCACTTAAGCTGTGTTTGGTTGAGAGTTTTGGGGAGGAATTTGGAAAGGGAAAGGAAAAATATGTGTGAAATTAGGTGAAATATAAGTATGTTTTATTCACATTTCACTTTCTTTTCTCATTTCATTTTTCAAACCTCTCTTCAAATCCCCTAACCAAACACAAACACAGTAAGGATGCTTCATAAAGCCTTCTATCCATAACTTCTCTCTCTGTCTCTCTCTCAGCTTCAGCTTCTATCTTTTGGTTTAAAACTAGTGGATGTGGTGCGCGCACAGCGCGCAAATGATGCCTATTACAAAAATGTATAATTTAAAAGAATAATGTTTGAGGGCCCGAAATCTGGGGCTCGAATCCGGCTCGAAGCCCAAAACGACGTCGTTTTGGGCTTCGAAATTTTTTTTCTTTTCTTTTCTTCCTTTTCTTCCTTCTCTTTCTTTCTCTTCGTCTTCTTCGTTGAACAGAGAGAAGAGCAGAGGCGAGAGAGAGAAGAGCAGCTCGCCGGCGTGCGTCGCAGCTCGTCGGCCGGCGTCGCAGCTCATCGCTCGTCCGATCTCACAGCTCGTCGGCCGATCTCGCAGCTCGTCGCTCGTCCACCTCCACCCGCCGCCGCCTCCGCCTCCCCCTCCGCCTCCGCCTCCGCCTCCGCCTCCACCTCCAACCCCATTTTTAGGGCCCTCTCCAGTTCTGCTTCTCCTCCTCTCCTTCTTCTTCTTCCTCCTCTCCTTCTTCTTCTTCTTCCTCCTTGCTTCTGAAATTTGAGCCATTTGGCTCGAAACCCTTTCGGGCCCTGTACCAGAACTCAATTTAAAATGAGTGAGTGATATAATTAGATATATTTTTTTATTGATCATTTAATTTATTTATTTTTGTAACAAAAAGATAGTTAAAAATTCAAAAAAAAAAAAAATCACTAAAAATGTTTAGAAGCCAAAGATCTAAAAGTAAAAGATTTTATTCTCTCTCCATTTTTTAATTTTTTTTTGTAAAAATTTAAAAATCATTTTAAACATACTAATTTTTTCATCTCATATTTTATTCAAAAAATTAGTAAAATTGTCTATTCCCAAACTAAACATCAATTTTTGTTTTAAATAAAATTCTATTTGTAAGGTCTTTTAAACATTCAAAATTTAGGAGTAAAAACCATTGGTCACAACTCTATTGAAAAAATCAATTTAAAATAAAAAAAATATTTGTTAAAAAAAATATTAGTTGAGTTAAATATTAGTTTAAATATAAATTACAAATAATCAAACTCATTTTTTTTTTAAATATTAGTTTTTTGTACATATTCATTTGTTGAGTCTGAAATCATTTACAAATTTAAAAACATAAGCAAAATTCATATTACCCCTGTGATTTGAGACTGGAGTATTTTACTCATTTATAATTCAAATATAGCTAGAAAGTCTCCTTTATGATTCAAATATAATTAGAAAGTCTCCATATAGTTTTGGACTAAAGAGATACTATTAGTTTTTCGTTCCAACTAATAAAATGTGTATCACACTCATTATTTTGTAGAGTGGACTTGATTTTCTGAAAATATAGAGTGAAATTAACAAAACAAAAAGATATACTTACCTGCATTTTCTCTACAAGTAAAACAAGATTAAGATGACGTGGAGAAGTGGTTTGGAAATACTCTTCTGATCTTGGGGAACGCTCGTGATCCTCCTTTGGTCACCTGAAAAGGAATAAGCACTCCGGTCGGGGGTGCCGGAATTAGCACTCCGACAGACAAGTCAGTCTTAACGCTCAAGAATGCTTGTATTCTAAGTTTAGCACAACAATTCTCACATATCTTTCTTAGTCTGTTGTTCCTTTATTTATACTCGTTTCCTGGGTCTCGTGGCCAGGCCCACTTGTCACTCATTATCCTCTTATTTACTCGACTCCATAGTTCAATATCTATTCGGCTTATCTATTTTATTCAGCATCCTTATCGTGTAGGATAGAGCCGTGTAATATTTGTCTTCTAGAGTACGCTTCTGATTATTTCAAATATCCGGCTCCCACAATTGCACCCCAAACACCCCGCTAGCATCGATTAGTCGGCGTGTTTGGCTAGAAGTCAAAAATTCGGCGGTTAATCCCCTTCCTGATGCGTGTCAGAACGCGTACGTGCTTTTTGGTCATTGTAACGCTTTCCCGCCCCATTCGTGCTTCTCTCGCATTTATTACGATTTGAAACTTAAGTCCCTTCAAAAACATGCTTTTTCGAATATCTGAACCTCCTGGACTACCAGTCGGTATCTCTTCTTCGACGCGTTTTCTACAACTCCTATCCATTCTCTCCTTGTCTCCTTTGCCTTTCGTAAGTTTTCTTCTCTTCTCCTTGCAATCCTACTTTCCGTATTTATTTTTGATTTAGAATATCCTTGAGTCCTCACTAGAATGGCTAAGCATTTGAAAGACCTCCTTTCCGAGGGTCGAATTTCTGGGTTCCGAAAACATTTTTCTATCCCTGATGATGTCCATCTTTCTCTAGTAACGGACAATACCCTTGATATGGAGAGGGACGACCAAAATACGATTGTTTTCCCTCTTCTGTCTGTTGCAGAGGGCGAAGTTCGCTTTCCCCTACACCCATTTCTCAAGGCCGTCCTCCGCCATTGGAGTCTGATTCCTTTGCAACCCAATTTGAATTTTTTTCGAATCGTAATGGGAATCGTAGAGTTGAACCGGCGTCTCATGATCAACCTTGGCATTCCGACGATTCGGCACTGCTATGCTTTAGCCAAATCCTCTGGTCGGCTCGGGCGATACTTTCTCAGGGCCAAGGACACCGACCATCACTTGGTAACGATGCTTGCCAGCTCTGGCAAACGAGTTGACGATGTAATGGTCAATGTCCGAGGCAACTGGGAATTCGACGAAGGTGAAGATTGCCTAGACCCTATTCCTAGACGGAGGAGTGAACCAGGTTGCCGTGTAACTCCTTGTTTGTTGATCTTTCTTTTATGCGGCTTTTTCTCCAAGCCTTACCCTTTGTTTTTGCAAGCAATAAGTTGAAGAGGATTTTGACCTCGGCTGACGACGCAGTCCTTGCGGAAATTAAGACTGCACTAAAGTACTTTGGCCGTCCAAATGTACAAAAGCAAGGGAGAGCTGCCCATATTCTCTTGCGGTACGAGCCTACCTATACTACGATCTCGGCCGCGGACGACATCCCGATGCCAACTGGCGAACAACACCTTACGGCTCTTGTCTTCCCCAGTTTCAAGATCCTTAGGCAAATTGGTCTCGAAGCTTCTGATTCGGAACAAGGCTTAGAGCCGGTTGTCGAGGTAGATGCCGAATCAATGAGGGAGTTCGCTGCCGAGGCCGAAGAGTTTGATGAAGCTCTGAAATCAGCATTTGAGGCAGCCGGTCTTAACTAGCCTAACTCACCGTCCACTTCGGGTCTGGCGGAGTTTTCCTTCGGAGATATTTTTACAAACTTGGAAGACCTTCCCGGCACTTTTTCAGAAGGCATGGCTGGGGAGAATCTCACACAGATGGTGAGAAAGAGAAATGCCGAGCGAATGGCCGCTCAAAAGAAAGCCGAGGCCCTTCGTTCTGAGCCTGCTTCGGTTGAAACTTTACAACCCGTTATTGGAGAAGAAACGGCTCAAGTTTTTGTGGCCGAGACGGAGAAGGAGGCTGAACAGTAGATTGCGGAAGAACAACTGGTTCCAAAAGAGCGGGGCAAAAAACGTACCGCCGAGGGAGAGACCGGCTCAGAGGATAGCCCTGTTGACAAACGACCTCGCTTAGAAGAGTTCGATGTGGTTGTTCCTTTCGTTGTTCAACCAAAGATAAAAAATATGCCAATCTCTTCTGACGCATCCGCCATGAAGGATCCAGCCGTAGCGTTGAGCTTGGCCGCGTCAGTTTCGCTACCGGCTGACAAGGCCACCTTTCGAGAAGAGTCGGATTTGGTAGCTATAGCGTTTGCTGCCCAGTCGGCCCTTCTGATATGTATACGATATTTTCTTTTTCACTCGTTTGGTTTGCATATGATATTGCTCGGTGTGATGATCCCAACTTGTTTTGCAGATGGTTGGAAGGATAACCGAACTAGGCTGCCTACAGCATGATGCCATTAAAAGAATTGGCCGCTTAAAGTCTGAAGCTAAAGGTGAAAGGAGCAGGGCCGAGTTCGAGGCGATGAAAGCCGCAATGGAAAGTGCTCGAGCCGAAGCTGAAAAGGAGAGGGCTCAAACTGCTGACCGGCTCAGGTCCGAAGCCGAGGATAGGGCGAACGCGAGCGAGGAATCGCTCAAGTTAGCCCAGGAGGCGCTTGCCAAGGCAGAGGCCGAGTTAGAAGAATTGAAGGCGGCCAAAGAAAAGGCCGAATTTGAAGCTTCTACGGCGCTAGATGCTGGAAAGAGCGCCGCCTTGAAGGAATACGTAGATGAGGTCCCCAAGTTCGAGAATCGGGGATTCAAACATGGGTGGTTCAAAGCCCTTCCTGCCACTGGAGTTACATTGGCCTTGCCAATTCCATACGAGCAAGTGGACGTTGAGCCACTTGAGTCTGATCCCAAGGATTGATCTGGGAGACATTCTAGTTTTATTAAGTATCTTCAATTTCAATGTATGTTTTAGTTTGAGTTTTGCAGTCTTTGTGGGGAATAGACCCATGACAGATGTAGATTCAATCATTCGAGATTCAAGTGTGGTAATCGAATTTGCTCGACAGATTTTTCCTCCCGAGGTCCAGCAGTCGATGGTAGGTCGGCAGGACTTCGAAGTATTTCGTGAAGGCATTCACGGTGCGGTGAAGGGGCTCTATACCGCCTACGAAATCGGCATGCATCTCCGTGCTTCCCGCCGAGAAATAGAGAAGAGGGATGAACGCATTCGAAGCTTGGAGGCTCGTGCGGAAGCGGCTGAGTGTGAGCTAAGGAAGGTCAAGGCCGTTCAGGCACATCCCGTCGGACAGGCTAACCCAATCGTGGAAGGAAGGGTCACTCAGCGACTTATCAGTACCGCGCTCACCGATCGAGATACGGCGAGTATGTTTGCGATGGAATCTGCAAAGGGGAGGGCCTATGAAAAAGGCTTCCACGAAGGCCGGAAAGTAGGGATACAGAAGACCAATGAAAAGCTCGCCGAGGAAGTTTGCCGATGCAAAAATCGTGGATTTAAGCATGGTTGGATCAAGGCGCTTCAGGCCGAGAAAGCTCTCCGAGCAGCGGGCGTCGATTCGGCATTGCCACTGTACCAATGTAACCATTTTCCGTTTTTCGCTTTTGAAGTCGAGCAGAGTGAGGATGAGGGTGATGCCGTATAAAAACACTCAATGTAACGTTCGTTCATAACTATGTAATTATTGCCTGATTGAATAAAACGTTCTATTTTAAATGTTTTATTGTAATTTTCATTCAGCACACACGTGTTTGCATGTGTTACATTGAATAAACATTGACCGGCTCGAGTCAATTAGGCATTTTAATTCCGAACGGTTATATGCTGGCTTGTCATGAGCATTCTTCATTAAATACATATTTGGCATGTGTCACGCACGGTCAATTACGCCGATGAGGCTCCGAATTCGGAGGTTGAACGGGCCTAAAGGTGTCATGCACCAGGAGCTCCGAATCCGAAGACAGTCAGCCCATCTATAATTGTTGTCTACATAATTAGGCCATTTTAACTCCAAAAAAGCCAAAAATTAGTGCGAGTGGCTGTGGCCAATATTGCTCGGCGTCTGTCTTTTGGAGTTCAGTGTTAATGAAATCGCCTCAGGGCCACTGCAAGGATTTTAGAAATAAATCGCCTTGGACTTTGCGCTCCGATGACTTCGCTTACTGTGTTCAGACTCGATTTAAAATGATTTTGTTGCGTGGGGTTAGATAAGTGTGAATGTCGAATGGAGTTTTCTTTAGCAGCAGAGGAGAAGCTTGGACTGTGGCTGAGCTCGACATTGCAATGAATCGCAGCAGAGAACCCACTCGCGCGGGAGATAGGGCGTTTAGAAAACGGGAAAAACGTCAGCCTCTAAGTCGTCGAAGCAGATCACCCTGAAGGGAGGAACAACAATGGGGAAGTTCTCCGCAACCGCGACCGAGAAATGAGGTTGACGTAGCGCCGCGACCATTGAGTATTATTATTTTCATAGGGAATTCCTTTATTATCCTAGATCTTGGCCTTGACGTTGTCTATGGCGTCAAAGCTCCCCGCCTCGAGGGTGATTGTCTCGTAGGTGTGAACGTGGATTCAAACGCGGTCAGATCAAAGCATTTCAAGTTGCGGGTGCTCTCTGATTAGCGGGCGTTGATTCGGCGCTGCCACTGTACCAACGCGACGCTGTATGAGAATAGATATTGTAATGCTTCGAACGCGGATTGCGTTTTTTGTAATTACTGTTTAATCGAATAAGATGTTTTATTTTAAAAGTTTATCTCATTCTGAATTTTTTTATGCTTTAATTAAGCATCTTATTTTGAATGCTGGAACGTTTTGTCTTGTTCATGCGGTTGTACTGGCTCAACCTACATATCCCTGCCTCGATGTGTAAATGTTTTCATTCTGGAGGGCACTCCGAATTCGGAATATTACTCAGCCCTTGAGCGTTGCTCGATGGCACTATTTGGTCAGCCGAATTTGGAGGCTTTTTCGGCCCAAAGGCGTCATGCGCCGATGGGGCTCTGAATTTGGAGTCTTTTTGGCCAATCGTGATATCCACGAAGGGCGCTTCGAATCCGGAGGCTTTTTTCGGCCCAAAGGTGCCATACGCCGATGGGGCTCCGAATCCGGAGTTTTTTTGGCTAATCGTGATATCCACGAAGGGCGCTTCGAATCCGGAGGCTTTTTCGGCCCTTAGGCATCATGTGCCGATAGGGCTCCGAATCCGGAGGCTTTTTCAGCCCAAAGGCGTCATGCACCGATGAGGCTCCGAATCTGAAGGCTTTTTTCGGCCCAAAGCCCTTATGCGCTGATGGGGCTCCAAATCTGGAGGCTTTTGGGCCAATCGTGATATCCACGAAAGGCGCTCCGAATCCGAAGGCTTTTTTCGGCCCAAAGGCGTCATGCGCCGATGGGGCTCCGAATCCGGAGGCTTTTTGGCTAATCGTGATATCCACAAAGGGCGCTCCGAATCCGGAGGCTTTTTTTGGCCCAAAGGCGTCATGCGCCGATGGGGCTCCGAATCCGGAGTCTTTTTGGCTAATCGTGATATCCACGAAGGACGCTCCGAATCCGGAGGCTTTTTTCGGCCCAAAGGCGTCATGCGCCAATGGGGTTCCGAATCCGGAGGCTTTTTGGCCAATTGTGATATCCACGAAGGGCGCTCTGAATCCGGAGGCTTTTTTCGGCCCAAAGGCGTCATACGCCAATGGGGCTCCAAATCTGGAGGCTTTTTGGCCAATCGTGATATCCACGAAGGGCGCTCCGAATCCAGAGGCTTTTTTCGGCCCAAAGGCGTCATGTGCCGATGGGGCTTCGAATCTGGAGGCTTTTTGGCCAATCGTGATATCCACGAAGGACGCTCCAAATCCGGAGGCTTTTTTCGGCCAGAAGGCGTCATGCGCCGATGGGGCTCCGAATCCGGAGGTTTTTTGGCCAATCGTGATATCCACGAGGGGCGCTCCGAATCCGGAGGCTTTTTTCGGCCTAAAGGCCTCATGCGCCGATGGGGCTCCAAATCCGGAGGCTTTTTGGCCAATCGTGATATCCACGAAGGGCGCTTCGAATCCGGAGGCTTTTTCGGCCCAAAGGCGTCATGCGCCGATGGGGTTTCGAATCTGGAGGCTTTTTGGCTAATCGTGATATCCATGAAGGGCGCTTCGAATCCGGAGGCTTTTTTGTCGGAATGCTATTTTAAATAAGAATCCAACTTCTTAACAAGAATCCTTCCATTACAAAGGTGGAATGTGTACATGGCGAATCATTTAGAAGTAGGATCATTCCCCACAAGTCGGGTTTGATGACAGAATTTTTGTAAGTGCTTCAAGAGCAATGCCGCGTACCTAATTTTCCATCAACGGGTCTCCTATCATCCGAAAATACCTTCAGGAGCAACTTTCCCGGTGTGTAGCGGCGCAGCTGAACGCGTTGAGCGTACGTTTTGGGAAGTTGCTGCTGGTATCGCCTAGAGCTTCCGTGGCTTTTCGCTAGGGAGTTGTCCGACATCGCCGAGACTGTTTCGATTCAGCAGCTCAGTGGAGTTGACCTGCGACTCCGTTGGTGTCTTTCCAGAAAGGAGTTAACATGCTTGTGCGGATTGCCCGGAACCACAGATTTGCTCAATGTCATGTTCGGTCGGGAAGCGTAGCAGCTGATGATAGGTGCTTGGCACGGCCTAAATAGTATGCAACCAAGTTCGCCCCATGATGAGGTTATACAGCGAAAGGAGCTTGACGACCAAGAATTCCACATCCACTGTTTGGGAGCCTGCCCGAACGGGTAACGTGATTTTCCCCAACGGGTACTCTGGATTTGCGTTGAAGCCAAATAATGGATGAGGAGCCGAAGACAGGTCTGATTCGTTAAAGCCGAGTTTGATGAAGGTCTCGTAATACATAACCTCCGAAGTGCTCCCCTAGTCTATGAGGACGCGTTCAACGGTAAATCGGTTCATGTGTAGTTCAATGACCAATGGATCAATATAGGGGAGTGTTATGCCGATTAGATCGGAATCGTCGAAGATAATACTCGGAGCTTCGTGGGGCTGTTTCGTTGGTGTTCTTTGCTTCTGGGGGGCTGAATGAATTGCGTGTATGGTACGTGGCGTTGGAAGGCTGTATATCATATGAATAACGCCGAGGGGAGGTGACTCCTGCCGAAGGACAACAGTTTTGATTGTGCTCTTTTGGACATGCTGCTGGAGCCGACCATCTTGCACTAATTCCTCAAGGTGGTCTTTCAAGGCATAACAACTGTCCGTATCATGACCGTGATCTTTGTGATATTTACAACGCCTGTCCCGCCTTCTCGTGTCAGGAGGTCCCACTATCTTGGACGACCATTTGAAGAACGAAAGATGTTGGATTTTGGACATAATCGAGCTGATTGGTTCTGACAGCTCCGTATATTTCTTGTCGGCGCGCTTTGTGCGCCTGCTATCGATCTGCAGTTGCTCATTTGCTCGGTGTGAGCATTGATCACTGGATCGGCAAGAATCCCGTCTCTTGTCTCATTTAGCCCGCTGTCGTGGTTCAGGACTCTGAGGTGGTACGGAACTTATTGGCTGAGCGATTTCGGGAGGGGCCATTTTATTGGCCACGTGTCCGGCTTTAACCCGCAAGGCATCATCTTCCACTTTGCAGTATTCCTCTACTTTCTTCATCAACCCCCAGACTGTTTTGGGGGGTCTTCTAGTCAAGGAACTGCGGAGGGCACTATCTGGATGTAATCCCGTTTTGAAGGCGGTGATGGCCATGGAGTCGTTGCAAGCGTCATCAACAAGATTAAAGCATTCCCAATATCACGCCGAATATGCTCTTAGTGTTTCTCCTGGCAGGATTTGCATTGCCCAGAGAGAATCGGCTTGTTTTGGCTGGATCTCGTTGGTGATGAATCTGGCCCTGAAGGATTTCTGTAGTTGGTGTAAGGTTTTGATCGAAGTCGGCTTCAGTTTATAATACCACCTGACCGCCAATGGTCCCAAATTGCTGGGAAATATTCGGCACATGAGGGCCTCATTGTCTGCATGCAATGTCATGGCCTACTTGTAGTGGTGGATGTGGTCGGTGGGGTCTGATTTGCCGTCATATAAGGTGAACGACGGTGCTTTGAATTTCTTGGGTAGCGCAACCTTTGCAATCTGTCGTACAAAGGGATCGTATTGATCTTCGTCCGAACTGTTCCTTCTTCGCTTGTGCCTTGTACGGGGACTTTCTTCGGAAGAATTGGTGGCTTCATGTCGTCCTTTCTTCCTGGGCTCCAGGGATAACGAGTCGTAGTCGTTATCAGTGTCTTGTCGTGCTCGAGGTTGTCGACCACCTGCCTTCGGAGATCGTTCCGGATTTAGGCGTGCAGCTTGCTTGGACTTCGCCATTTCCAAGGCCAAATCTTCACGAAGACGTTCGTTCTCTGTGATCATGTTCTCCAACCTCTATTCATTTTGCTTTGCTTGTTCCATGATCGTCTGCATTGTCTCGTGCTCCGAAGTCGAGGGTGAGGCCAAATTCAAGGCACGTCTTACGGCAATAGTCTCTGTTCCAAGCATGTTTGTTGGAGTGGTTTCATCTTGCGGTATAGGGTCGACAGTGACTGTCGGAGGATCTTCTGTCACGCTCACCATGGATGTGCTTGAGTATTCCCACAGACGGCGCCAATTGTGGAGAAGTGGTTTGGAAATACTCTTCTGATCCTGGGGAACGCTCGTGATCCTCTTCTAGTCACCTGAAAAGGAATAAACACTCCGGTCGGGGATGTCGGAATTAGCACTTCGACGGACAAGTCAGTCTCAACGCTCAAGAATGCTTGTATTCTAAGTTTAGCACAACAATTCTCACATACATTTCTTAGTCTGTTGTTCCTTTATTTATACTCGTTTCCTGGGCCTCGTGGCCAGGCCCACTTGTTACTCATTATCCTCTTACTTACTCGGCTCCATAGTTCAATAGCTATTCGGCCTATCTATTTTATTCGGCATCCTTATCGTGCAGGATAGAGCCGTGTAATATCTGTCTTCTAGAGTACGCTTTTGATTATTCCAAATATCTGACTCCCACAGATGATAATAGAAATAAAATACAATTAAAGATTGATGTAAAATATAAAATGTAATTAAAAGTTAATTTAAAATATAAAATAAATAATAACTTAAAATTAGATTAAATAGAGGAATTATAATAAATAATTAAGAATTTATGATTAATTGAATTAATATTAAACATTAGAAATTATGTGTATGTGAGATGAGAAAAAGACAAAATAACAAAAAAAAAAAAAAAAAAAAAAGAAAAAAGAAAAAGAAAAAGAAAAAGGATGGGCTTCGAGGGTATTTTAGACATTTCACAATGATAACTAACGGAGTTAACAATTGCACTTTTGTCCAAAATCAAATAAACATTTTTTGACAATATTTAAATCATAGGGGAATAGTGCTCGCGACTCAAACTACAAATAAGTAAAATAATTTTTTTTCTTAAAATATTTAAAACAATTATTCAAAACATTTTTTTATATATAAATATCCATTTGTAGTAGAGGAGTCAAAACCCCAATTTTGATATTAAATTTTAACTTAAGGATTAAAAATGTAAACCATAAGATAAGGTAAAGAAATCAATGTAAACAGTAAACATAAGTGCTATCTAAACCAAAACAAGAAAAAAAGAAAATATAGTTATGGCCAAAAAAAAAAAAAAACCCTTTAAAAGAACATTAACACCCTAGAAATTCAAACATAAATGTGATTCAAACATATAATTGTCGAAATCCAATCATCTTGGTTTTTGTGTGAATATTTTTCTCACTGAGCATTAAAAAGTGAATGATTTAGATCACCGAGATTTGACTCACAATGGGCCCACTAAACCCAAATACCCTCTTAGATTGGATCTCTACATGAGAGAAACCAAACAAATTAAAAAAAATTCTAAACACAGCCTTATAGTTATGTACAAATTAATTTTAGTTATTTTACCTTATAATACTTTTATCAGTACTTATTTTGAGAAATATTTTGCTACACAACACCCCTATCTCTTAAAATGAACAATAATTGTGAATTTAAATTTAAATATTTCATTCTATGAAATAAAAAAGTGATTTGTTTATGTATTCATCGATGAAGTTGATTTTTTACACAGATGGTCTTCATTGTGGGCCTAGAATGGAGCCTAAAAAATGAAGTATGAGAAAATATGAAGGATAAGAGTATGGAGAGGAGTCAATACCCATTACATTCACTACCTTTGAGGTTTAGAAAAAAATACAATGTCACACTTTTAACATAACATAATTAAATTAAATATAATTAGCCTCACATTTTTTACATAATCATATTAATCTTCCTTTCTGTATGGTTAAATCAATCAAAAGTAATGTCAATGGTAGGTAGATGATGAAATAAACAAAGATAAATGAAATAAACAAAGATAATATGATAAAATTATTTTTTTATTCATACAATTAATGAATTATTGGTAATTGATGATAACAAATTATTGGTGATGAGATGATAAAAAATGGCCTAAGTATTATGTAAGTTAAAACTAATGTATGATGATGTATACATTACAAAAAATTAAGGTTTTAGAAATTAAAATTTAGGGACAAAATTATTTCTTAGGGGCCAAATATTTTTGTTGCGAAAAGTATCGTTATTATATTTTTAGCAACGAAAATTAGACATTAGTGATGAATTATTATCTTTTTGGGATCAAATTTTTTATCTCAAAAAATAAATCATTTTAAGACCAAATTATTTTGTTCCTAGGAGTATTAGCAAACTTATGCAATATTTGGTTTTAACAATACAATGCCATGGGACTGGATGTGAAAATACCATTATGCTCCTATTTTACAATTATTTTTTATATAATATTTTTTTAATGTAAATTCATAAATTTAATTTTAACAAATTGATACCAATATATTACTATACAAATAAATACAATTTATCTTACATTTCTAATATAATACTATCACATTAGTAATTCTTAGGATAGTCTGGGCACGGGCTTGAATTTGTAGTTCCTTACCTCCACCCCGGCCTCTGCCTCACTAGTAATTCATGTGTCTCCTTTTAAGTAATGTTTGGATCATGAATTTGGATAGGCATTTGAAAAGAAAAAAGAAAAAAAGTATGTGAATTTTTTTTTAAATTTCTACACAAATTCAAAATCCAAACACAAACTTTAAAAGTGTATACCATAAAGTTCTCATTTTGAAGTTGAGTTGATGTGTGTTAATTGTTGTCTGAAGTATTAGGTGATCTTTGGGTAGCCCTGTTTTTAACGAACAAGAAAACAGAGTAGAGAGAAAGAGATTTGCAATGGAAGTTCTTGTAATAGATTGGAGATGAAGGATGGGAGGTCAATAATCAAATCCATTCTTCTATATTAACACCTTAAAATTGTTGGAGAGTGTCTTTATGCAATAGAATGTAAAACAAATTGATACGCGACACATGTTGAGGATATAATTTTTTATTAATAAAAGTCCTGTTTGGAACAAGAGTTAGGGTTAAAATAGTCAATAAAAATAAAAAGATTAAAATAGTTAATAAGATAAAATATCACATCTTAAACATCAATCAATCACTTTTTCTCTCACAACTATCTATTCAATTCAATTATAAATAATTTTATTTATTTATTTATTTATTTATTTTTGCAAATCATCTCAAATACCACTTTTTTTCATCTCATAAAATAGTTAAAAAAATCAACTAAAATAGCCAAGTTCTCAAACGAGACCAACACAATGTTACACTTATCATTTTTTTTTTACGGTTACCTTATGTGTCAGCACATGATTAGTTTATAAATTTTATCAGTTATCATATTTATCTATAATATAATATTGACCCATAAAAAAGTATATGATATAAAAAAATGATAATGATAACATTACTCTTATTAACAGTCACCCACTATGGAAACCACTATAGAAGTAGAGTGTTAAGAGAAGTAGTTTGTTGTCATGTTTTTAACAATCTAATAATGAAGTTGCAATTCTTTGTGGGTCAACAAGCCCAACAATCTTAAAAATTTCTCAATGAATGGAATTGACGATTTCCTCACATATCAATTCTGATTTGTGCCTCTATTTATAGAGAGTTAAAAGGTCAACCAAACCACCATCTCACACATAAAAAGACATTTCAATTTAAAAAAACACTCTTTATATTACAATCCATATTAAAAACTCCAACAATCACACCATACAAGATTACATAATTTTAATATTACAATCAATATTAGAAACTCCAACAATCACAGCATATGTAAGAGTAATATCGTTAAATGGAAGAAGGTACCTATAAAATAACAACAATAATTCAACGTCATATATGGATGGAGATTGAGAAAGTACTAAGTAGCACACTAGTATCCCAAACATGTCACGGCTTGAGATTGTTCTGATTATTATTAGGTGCTTGTAGTAGTCTTCTTGCTGTCCATTTTCTTTTAAGATGTCTCAATTTCTGACATAGCCATGGGCAACAGCGGATTGTCAGATACAGAACAATCGATAGATACATGATATGCCAAACTACATTAACAAGCGCAGCTACTATTAAATAGGTTTCATGCCAAATCGCATCCGGAGTTATCATTAGCACTGCCGAAAAATAACCACAACCCATGTATACGAGTGACGTTAACATTAACGTCACCATTAGAACTGTTAAAACTTTATTTTCAGAAGGAAATCCACTTAAAGCCAGAATGAGAGTGCCCAGAGATGCTGTATAGGATATAGTGTTGGCCATCAAGAACATAATGTACCACTGCTGCATATACGAGTCGCCTGAAATGGATGTGCCAGGTTGATGATGTGTCACTTTGATGTCATAGTTATTAGTAGTTTGATTGTTGTTTAGAAAATCTTGCCAAACACTACCTGGTGGATTTAATCCGGCTTGGAATGTCACAGTAATGCTTAGGATTGATGCTGTCATTAAATGTCCACGGATATTTTGAACCAATCATCCTCAGCCTTAAAATACTTATTCCAAAACTTACTACAACGCTTGAAAAATGATTTGCATAATGGCATTTGTGTCGTACTTTAAGGCAACCCACTTGAATTATCAGAAATTAAACACACAAAAAATGGACACAAGATTTACGTGGTTTGGCCTCAACACCTACGTCCACGGAGAGAACCGGAGATTTTCATTAAAACAAATAGAGATTACACAGAGGAGGAGACACTCTCACTTAACTCACACACTCTCTACTGCCTTACATTCTCCGTTTTTTCTCTCACTCTTACATAGGTATACACTCTTGTATATCACTTGTTCTTCCTTTCTTGTGTCTATTCAACTCACAGCTCTCCCTATTTATACACAAATGGGAGAGTCAAAGATCAACATTTACTTGCCAACAACCAACTACCAAAATAAATGGCAATGCAGCAGCTACATTTTGACTTCCATGGCTAACTTCACATTGTGTGGAATGCTCAACACCAACCAATGTCAACAACAGTGGCTACCTCTATCCACATGGGTGAACTCAACAAATCACCCCCTTCAACCATATAGGGTGATCCACAATAACACCCCCTGCCTGGAGTGCCATGCAAAGCTTACTTTGCAACTCTTTGTGATTGCATCTCTCCCTTCCATGTAGTCTTGGAGAGATCGCAATATGTTTCTAATTCAGGAGCAAAAGAAACTCTTTTCTTCCCTAAGATGTACTTTGCTATCTTGGTCTCTTTACTCTGAGCTTTCTTCAAGATTGGCTGCAATGGATCTGTTTTGTGCACCTTCGAACTGCGTCCATGCGTTCCTGTACACTTTGTTTGCCATGTCTGCTGAGCCCTATGTCTTTTTGGTGTGTGTCTTGTACTTCTTGCCCGATAAGTGACAATAGCTCCTTCTGTCACAACCTCTTCAACAAGTCTATATAGATTCCCCTCTAGTTGTCCATATAGCATCACCGTATCTCCATGGAAAACTTTGAGATTTCCTTTACTAGAAGAGAAGCTGTAACCCTTCAAGTCTAGCATATTTAAGGAAATTAGATTCTTCTTCAGCCTTGGCACGTGTCGGACTCCATTCATCATGAGAGTTTTTCCATCTTCCATTCGGAGCCGTACTGTTCCTATGCCAACAATCTTACTCACAGTATTGTTAGTTATCCGAACAAAACCTCCGTCCTTTGCCTGGTAGGTGGAAAAAAGTCTCATGTCCATGCATATATGGTATGCACTTCTGCAATCTAAAATCCAATCAGGTTTCGGCATACTTGACGAAACTGTGAATGCATACTCATCCTTAGCATTTATTGCAGCAACGACATTTGATGAGCTCGCTTGTTCCTTGTTTGCCTTGTCTTCCTTGAGTTTTGCATAGTCTTTGATGAGGTGATCCTCCTGATCATAGTAATAGTATTTTCTCCTGTAGCTTGGGCTTGATTGCGAACGTTCTCTTGATTTGTATCTACCCTGTCTATCATTGGACCTGCCTCTGCCTTGATCATTTTATGATGCAACCATGGCATTTCCTTCTAGGTTCTTGCCACTTTCCTTTTTCTTCATTGCCTCATGAGAAATAAGCGTAGTAACCACCTAATCCAGTCCAAGAGTATCCTTCTCGTACAATAGAGTAGTCCTGAGATACTCATATGATGAAGGTAAGGAGACCAGCAAGATAATAGCCTTATCTTCCTCCTTGATCTTCACCCCGATAGACTTCAACTCCATTGTGAGCCCGTTGAACTCGTCCAAATGTTTTGTAAGGTTTGCTCTTTCTGTCATTTGAAGTGCGTGCAGCTACTCCTTCAAAGACAATCGATTTGTCAAGGACTTTGACTTGTACCTCAATTCCAACTTTGCCCATAGCTTTGCCGGATCTTCTTCATTGATGACTTCTCGGAGTGTGTTGTTTTCGAGATATAACTGGATCATACTGTTTTCCAGTTCTCTCAGCTCCTCCCACTTGTCATCTCCCATGTCTTCCGGTTTGTTGGACTTTTTGTTGAGAGCTTTCACCAAGCCCTTTTGCGTTAAAATATTTTTTACCCTTTGCTGCCACAAAATAAAGTCATTATTACCATTGAAAGGTTCTATCATGAAACTTGTACATTTTCCTGCCATTTTTGATTTTCTAAAACAAAAACCGTTCAGAATTTGACTATTCTAACTTTGTGGTTGTGATCGGAACGTCGTGTTTGGTTAAGAACACACTTTCTTCTGCTTCAGGGGCCAAACTAAAAATAACCCCAAAAACTAGGGGCTAAATTGCAATTTTCTAAACACCCAGGGCCAAACAGTAATTTCATAAACTACCGAGGCCAAAATGAAAATTTCCAAAAATTTCGGGACCAAATTGTAATTTCTGAAAACTTTAGAGACCAGATTGTAATTTACCAAATTTATAGGGGCCAAAATGCCATTTTTGAAACTTTCTGCAGATGTGGCATTGACTGGCTGATGACCTGGCAATGATGTCAGCTATACCCAAAAAGAAATAAAATTTTTCAAATGCTGTGGGTGAGACTTGAACCCTAGACCAAGGAGTAAAGCCCACCAACCTTGACCACTGAGCCAAACTCATCCTTGTGGTGTCATTTCTTCAAATAAATATTTAAAGTATCTATATTGGCTACAACAAGGTCGTCTTTAACTTCTAGCCGCGAGTGGGACTCTGGTTCAAAGTTGACTTCACGCGCCAAACTTTGCCAAACGCGTGTGGGCAACCCCGATCTCCATTTGTCTGTTCTTTCTGGGTCTGGACTCCTTTAGTCGAGGTCTTCCTCCCAGTATGCTCAAAAGTGAATTTCGAGTAACTTGATTTTTGGCAGTTTCGAAAAACAGTGCATCTGAGCCTTTGTTTTGCCTCCTTGCTTAACCTTAGCTCTGATACCAATTGTCATGCTATAAGGCAACCCACCTGAATTACTAGAAATTAAACACAACAAATGGACACAAGATTTACGTGGTTTGGCCTCAATGCCTATGTCCACGGAGAGAACTGGAGATTTCCATTAAAACAAATAGAGATTACATAGAGGAGGAGACACTCTCACTCAACTCACAAACTCTCTACTGCCTTACACTCTTTTTTTCTCTCACTCTCACAGAGATATACACTCTTGTATATCACTTGTTCTTCCTTTCTTGTGTCTATTCAACTCACAGCTTTCCCTATTTATACACAAACGGGAGAGCCAAAGATCAACATCTCCTTGCCAACAACCAACTACCAAAATAAATGGCAAGCCGCCTCAAATCTGCCGCAGCTACATTTTGAGTTCCATGGCTAACTTCACTGGCTAACTTCACATTGTGTGGAATGCTCAACACTAACCAATGTCAACAACAGTGGCTACCTCTATCCACATGGGTGAACTCAACAATTTGATGAGTTTGAGGATGATCAGCCAATAATGATGATGTCTTGTTCTCTTCTTCTCCGAGATTTCGTGCTCTTTGTATACTTGGAACACCAACTTCTACAAGAAACTTGCGGATTTCTATGGGTTTTAAGTCTTTGATAAGGCATTGCTCCACAATATCCAAAGTAGAAAAACCATTCTTGTTCTGGGTCTTGGCCTGTTCTTTGACACTTGTTAATTTTAACGAGTATTCTATGGTTTGCAAGCCAAGCATCATTGTTGTTTGGAATTTTGAGAGAATGAACACAAAATTGAAGCAATCAAAAGAGTAAAAAGTAACAAATGAGATTGCTGAACATGTAACATATATATCAGTAATTGTGATTGAGATGGAATCATCATAATTTATATTTGAGTAGTGCTACACCCTAACTTAAAAGTCAGACCAACTTTTCAAATCTAGTAATATAACATACTATTAAAAATCTTTAATGTAATTCCTTTTCTTATATCCCCTTTAATCATCATCTATTTTACACATATTGTATCTAAAAAGTGAACTTTTATTTCATTTTTCTTTACATTTTAAAGTGTAAATTACACTAATAGTTCATTCATTTTATCTCTCGTGTCATTTTGGTCATTACACATTTAATTAGTTTAAGTTTGACTCCTTAATTTTATATTTTGTATCAATTTGATCTAATTAATTATGCCATTAAGAGTTTTGATAGAAAATAATTGCTGAGTTAATTGAAGTTAATTCACCAAGTATTATGTAACAAAAAAATATTAACAACTATAATTAATTGGAGCAAATTCAAACAAAGTTATAAATTATCACCATATATCTTTTGTCCATTAATGTATATTGATATATATATATATATATATAAATACAATAAAAGAAAGGAAGATGATTCTCTTCGGAATGCAAGGGGCTATTTGGGCCATGCAATTCATCATGGGTTCTGTTTTGATTATTCAAACTATTAATTTTGATACACATTTTATATATTTTATTCACACAAAAAATTAAATCGATCCAATAGCTAAAACTTATTCAATTCATCGTAGTTTTCACTAAAAAAATAGGCGATAATTTTTTAAAAAATAAACCATACATTTTTTTGTTAAAAATGGTTTTGGGAAAATCTGGAAAAACAGATTTTTTCCTAAACTTTGGTCTAATTTTTAGGTTGGACTCATGTGTCGAATTTTGCGGGTCTAAGTGGTAACGCGTTCTATGCCGTGTTGTGATTCACGTAGTATATTTGGTTGCTCAAAACCGTTATCAGGTAAATGGGAAATTAAAGTCAAAGTGAGCTCCATGGAAATGGAGTTTTTGGTGGAAATTCCTTAAGGTTTGAAAAATGGCTTGTCCCACATTGATTTGGTGGGAAACTTTGAGTGAGTTTATAAGGCTTGGAGTTGGAACTTGGGGTAAGCCTCAAAGGGCACCTAAGTTTTGTAGAGAGGGAGATTATGAGCAAAATGGACTAGACCCATTGGACCCAAAAATCACTACACACGCGCGCATCGCCTAGGCTGGGCGCGGGTGTGAGGTTGGGTTAGCCTTGTCCGGCCCAATACTAATTTTTTTTTTGAGCAAAAAACATTTGAATTTAATTTATTTTTTGGTAAAATAAAATCAAGCCGTTTAAATTCAAATCTGTCTGAACCTTTTGTACAGATTTCAAAATATGTCCGTTTAATTCAAGGAAAACTCATACCTGTGTGAATTTAAATTCAAACAGATTTAAATCTGTGCAAATTAAACCGAACAGATTCGGTTATCCGTTGAAATAATGTTGCACTTATTCAAACAGGTTTGGTGCCTGTTTAATTCAAATTGAAAAGCCACCATTACATCTATAAATAGGCAGCCCTCATTTGATGTTTTCATTTACAATTTTCGTACTTCTCCTCTGCAAATAATCTCTGTATTTTGCTGCATTAAATTTATGTGAGAAAGAGTATATACACTTGGTGTGTTCGTTGTGCGAATAAATTATTGTGTTGTATTTATTCGTTGTTGATCATTTTATCATAGGAGATAGACGTCCACATTCTGTTAGCACCGTGGAGAGGACGAATCTGTCTTAAGGACACAGTGTCAAACACTGGACTTGATCAGAATATTGTTCAAGAAATTAATTAAGTAAGTTGTTAATAATCTGTTTTTTATTTATTTATTGGCTTGATTTTTGTAATCAAACAATCTCACTCATTTCCTTTATTTCTTTTGTATTTTGTTTGTTATTTAGTACACAAACAGAATTTATTTAAATACAGTGAAGATCGCCCAATATTTTTTTTATGACAAAACTAATAAATTAAACAAGTTGTAATTATCAAATTGACTTAATTTTTTCAAATTATTGAAAAAATTATTGAAAAGAAACCATGGTGGATCCACGGGTCCAAACAGCCCCTTTCCTCCAGTCCAAAAGAAAACACTTACGTGTGTTTGTTTGAGAGCAGCAGCAAGATGCAAGATGGTGTTGCCATCTTGGTCTTCAGAGTTCACAAACCCGGCGTCGTTTTGGATCAGCAATTTGTCAACCAAAGTCTTCAAAGCCTCCAAACGGTTGTACTTCACACACAAGTACAGAACAGTCTCTCATCCTCTGTCGAGTTTCTGAAGAATTGACTCAGGCCGAGCCCGAGTTAACAGTTCTATGACCTCGACTCAGCCTTTCATGGCTGCAAAGTGGTGTGGGGTTCTACCATCTTCGTCCTGAGCCTCGCAAACATCGTCGTTCGCATCCAGCAACTGTCGTACGATCTTGTGGTGCCCCTCAGCGGAAGCCAAGTGGAGAGGTGAGCACCGAGCTGAGTTGAGCTCGGTAGCGAGTCTGGGTTTTCGACTCAGAAGCGCTCTCGTGAAATCGGAGTGACCTCGCCATGCTGCTATGTGCAACGGAGTTTGGTCGAAGCAGGTGAGAGAGAGTCTGCTCAGGATCAGTGGATCTTCTCCCTCCAAATTTTCTAAATCTGCTACACTTCCACTTAGGGATGCTTCGTAAAGCCTTCTATCCATAGCTTCTCTGTCGCTCAGCTTCAGCTTCTATCTTTTGGTATAAAAAATCAAAGCCAAACAAATGTAATGCACCAGTTTGTCCAAACAAAAACCCCTACAAATATATTTCCCACTGAGGTTACTTCTAAAATAAACATTTCTTTTCTTTTTGGTAAATTACAGTAAACTTTCTTAAATTATGACCTATTTGCACTTTTGTTTTTGGTGATTCTGTTTATACTTTATCATTAAGATAATATATAAGTGAAATCACTTGAATAAGAATATTATTATTCTGAAACAATTAATGGCGGGTATTATTGTTTTAAAAATTCAAGAAACACTAGAACAAAAAAGGCATTCGGTGACAGACTGATTTTATCTCCAAACATCAAAATTTCGTCACTAAAGTGATCTGTGATGAAAAAAATTTGTCACCACGTTCGTGGTCTATACGTCGTCACAAAAAGTACCTGGTGACGAAAAGCAGTTTTGTTACCTATTTTTCATTTTTGGCGACGAAATATTTCGTCTCCAAATGTTGAATTTTTCGTCCTCTAAAACACCAATTTCGTCACCAAAACTAAATAATATTTTATTTTAATTGTTTTTTACGACGAAATATTTCGTTACCAAATATATTTTAGTGATGAAAGTTTTCCTCACCAATGATATGGATTAAGGTGACAAAAAAATTCATCACTAAAATGAGCAAAAAAAAAAAATTATTCAATGACAAAAAACATTGTCACCAAATATTTCAATTTAGCGACGAAATATTCAGCAAATGTGACGAAATTATTTGTTTCGTACTATATCATTAGTGACAAAATTATTCGTCATGTTTTTTGAAAACTAATAGCGACATTTTTTATTTTGTCACTAATAAAAATTAAAAATTTTGAAAATAGGGGTACTATTTTCTTCCGAAATTTTTTCTTTTCAGTAATGATTCCCTGCGCATTTCAATAACCTGTTCAATAAAATATCTATTACAAATCAATACAAAAATCTGTTCATTTTCATAAACATCACAATCGAATTTTAGCACTATCCACAAAAATACAATATGAACTGCATGCGGATTATAAACATGTCTCCTAATATCCACAAAAAACGTCTACTAATATCCACAAAAATATAATATCAACCGTATGCAGATTACCAAACACATCTCCTAATATCCAACAAAAAACATGTCTACTAATATCAACAAAAATAAAATATCAAGGGCGGATTATCAAACATGCCCCGTAATACTAACAAAAATATAAAATTTACAACACAACCAAAATACATGTAAGGTAATATGAATAAAAACACAAAATGAGCTACTATCGGCCCTCCAAATTACCAAACACGTCTATATCAAATCTCGAATCTGCAAAAAAATGAAACACAAAAAAAAAAAAAAAGTTAGTTAGATAATTATTATCTTATCCATAACATATACAATTTAACATGCATTTTTGGACTTAGTTTTCAAACCGGGAGTCCCGTGCTAGTTCCGTAAGTTTCCACAACTCATATTGGTCCATCTCGAGGTGTTTGAGGTGTTTCCCGAGCCGTCTCGTGGCTGTTGCACGATTTTGGCCCCCCGAATGTCTATTTTCAAGCTTAATTGTAAAAAAGTGCATTTTTGGACTTAGTTTTCAAACCGGGAGTTCCGTACTAGTTTCGTTAGTTTCCACAACTCACATTGGTCTCTCCCGAGGTGTTTGAGGTGTTCCCCGGGCCGTCTCGTGGCTGTTGCACGATTTTGGCCCTGAAGGCCTATTTTCAAGCTTAAGTGTGAAAAAGTGCATTTTTGGACTTAGTTTTCAAACCGAGAGTCTCGTGCTAGTTCCGTAAGTTTCCACAACTCACATTTATCCATCCCGAGGTGTTTGAGATGTTTCCCGGGCCGTCTCGTGGCTGTTGCATGATTTTGGCCCCCGAAGGCCTATTTTCAAGCTTAAGTGTGGAAAAGTGCATTTTTGGACTTAGTTTTCAAACCGGGAGTCCCATGCTAGTTCCGTAAGTTTCCATAACTCACATTGGTCCTTCTCGAGGTGTTTGAGGTGTTTCCCGGGCCGTCTCGTGGCTGTTGCACGATTTTGGCCCCCGAAGGCCTATTTTCAAGCTTAAGTGTGGAAAAGTGCATTTTTGGACTTAGTTTTCAAACCGGGAGTCCCGTGCTAATTCCGTAAGTTTCCACAACTCACATTTATCCATCCCGAGGTGTTTGAGGTGTTTCCCGGGCCGTCTCGTGGCTGTTGCACGATTTTGGCTCCCGAAGGCCTATTTTCAAGCTTAATTGTAAAAAAGTGCATTTTTGGACATAGTTTTCAAACCGGGAGTCCCGTGCTAGTTTCGTTAGTTTCCACAACTCACATTGGTCTGTTCCGAGGTGTTTGAGGTGTTTCTCGGGCCGCCTCATGGCTGTTGCACGATTTTAGCCCCCAAAGGCCTATTTTCAAGCTTAAGTGTGAAAAAGTGCATTTTTGGACTTAGTTTTCAAACCGAGAGTCCCGTGTTAGTTTCGTTAGTTTCCACAACTCACATTTGTCCATCCCGAGGTGTTTGAGATGTTTCCCGGGCCGTCTCGTGGCTGTTGCATGATTTTGGCCCTCGAAGGCCTATTTTTGAAGCTTAAGTGGGAAAAAGTGCATTTTTGGACTTAGTTTTCAAACCGGGAGTCCCGTGCTAATTCTGTAAGTTTCCACAACTCACATTGGTCCATCCCGAGGTGTTTGAGGTGTTTCCCGAGCCGTCTCGTGGCTGTTGCACGATTTTGGCTCCCGAAGGCCTATTTTCAAGCTTAAGCGTGAAAAAGTGCATTTTTGGACTTAGTTTTCAAACCGGGAGTCCCGTGCTAGTTCCGTAAGTTTCCACAACTCAAATTGGTCCGTCCCGAGGTGTTTGAGGTGTTTCCCGGGCCGTCTCGTGGCTGTTGCACATTTTTTCAACTAGTTCCATGCCTACATGTTGGAATAGTTTTCGACTTAGTTTTCGACTTAGTTTCATGCCTACATGTTGGAATAGTGCAAATGTCAAAGTAGTTTCCTAATTGGGAGCCACGTGCATATTTCAGTGTTTGTGATGTTTCTCGGGCTTTTACGTGCATAGTTCACTATCTTAGGTGAAGAAGAAATTTCTACTAAATTAGCATAGAAACATAATATACTAACCAAGAAGCTTGTCAATCAGAATCTGAACTTTCCCCACTCTCAAAATTTCCCGTGATACCTTTCTGCCTCAAACACTCGATGATACTTTGTATCTTCTTGCTTTGTGTCACGACCCAAACCCGCCCCTAAAAGGTTGGCATCGTAACCGGCCAGTAATCCTAGATTACCACAGGCCTTACTGTACAAAACATAAATAACCGGGGCTCGCGGAAGCGGAAACAAAACTAATAGTCCAAAGAGCTGTGCATTTATATGAACATACATTACATGCCAAAAATGAGTTAATTACCCACATTCATACATAACATGATCGTAAACATCACATACGACTCTGTCACAACTGTACAACAAAACTAAACAAAAGCTCACAAAACGGCCTTCCAGGCCTAGCCCCAGCTCGGAGGCACAAAAACTCTGGTGGCTTCAAAACGGCGGCTCGACTCGGACTCCGCCTAGGCTTGGCTCCCAGAATGTTCACCTATGAATACATATATACAGGGGTGAGCTAAAGCCCAGCAAGTAACATTAACGTAAAGGGTTAGTGAACGAATTCCTCATAACATATATCCGTAAATAAAATCATTCATAAGCATAATCATCTCATATCAGAACATACATAATGGCATACTCCATAGAACATAATATGTACTGTCTTCCGACTAGAGTAACCGGTCCCGGACACCGATTAAACACATACCGAGATCTCGTATCTGGTCATGGGCTTGTCCTTCCATGTCGTCCCCCATGACTCAAGCGCATGGGCCTGCATGTTCTCGCCCCCATGACTTCAACTGACTATGGATGCCATACTAGATTCACAAATAGGACATTCGTTCACAGAAAACATTATCATTTCATAATCCATACATAACATAGTATTTTTAAAACATAATTTCATAATAACATATCTTTACAGAAATGTTACTCACAGTGGGTTTCCAAAACCGATGGCACGGTCCTCTCAATCTGACCTGCAAACATCAACAGTATAACATATTCCTTAACATATATCATCATCAATTCACATAATTCATGTCATATAGGAGCTGGATGCAACTTCCAAAATTCCCTGAAAAAAACAGGTCCCCGCTCGAGCGGCCAAACCCCCGCTCGAGTGGACTGTGAACTGTGGCTGAGATACTGGATGCATGAAATCCCCGCTCGAGCGGCCAAACCCCCGCTCGAGCGGACTGTGAAAATTCTGGGTGAAAAACCAGTCCATTTTTCTGTCAAACCGTGGCCTCCACTTTAGCAAAAATCAACTTCCAAATCATGAAAATCAAGGCCCAAACACTTGAAAACACGTGAAATAAAGCTTCATAGCTTCCAAATAAACTTCAATATGCATCATATCATAGAAACCATAAACATGTACATACAAGCTTCATATTTCAACATCCATGGAGGTCTCCCTCAAATGTGCCCAATAATCATAATTTTATGTCATATAGGCTCAATTACACATAATTTCTCTTCCATTCTATTTACTTGCCATGAAACCATGGATGATTCAACTTTATTTCAAGAATTTAGGGAGGGATTCTTACCTTAGTTGCTTTAATGGAGATGTAGAGCTTAATCTCCCCTTTCCCTTTCTTCTTTCCCCTTTGCTTCCTCTCTCTCCCGAATGTTCTCTCTTCTCTCTCCCTTAGATATTTCTTTCTTTGTGTTTGAGTCAAAATGGGTCACAAAATCTTTATCCTTATCTATATATATCACATAAATCAAATTGTGCCAAAAACTTGAGCCAAACAAGGCTTTACGAATCAGACGAAATTCAGTCCTCAATTTATTGTTCCAAATAGCTCTAAAAATTCCCGGTATCACATATGCGTGTTCAATTTCATTTTCTGAACCCATTACGGTCATCGATTTCAGTCCCGAAGTCGTAATTCCAACAGATATTTTGCTAATCCAAACAGATATTCTCAATTAAATCATATAAACATATAATTAATTACGGGTAATTACGCCATACGTGTCGGGGTCATTACACTTTGTCTCTTCTCTGACTTTTCAAACCTTGCAATTTGTTCATTTTGTTGTGCTATTTGCAGCTCGAGGTGTTGAACATAGTCACTATTTTCAGCAGGTGCAACAGTTGTATTCACAGAAGAAGAAGGCCTCATACCGAGTCCTTTCACATAACCTGGCCTTGGCTGAAGCACCTTCACTGACAACTCCTCTGGGGTCAAGGGGATCGCACTAGTTTGCGAGAGGTGTTCTGCTTGCGTCTGTATCAGGTTGTCCTATTAGTTTGAAATAAATCAAAGTATAAGTTATTCTACCCTACACAGCAAAATAAATAATATTATCAAAATTGAAAGGCATTGCCTTGTACATACATAATTAACTTGGCTCTCCGATGAAATCCATTCATGCGTGTCCAAATTGTAGTGGATGGACTTGTAAAATTCTGCTAAATCGGGCACTTTTCCATTTGCAATTATCTGCTTCATTTGTTTGTCAATGTTAATTCAATGATTTAAATAACAAAGCCTTCTAATCCAATAAAATAAATTAGTAGAACGCACCGAGCTGTGTACCCTGACCGGGATTGATTTTGATTCACATCAATGTTTTGTTTTCATTTGCATCCTATTATTCACATTAGCTAGTGATTGTTCCTACACAATTGAAATACCAATACAAACAAGAAAAGATAACATTAGTAAGAAAAAACTTAATTTTTGACAATTAACATACATAAAACATTTTTCCTTGAATTTTTGACTATTCCACCTGTCAATTAGAGATGTCCACTGATTGAGAGTAACTCTTGCAAGTGGGTGGCTTCTCGCGTAATCCTCCCCTCTTGCATCCTTAAGTTGCTTGTATTGTTTGTGCAACTTATACGTGAAACCACTCAATCGTCGACCAAACTGTGTGTCTAAAGCCTTTGCTACATCAGTCTGATTGCCTTATAGATCAAACTGATCTTGCAAAATGAAAAAAAATTAAAAATTACAAAGAAACAAAGCCTAAACATGAAAAGAGTTTGTCAATAATTACCGTTAAGCATTGGATCATCGGCTCCTTGTCAGCAACATTCACCTTCTTCCACCTACGAACGCTCAGCTTTGGTAACTGTGTTCGAACCTCTATACCAATTTTGGAGACTAGCTTAGAGGCGTTGTCTCCTCCTGGTGCACGAAACTGTTCAGGTATAGGAACTAACATCTTTCCATCCTTCTCGATAATGCGATGGGCCTGTATGCCGCGTGTCGGGCCACGACCACGTCTGTCATGTGATGCTGTAAGGATATAATATTAATTGAGTTAGTATGTAAACAAATGCAAGTTAAACCTTAAAAACAACTTTGCAAACTTACCAACGATGGTAGATGCAGTCACCTCGTTCTCAGGTTGCACATTATGAGGTGGTAAGGGTTGGGTACCGACCTCCTCACTTGGGGGATCCATCCTTTCCTCTGGGGTGGGAGGTAATGGCCTTGAATGAGACCGTAAACGGAGTCCTGGTGCCATCTGTTGTTCCTGAAAGAACATAATCAAACAGTGAAAACGAGATTTAAAACAGTTAAAATATATTTTAAAAAAGATATGATGTGTAAGATATGTGAAGAAGAAATGTAAAAAGTAAAAGACATGTTCATACACAAATATAAAATATATATAATACCTCGCGGTCAAAGGAACCCAATGACTCATCATCATTGTCATCCTCACTCTCTGAAGGGTTATATTCAACATCATCATCTACCTCAACCCTAATTCCCTTTTCCCTTGCAGTTGCACATTTGGGCTGAACCGCACTCCCTAAAGAATTTGTAATATTCTTCACTCCAAGATTGTTCATTACCTCACAGTTCTCCTTGATTCGCTTATTTCTTTGTTTCTCGTATTCTGTTAGCTTCTTGGTTCTCAAATCACCTGGTTTCAGCCATTGTTTTTTGCCTCGGACCATTTCTACAACTATATAACATAATTCAACTTTAATTGAAAAATATAGACAATGTCATCATTCACCATTACATAAAAGAAGAAAAAGAAAGTAACATAATCATATAAAATAAAAATTACATTAATTAATAATATATGTTCGAAAATAAAGTGATATACTAAAAATTACATATCATAATCCATATCAGGATCCATATCAACATCAGGAATGTTATGTTCTTCATCTCCTTCATCATCTCTATTCTCTTCCATTATCGCATCTGATGACCCTACTTCCGAAATAACATTGAATTCAATATCATCCCTACAGTATCGAACAATTGGGTCAATGTCAATTAGAACAACATTAGTAATGTTTTTTTGTTGGAACACATCATTATTTTCTAAAGGATCCAATAATTCTCCATCACTAGTGTCTGGAACATCAAAGACACCCCTATGTTGCACCCTTTGTACGACATTCCAAGGCTCACCCAATTTGGTATCATTCAGATAGAAGACTTGCTTAGCTTGACTAGGTAGGATAAATGGGTCAGATTGGTACCACCGACTTGTGACGTCAATGCTTGTGCAATATGTATCAAGTCGTATTGTTCTATTTCTACCAGTGTTACCGGTATTGTACCATTCACACTAGAACAAAACAACCTTTTTACCACATATGTAGTCAAATTCCAAAACCTTGCACAAGTGACTGTAGAAGTCATGCAATTTTCCTTCATGATCCCCGTGTGTAAGCACACCACTATTCTGACTCGTACGACGGTTGTCTAGATCTCGAGTATGGAACCGACTGCTATTGATTATGCAACCTGAGTACTCTTTCACTAGCAAATTAGGACCATTTGCTAATGACCACAATTCATCAGTTGCCTCTAATGACTCTTCCATTCTCAATGTATTTATCTACAATTACATGTAACAAACAATAAGTAAATAATTTATGAATGACGACATTTTATAAAACTTTAATTTTGTTGAAGTTGTAAATGTCGAAGAATTATAAATATTTTACCCTCTCTTTGAACCACTTGGGAAATTCTTGTCGTTGTATGTGGGTTATGTCATGTCCAGCTTGAGTTTGTAATAGATTTTTGTGTTCCCTACTCAAAAAAAAAAAAAAAAAGTGATTACTACGTAGTTTTGCAAATAAAAAAGCTAAGCATAAACATAATTCAATGAAACACATACTCCAAATACTTTTCAATCTCTGGGCTATTGTACAACACAAACCAATGAGCAATATCACGAATTTCTTGAGACATTTCAGCATCTCGTGTGATTAGACCAATTGGACATGCAGTTTTTGTGAATACTGTCAACCCTTGTTGACGTTCACCGTGATCTTCATTCCGTTTTGGTCGATTATGCATGGTTTCAATCCCATCAACATACATTGAACAAAAAGTAATGCACTCTTTGACAATGTAAGTCTCGGCAATTGAACCTTCTGGTCGAGCTCGGTTGGTCACATATTTTTTTAATGCTCTAAGAAACCTTCAAGAGAGAACGAATTAGGAGTATAATTACATATGTGACACACTTACGTAAATCTCATTTACAAGTATAAGTGTAAAAATACCTTTCAATTGGGTACATCCATCGATATTGTACGGGTCCTCCAAGAATAGCCTCACAAGGCAAATGAACAGCAAAGTGAATCATCACATCGAAGAAGGCTGGAGGAAAGATCTTTTCAAGCTTGCATAAAATGTGTATTATACGTTCCTCTAATTTCTCCAGTTCGCTCCGCCTTAATGTCCTAGAGCATAGGTCTTGGAAGAAATTGCCTAACTCAAAAAGTGTTGTGCTAATTTCTTTATCCACGTAACCACGCATTCCAATGGGAAGAATTCTTTGTATTAGTACATGGCAGTCGTGGCTTTTTAGGCCTGTGTCTACCATTTCTTGCATTCACTGATTTGGATATGTTTGTTGCATACCCATTTGGATACTTGACAGTTTTTAAAAATTCAAAGAAACCCTCCCTCTCTGCAGGTGTCAATGAAAAGATTGCTCGAGGCTTGACATATGATCCATCGGGTCGTTGTGTTAGCCATAGCTCTTTCCTTATATCCATATCTTCCAAGTCTAATTGTGCCTTGTCTGTGTCCTTGTTCTTTCCATCAATGCCTAACATAGTTCCGAAAACATTTTCACTAAAATTTTTCTCCACATGCATGACATCAATGTTGTGCCGAAGTTTTCGCTTCTTCCAATAGGGTAACTCAGACAAGATGCTTACCTTTGTCCAATTAGGTGCTTGACGGGGCCTTTTTCTATTACTTGGATGCTTTCCATATATGACACCTGTCACGTTGTCCAACTGGTCTTGTATCTTTTCCGCTGGCAACTCCAAAGATCTCTTCCGTTTCTCAATCTTACCATTGTAAGCCCTACTCTTTCGCCTTTCTGGGTGGTTCTCAGGCAAGTAACATCGATGGTTAGTGTACCCCGTCTTACTTCTCAGAGATTGAAAATACGGTTCATCATTGCAAGTGTAACAAGAATAATGACCCTTTGTTCTCCACCCAGATATGTCACCAAATGCAGGCCAATCATGTATTGTCCACAACAAAGCTGCATGCATTCGAAAAGTCTCATTGGTGGAGGCGTCGTAAGTCAATGCACCATTTGTCCATAAATCATTCAACTCATCCACCAATGGTCGCATGTAGACGTCAATATCAATCCCTGGTTGCGATTCTCCAAGAATAAGTAATGACATCAAAGAAAATGGATCTTTCATAGCTAACCAAGGTGGCAAGTTGTATGGAATGAGTATGACGGGCCACAAACTATTAGAGTTGTTCATGTTCCCAAAAGGGTTAAACCCATCAACGGCCAACCTTAGCCTCACATTTCGAGGCTCCAAGGCAAACTCGAGATGTTGTGCATCAAATTCCTTCCACTCATCACTGTTAGCGGGATGCCTCAATATCTCATCGTCCACTCGTTTGTCTTTGTGCCATCTCATGTCCTCAGCCCTCTTCCTTGACATGTGGAATCTTTTCAACCTTGGTGTCAAAGGAAAGTACCGCAATACTTTATGAGGGATCTTCTTACCCCTTCCACGATTGATCTTGTATCTAGATGTCTTACAAGTCGGACATTTATCTAGTGTTGCATTCTCCTTCCAAAATAATACACAATTATTTATGCAAGCATGAATGAGCTCATATGACAAGCCCAAGTCACGTAGTATTTTCTTAGCTTCATAAGTTGACTTTGGAACCAAATTTTCTTTCGGTAAAAGTCTACTTAAAAACTCTAGCATCATATCAATTGACTTATTGCTCCAATGATTTGTTACCTTCATATTAAGCACCTCAATCACAAACTTCAACAAAGTATAATTTGTACAATTTGGGAATAGCTCACGCTTGGCATCAGTCAACAATTGATCAAAAGTTCTCACTTCCTCCCCTTGGGTTGTATCAGTCGATTCCCCTCTTATTCGATCTTCCACTAAGGCTTCAATACCACCTACAATTTCATCACCATCAAGTTACATCTCATCATCATGGTAAGCCTCGTTTGAAACACGGGGTTCCCTGTGCTGGTGCCATACAGTGTAAGTTTGCATAATCCCATATTGGAGCAAATGAATTTCTACATTTTGAAGATTTTGTCTACAAACATTCACACACTTTATACATGGGCACAACAGATTACCATTCTGGTCTATAACCCCCATTGCAAATTGAAGAAATAACTTGACCCCATCATTATATGGTTTACTTATCCTTCCATTAGCCGTCCTACCTAGGGCAATCCAACTTTTATCCATGTCTGATCACAAATGAAAGATTAGGAACAATATAGTATAATGTAGACTTGTGTATTTATGAACTAATTAAATTGAAAAATTAGGGTTTTGATTGAGCAAATCAAAAATTAGAATTGTGTTTTAGGTTGTGAATTTATTTATTTATTTATTTATTTTAAATTTTTTTTTATTGAATGTGAGTTGGGGAAAATATCTGAATCTGAATTGGAAAAATTAAAACCTGAACGTGAAATTAGGTTCTTGGGTTGAACACAATTTTTTTAAATATTTTTTATTTATAAATTTGTTGAATCTAAAGAAATTGGGTTCTATTACGAAAATTAGGGTCCTGTAGTTGTGATTGTATACAAAAAATTAATTTATGAAATCTCAAACTAGAGAATTCTACAAGAACTCCATTAGTATAAAAAAAAATATTATATACTTTCTTGAATTAATTTCTTGAATTTATTATTATTATTATTATTATTATTATTATTATTATTATTAATTTTTTCAGAATTAAAAATTTTGAATTCAAATAAGTACTATAAAAAATTGACTATAGAACGAGTAGAAGAATCTATATGTGATAGGAACAATATAGGTTGATTTGAATGATTTTGTATTATATATGCTGCATTCTTTTGTCATTTATATGGCCAATGTCTTCCTTTAGTTCCTATAATTTTTATTGACTCACATTCATTTACATTGGAATTTTTGAGTTACTTAACATTCAGGTTTTACACAAATATAAATATATGTTATAAACTTTTAGATATAAACGTTATAAACAAGTTAAAGTATATCAACTTTTAGATTGTTAGGAAATTCATCAAAATCTTGAAAGTTGATCGAAAGTGAGAAACACATTGCGATTTTGGCATGATAATGTTAGTGCAGAGTAGTGTAGTGCATCTTATACTTTTGCATGATCATTTCCTTTTTTAAAGTTTCTTGCATCAGGTATTTTTTTATCCCAAAAATATATATATATATATATTTCTTGCATCAGGTACTGTTTAGCTTTATAATAAATGAATAGTCTAACCTTATGTTCATCATGAGTTTGAGAATGCTAGTTTCTTTCTGCTTTCCTGGACTGATCATGTTTCCTTTTTTCCCAATGCAGACTTAAAATTTTTGTTCCTACTGCATTCCTTGCTTTCATAGTCATGGTGCCAGTTAATTATACCAATGGAACTTTAGAGCATTCTAATTTAACTTACAGCAACATAGATAAGCTTTCTATCTCAAACATTCCAACTAGATCACATAGATAAGCAAGACTCTATGCTAAATTTGCTATATATTTTAAGTTACTTTTTTCTTTTGCCATAAATATGCTGAATTGGTTTGGTATAAATATGCTGAATCCTCTCCATAGAACTTTGATCTTTATATTTGCTCTTGAGTGCTTTCTGTGGAAATTGCCTCTTCTATTTAGTTTATGGAAAAAATTTAATGGTTTTTAGTTGGTTTGTTGTTGGTGGAAACAAGACAATATTGAGAGAGAGAGAGAGAGAGAGAGAGAGAGAGAGAGAGAGAGAGAGAGAGACAGAGAGAGAGAGAGAAGGGAAAAAGCAAATTTACAGTTTTTTCACATATTTTAATTTAATAAATAATTTTTCTCTATGGCATGTAGCATTTAGCTTAGAATAGGAAGTAATTAAATTTTCTTTCAGGTTAACTCATCTTTTTTTAAGCTTTCATGAAGTTTTATGATTAAGTTATATCCCTTCCCTTCTGTCAATTTGCATCCTTCTTTTATGGCAGCAATGTTGATTTAGAAACACATTTTTTCACACAAAATTGTCAAAACTATCTAAAGGCAAGGCATGCAGTTAACTCTCAAAAGATTGGAGGCTATCGCGCATATTAAACAATTTGAAGAACCTCATTAGGACTTTCTTAGAAGTAGCCATTTGGATGTAGAGTATACCACTTAACTGTTGGAGCTACTGGTCAGATTATTCATGATTTCTCCTCATTAACACAGAAGGGAACTTGGGTTCAAAGAGTTGTTACTTATAAGAACTCAAATTTCAGTGCAATAAATTTCTACTCATGTTTTGGATTGCAGATTTTTGACCCATTTGGTGATGGCTTATGTCTTTACCTTTTGGACATGTTATGTATTGAAAAAGGAATATGAGATAATTGCTTCCATGAGGTTGCATTTCCTTGCTTCAAAACATCGACGCCTAAATCAGTTTACAGTAAGTTTACTCTTTATCTCATCAAGTTAATATGTATATGTGATTACTGTATTTTTATTCCTTTTGTTTAATAGTCAAAATTTTATTTCATTTGGAAAGATGGTTAATATATGAGGGGTGTTTAGGAAGTGGGGGAAGAGTGCAGATGCAATTGACTTTTATACGTCTGAGATTGAGAGACTATCAAAAGAAGTACTAGACATTCATTTTCTTGTATAATGCTCATACTTCCGGGCCATTTGCCTATTTGTCCCCTTATGATTAAGCTTCTTAAATAGGATAATCTATAGCTATCTTCTATTTATATACCAATTGAAATTGATCATTGTTTTGAGACAAGAAGAAAAGGGTATCATAAACTTAATATTCCCAAACTTCATCATTCTTCATTTTTCTTATTCTAGTTAAGGAAAAAGTTGTTTTTCTCCTGGTGATTACATTATGCTAATTCTTTCACTTGAACCTTTGTTGTAGATCTCAAAATCATATGAATTCTTATTATAGCACATAATTATTGTTTGAATGCATGCATGGCTTCAAGCCTTAAAATTCATGAACTCTCATCAATTAATTAAATATTTATAATTTTGGTTTAAAACTTACATAATGATATTCCCAAAGTGATAGTTGAATCTAAGAATGAGACTCCAATTTCGTTTTGAGGGGATGCAATGATATTCTACCTTTTTTTATTTTTATTTTTTACAAATATAAGTTCGCCTTTAAGGTTCTGTGGTTTTCTGGGATATGTTAGTTCCACAATTTTCGTTTTTTAGGGTTGTTGTTCTTGCATATAATTATACGGTCCTTCCTGAATATTTAGGCCCCTATAGGATTAACAATATTTTGGATATTTGCTGATTGGAATGATTTGGTTAGTCATAGCCAATTAAAAGCTACTACATGTCATAACATTAAACTTTTTTATTCTATTTGAAGATGCAATTGGTAAATCTAGATATATAAAGCTTAGTTCTCAGAATTCAGAGCGCCCAGATCTTGGAAATGCACGTGTAGTGATCACTGGGGATGAGCATTGAAAAGCGCTGAGAATTTTAAAATGATAGAGAAGCTTGTTGAGAAACTTGGTGTTGCAGGTTTTTCTCTATAATATTATGTCCCTAGATTTGTTAATTCTCTCTCTCTTTTTTTTTTCATTGATAATTTTTTGTTTTCTAGGAAAGTTATCCTTAACTGTTGACATACTTTCAATTTTTTTTTTTGAAACTCTAAATACTATCGTGACTCGCGATAATTTTCATTCAGGATGCTCTAGCATGGTTTTAATTTCTTAACCTTCCTTCTTTTGTGTCACTATTACATTTTGTTTTTGGTATTGTAGTTATAGTATTATATAATTTGGACTAATTCCTATCTTTTTCACCGTTGAGGCCACTCGTGCGGCTGTTGATGCAGAATTTGTTCCTAATGACCTCCAGGTAACAATTATTATGGTTTTTTTTTTTTTCTAAATTTAAATGATTCGTATGACTTTGGTATTACTCTACAGTATTCTTTTCAAATGATTTGGATATCTTACCAAAAGCTAGACCAAATTTGACTGATGACATGCAAAATTGTTAGGTTTGTAGATTTGTGATTTATTCCCTGTTTAATTGAAACATTTCATTCAAGACTAACAATTAGATTTTGAATGTTTTCAATTCGTGCCACTTACAGTTTTGTTCTATTCAACTCAACTTGACAAGCCTTTTGTTTGTTTGTTTGTTTGTTTAGGGAAGCATAATCGATGGTAAAACCAAAAGCTAAGATTTGGAGGTGTATAAAAATTCTCAGTTTTTTTAAAGCTAATTGTTAAGTTGGCTTTAGGTTAAATTGGGGGGAGTTATATAAGGATAAGTGTTCGAATCTACAAGAAAAATATCATAACTTAAAAGGTCTTTTGGATATTGTTTGTTAATCGGGTTTCTACGTACATAAATAATAATTGTTGCAAAAGCCAAAGAGAAACTAAACCATACTCCTGATGGTAGTGACTTTTTGATGTCAGAAATCTGGTAAAAGTGGGTTAAATAGTAGCCATCACACCCATGAGGACATATGCTTGAAGTCTCATATGTAGGTTAAAGAAATTTATTCTAATATGAAGCTCGTGACATTTCCAAGGATTCTAGGCCTTCTCAAAAAAAGTTATACTAGAGTAATGCAATTAAAGTACCAATGACATTTGAAGATGATATTCATTTGGCATTGGGCTCTGTTCAAACAAGCTTTAAAATTACATATCTGTCCCAGTATATATGTTTGGTTATATCATCAAAAGTTGACTTTAATGAGAACATTCTTGAACAAGAATCAGGAATAAGTCAAATTTTCCAACTAGTGTAATTATAAACAGAGAATTATGGAATTACATATTGAGGAAAATATCACAACATAAAAGGTTTGCTAATGCAACTATAAGAGTAAATTGTGCATTGTGACATTGTGTCCCAACTGAAACCTACATGGTGGCTAGTCTTGTTGCTTGAATTTTTCAGGATGCATTCCACAGAGTATTGGTGCTGACATGGTTCATTCTGCTATTGGTAGACTCTATTTTTGAACTTACTTTATCAATTCAGTCTGACCATTCTGTACCACTTGCTTGATTTGATGACTATTCTCTTTCATGTTCAAGTTGTTCTATGTAATTGCTATCTTTAGAATTGTATATTAGTTTCCACTCTATTATAACATTTATTTCATGTTTTTGGTTATCAATAGAAATTGCTTTCCCTTTTTTAACCACTAGTGGGATAGATATGAAGGCATTTTTTTACTATTCCTTTGTTACATTGTTTTACCATTGTCGAGATATGGATTGTTGAGATATGGCATAAAAGTTTCATGATTTGTGTCATGTGCAGTTATTTTTTTGAGCTTTTGGGCAGGGTACATTATAACTCCATTTATACAGAAGGAGGTAAGCATATGTCAATTCACGATACTACAACTGACCCATATGTTACATGGGATATTGTGGAAAAGTTGAGGATGATACGCTGTAAACTCATTTCTTATAGAGCATGCACCAAAACAAGTTGTTATGTAAAAGCATGATTTTCAGTTATCTGTTTCCTCACTCATTTGTTCCATATGGAATTTCCCAGTCTCATCTAGTGCCATACATATTGTGTTTAATGATTAATGTTGTGACCGGCTAAGTTCTAACTATACATATGATATTCATTTAAATTGTTTTTCACTATAACATAATTGGCCTGCTGAATCTGTTTGATCACTAGTTATCCCAAAAGCTTAAGCTATTAGGAAACGGAGTACCCCATTCTTTATACAAGAACTTTTAAAGAATACCACTTGGGCTACTAGGATTTTGTAAGTGTAATGGACGTGGTATTGAAGTAGTGTTGATGAATGCTAGTACTGATGAATGCTGCTGGAAGAAGTCTATCAGTGAGATGAAGCACTTACATAAGACATAACGTGCAACAGTGTTATCGGACTCATATTTTTTATGATGTTTGTGACAAGTGGTTAACATTAGTTCAAAGATGGTGTTGAACTATTGCAAACTAATTTAAGTGATTTATCAAATTTTAAAAATCTGGGTCGAATCCCTGCTTAATTTTAGTGGCGCGCACCAACACACACATCGAATCCTTGCTTTAATGTTTTTTACAATACTAGATTGACCTGGTAATGTTAACTTCCATGTAAGAGAAACTACATGCTGACTTGTTGAAGCCTTTTTGGATTAATGTAACAACATTGAAAATAAAAAATAAAAAATGACTGCATTGCAGCTTCTAGTAGTAGCATAATATTACATAGAATGTCAAACTTGAGTCACATGACATGATTTGTTTAATGTTAATATTTGTATAGAGGTTTCAACCAATATTGTTTGGAGTGTTGAGAGTTGTTTGAAGGTTGAGGTTTTTTGGAATTGTATAAGTCTGTTGTTCTCTGCTTGTTTGTTTTGCTGGTGCCATGTTTCTGCTGCTGTCCCTGTTTGACTGAGAAATTGTTCATGTTTGCACCTGTTTTGTTCAACCCCCCCCCCCATAGTCTTTGGTATGTGGTGTTTGAACAGATCTTTCCTGTGCAATGTGTTCATATTGTCTATCGAGAAGTGAATGGTTCATATAGCCTTTATGTTGATGAGACCAAGAGTTTTTTATGTTGATACTCGTACTCAAAAAGAAAATAAAATACCTAAAGAAGGTGAATATTATTTCCTGACTGAAATTAACAAAGTCCAGGCATTCTTAGTATATATTACGATAACATCGCAAATCATTCATGAACCTGATATTTTTAATACTTTATTCTAGTTACTTTAAGTGCACATTTCTTCCTCATTATCGTTCTTGAATTTTCTTTGCTTTTATGCTTTTAATATTTTAAAAAACAGACTCATTCTTTGTTTGTAATTTGTATATATGTGCAAGAAAGCAATTGACAAGTGCTGGTTCTAAAAATCTGTAGGCCTCGATAGTGCATCAATACTCTTGGTATGTCTTCTTTGTTTGGTGTCGTTGATGATGTTACTCAATTTTTACATTTTTCTTTTTCAATTAAGATGTTAAATAAAAATATTGCTGCTTCTTTTTGGTTGTCCTTGTAGAACATCCCTCCAAAGTTTCATTTAATGATGTGAAATCCAAGTCAACAGGTTGTGTGTTTGGAAAGTGGATCTCGAATTTGGGACCTGGTATTTTAGGACTAGCAATTTATCCTTTTGCTTTTGAGCATGAGCTAGAAAGACCTGGTATTTCAGGACTTTATCCTTTTGCTTTTGAACATGAGCGCAGACAGAAAATTTGTTGTCTTTAGTCTTTAATCACAAGTTTTATTAGATATTAATCACACTTAAAATTTGTGATTAAAATGTTTATCATCACAGGTTTTATTAGTTATTAATCACACTTAAAGATGTGATTTTAAGTGTTTATTATCACAAGTTTTATTAGTTATTAATCACACTTAAAAGATGTGATCTAAATGTTATTAATCACACTTAAAAATGTGATATAAATATTTATTATCACATTTTGACAAAACTTAAAAAGTGTGATTAAATAACATACATCACACAAAAAAAGTGATCTATTTATGATTTTGTAGTAGTGTGTGAAGTTTTCTTTGTCATGCAGACAAGAAATGCAACAGGGTTAGTTGCTCTAACCATTGTCGTGGGTTAACGTGCCTTAACACATACATTGTGCACCTTCGTCCCTGTGATAGGAGCAAGTGGATTTGCTACAGCTGCAGCTGCAACTGCTATAGGAATTGTTGTCGGTAGTTTTAGATAATCTCTTAATAATTTTCGATATGTTTAGAAAGTTAGATATGCATAGTTTTGGATAGTTTAAACTTTTTGTACAGTTTAGAACTTAAGGATATAGTTTTCGAATGTTTGGAATGTATAGACAATTGTTGAATGTTTATAATTTATGGATATAGTTTCTTTTTGATGTTTCAACAATATTTTGGTGGTTGATTGATGTTTTGTGTTGCTTATTTGTAATATTTGTTAGATTGTACAAAATTGGTTAAATGGAACCTGCTGAATTTAAAAATTAAAAAAGCTTCATATTTTACGACAGACATAATAAGTCATATTACATATTTTACGGCACACAATCATCATTGTTATTTGTCTCACCAATTAACGGCGTGCAAAAGTAATCATAGAAAAATTAAAAATGACGCACAAAATCTGCCGTTAAATAGTTTTTAACGGCGTACTATAGCATGTCGTAGAAAAAGTAACGACGCATAAAATGGGTCGTTAAATAGTTTTTAATGGCGTACAAAGCATGTCGTTGAAAGTGAATGACTTTCTCCATGACTGGTCATAATATGATGGGCACTACACATCATAAAAGGGTTTTTACGGCGTGCATTACGTGCCGTAAAAACCCTTTTTTGTTGTAGTGTAATTATTTGTGTCTGTCAGTAGTAAGACTTCTCCTTCACTCACTACTTTGATAGAGCAGACGACCTTTACCTTGTTCCATTAAAGAAAAGCTGTGAGAATGGTTACATGTGTATTTTTTTTTTAAATATTATTTAAACAAAGAATCAAGAGAGAGAGGATTGAATGATGTGTGATGGGGCTCAAAGTAATACTCAGCATGCTTATCTTAATCCTTAACTGATTCTTTTGATAATCGGTCTCTAAGAGTAGTCACTGTTATAAACAGGGAACACTCTTTAGTTAGCAGAACACGAAGAGCAACATACACTCAAGTCCTTATCCAACCTTCAAGTGTTCCAGCCTTTGTCTTTCAAAGTTTTCAAGTGTCCCAGAGTCTGTAATATAATCCTTGCAAGTATATTGTTATATTAATATGAAGTGTGAGTAATCTCTTTTTCCTTGAGTATTTCGAAAGGATAACTTTTATGTTCTAAAATTTATTTTCTTTTTGAAAAATTAAGTTTATAAAATGCTTGCTTACTCATTAATATTACATTCTTTAAACCTTCATAGTATCTATTGTTTTTCTATTTCATTACTGAGTGACCTTAACTGAAGAACCTGTGTGAGTCGTGATCAGGCATTAAAGGGAAAATTGTAGGCAGAAAGGGAAAGGTAAGGAATAGGAAAATAAAAATATACTATGTCAAAAGAGGTTTAGTCTCAAGGTGCGAGTACATGTAATGAAAGCAAATATCACTTAAAAGTAATTTTGCAAAGTAATTTTTAATAAAAGAAGAGTAACTTATAAATTAAACTTATCTTTCAAATCTAACTTAAAAGTTACTCACTTTTCCAATCTAATAATATAGCTCACTATTAAAATCTTTAATGTAATTCCTTTTCTTATATCATCTCTAATCATCGTCTCTTTTACACATTGTATCTAAAAAGTGAATTTTTATTTCAATTTTCTTTACATTTTAAGGCGTAAATTACACCAACAGTCCATACATTTTATCCTCGTGTCGTTTTAGTCTTTACACTTTTAATTAATTCAATTTTAACTCTTTAATTTTATATTTTGTGTCAATTTGATCTAATTGATTACGTTATGAAAATTTTTGGATAAAAAATAATTGCTGAGTTAATTGAGCCTAATTTACTACGTTAAACAAATTTATAATTTTGCCCCAACAAATGTATTTTTTATGTAAAAAAAAAATAATATTAACAGCTATAATTAATTGGAACAAATTCAAACAAAGTTATAAATTCAGTTTGAGATCGCCATGTATCTTTTGTGCATCAATGTATATTAATATATATATATACACTAGTGAGGAAGCTGCCTGAAAGGCACGCTAGCCAGTGCCAATACATTGGTGATACGGAATTATTTTGCCAATAATGCCGGAGGTATTTAAACCAAATATGCAATCATATAGATACTTGCGAATAAAAGTTCAGCAAAATCATTTAGTGATAAAGAAATCATAAAGAATGCATTTGAATAACCTCAATTGTTAGAGACATCTTATAATGCATGATAAAGAAAGCTAGTATGAAATATTGATCAATATGAAAGGGTGATAAAGAGACAAATCAATTAATCTGCCACCTTACCTAGAGTTTCCATATATTTTAAACTATACATTCTACTTCAGCTTCAACGCATTATGAGAACCCATGCAAGCTCTATTTGAAGAGAAGAGCTTGACAAGGAGCTGGTGGATAAGTACAAAAATACCTCTTTGTTGCCATTCAAGGAAAAAAAAAAAAAGCAAAAAAAGAGCACAATAATATCAATCTCTAATTTGCCAAGGCTTGTAGTCCCTAAATTTAATTGAAATGGAGGTATACAAATCATAAGCAAATGAACTAAATTTATAAGGTGCAGTAATGAAAACCTGCAAATAAAAATAGAAAAATTGTAATCAGTACTCTACATAATAGATTCTTAATTTTTTTTTTTTTTTTTGCATGGTTACAAATAGGAGACATAAACTTTCAAAGATTCTTATTCCAGCAATATGACATGTACATACCACTACCTATATGTGAATGCTAGTTAAACATTGCAGGCAGTGTCAGTAGATTTAAGCAGTAGAAGCTTGTCACCAATAATAGCAATCAGAGCTTTATATTCCGCAATAATAAAAATAGTACAATTTATGGAAAACTTGGAGGGAACTTGATTCCAATAGCCATTAAGGTATTCCAAGATTGGAAGTGTGGCCCCAGGTAGTTACAGATTGTTTTCAAAGATGGAAGATTTCATAAACACATATTAATGTGTACTAATTGAGTATTGTTTTTAAGAATTCATAAAGAGAAAATCAATCAATCCTGATAGAAAACAAAAATGGCAAAAAGAAATCAACAACCGATTCTTGATAAAAGCAACACCGTGACCGCAATGAATTCTTGACAAAAGCAACACTCCACAAAATCCTATGAAGCAAGGGCAACCTGTTGTATAAGAGAATAAACATCACATTGGGGATTCTACAAATCTAGCAAATAAGTCTAACTATGATTTTAAAAAGCAAAGTCAAAGGCCTTGACAAAATGGAGTAATTCAACAAACCTCCCTACCAAAATCCAATTTTACTCTGTTAATACCATAAACTCATAACAAAATCATTCACAGAATAATAAAAAATGTTGGCATATGCTTTAATCCTAAAAGTAGTTTGAATCTTAATTAATAGGAACAATTCACCACAACACTGCATAAATCGTAGTTTTCGAAATTCTATTTCCTAGTCTCGATAAGGATTGGAAAATCACCATTAAAAAAAATGCCCAAGGAAAGAGGACATACCTATTGATTACCCCACCACCTTAAGCATCGATTCCAAACATTCCAAGCATATATGTAATGCAATGCAATAGAACATGTGAAGTTCATTCAATCTCACTTTGACAAAAGAGGCATGAAGCATAATTAGTACCAGCTAAAACCAACAAAGAAGAAACATAAAATCAGCTCAACCAAAACCAAAGACCCTCTTCTATTGGTTATTTGTGCACTACGATCTAATGAACAAAAATAAAAATTAATTTTTGTAACAAAATATGCAGTAAAATGTTTGGTTTGCTTTTGGGAGAATTGTTTTTGAATTTTTTTTTTTTAAAATTTGTTTGGTTTGTGATTTTTCTCAAAAAATTTCCAAAATCACTTTCTTTCTTTTATACATCAATTAATCACTTTTTCTCTCTCATCTCTCATTCTCAATTACTTTTTCTCTCACACACATTTACTCAATTACAATAAAATATCAAATCATTCCAAACTCCCAAACTCTAAAACTACTTTCAAAATATACAACCAAACAAACAAAAAAAAAAAATTCTAAACTCTCTCCTTAATTTTTTATTTTTTATTTTAAAATCACACTCTCAAACGCAAACCAAACGCACCCGTAATTTCTTCGTTTAAAATTATTTATTATGAACAAGATATAATAAACAACTACAAGAATTTGCTGGATTAAAAGTCAAAATAAAAATATATATGCAACAATAATATAATCTAAATGCAAAATAAAAGGATGATCAATATACAAAGATAAGAATTAGCAAATTGGTTAGCTTTATTTATCAAAAAAAAACAAAGGAAAAAAAAATTGCTTAGTTGAAAAAGAGGCAAAAATAAGTGACAGGTGAAAGCAACAACCCTGCACTGGGCATTCTATCTTGGAAAACTTCTCAAGAAATAGCTACATGTGGGTGTGACGATGCTGAATAAAAGAAGAAAAGAAAGAAAGACAAATACCGAAACAAAAAATAGGTTACAAAAAAATTCTGAAATTTCAGGAAAAACCTAATTTAAAAAAAATACATTATTTCGAAACAAAGATAGCAGAGAAAAGAAGAAAATAAATCCGAAGTTGAAATTAACAAAGAAGAAGAAACACAATAAAATAAGGAAAAAGATTGGTAGCTCGAATTTGTGGCTCAAAAATGGCTCGAATTCGAAGACAGACAGAGAGAAAGGAGAAAAGAGGAAGAGGGAAGAGGGAGAGAAGAGAGGAAGAAGAGAGGAGAAGAGAAAGAGGAGGATGGTCGACCTGCCCAGCCGCCGATCGTCACCCCGCCCAGCCGCCGATCCGCCAATTGTCGCCCAATCCAGCCCCACCGCAGGCTCCGACTGCCGTCGCCTCCTCCTCTCCCGAATAATATGTCCCCTCCAGTCTCCTCCTCCTCCTCCTCCTCCTCCTCCTCCCTCCCTCCTTCCTCCTCTTTGTTCTTCTTCTGCAAAAAAAAAAAAAAATGTTGAGGAGGAGGACTGAAGAAGAGAAAGAATGAAGAAGGAAAAAGAAGAAAAAAAAAAAATTCGAGCCATTCGGGCTCCCCATTTTCGAGCTACCTAGCGCGATCGATAAAATAAAATAAATTCAAAGAAGAGGAAAAAATAAAAAGAAAAAAAGAAACTAAAAATCCTTGTTTGGGAAGAGTTTTTTTTGACTTTTTTGACTTTTTGTGAGAGAAAGAATGTAATGATTATGAGTTGGATGTGATATTTTGTATTATTAAGTTAAAAAGTTTATTTTGTCTTTTTGTGACTAAAATAGCTCTAAATCCAACCCAAACCCATCTTGCCAAACAGAGAGGCATATAAATGGAAAACACAAAAAGCAAAAGTCATATTTTCAGATCAATGTCGACGCAGATGTATAAAATCCCAAACAAAAAATTAAATTAAAAAATAAAGATCAAAACAAAGCATATAAGCAATTAAAAGCGAAAAAAAAAGGCAAAATAATTTGTAATGGGATTAAAAAACCAGAAAGTTGAATGAAGCCGAAATCACCATGAAGTTGTAGTTCGCACTCTATTTTCACTTCTATAGATCGATGTCGACATGTATAAAAACCCAAACAATACAAAACAAAAAAGAATAAGCAAATTAGGATCATAATACAAAACAAAGTATACATAAAAAACTATATTAAATAAAATAAAAATAATTTATCATAGTAGAAAATCAAAAAATAAGAAAAGTGAAAAAAAAAAAAAAAAAAAACTGAATCCACACACATAACACAGATTACACAAATCTACCACATTGACGGCTATCTTTGAAGCAAAATTGTGCATATTGGAACTGCAAAAACACTTGTGGATCTATGAACCCCAAATTGTTAGGGTGAGTGGGCGGCCCAGTAGGCAGGGGAGAGGACATGAAAAAGATAAAAGTGATATTGAAGTGAGAAACGAATTCCCAGAGAGGAGAGAGAAGAGTGTACAACATGGAACAATATCATCCACACCTAACAAAAGTTGATTTTACACAAACACCCTCTGTCACGACCCAAACTCGTCTCTATAGGTTTAGCATTGTAACCGACCAGTAATTATTGGATTACCAAAGGCCTCTGAACAAAATAATTTATAATTAGGGGCTGCGGAAGTAAATAAAGAAATATACATAGTCCATTGAGTTGTGGAAACATATATGGGACAACATTTTTTTAAACCTTATACACATAGACGTGACGTCATAATGTAGTAGTCTTACGTCACATTGATTACAGATATAGCCAAAAGGGACTTAGCCCAATATACAGTTAACAGGAAACTTGTTTATAATCCGAAGAGAAAACAAAGCCTTATACATTCACAAAACATGACTCCAAGACGTACGGGACCTTCTCGGGAGGCACAAAGGCTGACTGACAAAAACTCTCCAGGTGGTCTTCACTTAGCGTAGTCACGCGCCTGGTCACCTATATATATACATAAATGATGAACGAAGCCCAGTGAATAATAACAAAGTAAAGAGGTTTAATGAATGATGTCCCATATCAGATTTCAGATCAGAAACAAAATTCAGGCCCACATACTTATCCAGAAATCATAAGCAAATATTTGTAGTACATCCATTTAACTATCTTAACATACCAACTTTGCATAGTTGGTACCGACGACCACATGGGTCCACACCTTGTGCATAAGTAGTTATGGTATTGTTACCCTCAAGCGAGGGCCACGTGAATATAGGCCTTGGTATTGTTGTCCCCGGCAAGGACCACGTGAATATAAGCCACAATATTGTTACCCCTAAGCGAGGGCCACGTGCATATGGACCACGGTATTGTTACTCCCGAGCAAGGGCCATGTGAATATAGGATGCCACAATTACATATAAGGAAAATGGATATTCATTCATGATTCACAAAATAGCGTTTCAGAAAATAGATCATTTCATATCATCAGAAAATAGTTGAAATTAAACATAACTTTACAGAGTTATTACTCACAGATGGCTCCAAAGCAAACAGACAGAGTATGCAGATCAGATAACTTACAGCGCGTGACCTACACAGATACAGAACGAATACGTACAGAATCACATACCCGGAATCGTAACTTAGTTCTTTCTTATATTGATGTGTTTTTCATCTTTTCCTCATTATTTTGTCTTAAATAGGGCTTAGGAATGCCTAGGATGCAATGAGAATGCCAAAATGTGATTCATAATACTTAGTCAAATTTGCTAAAAACAGGGGTCTCGCTCGAGTGGACGTCCAAACATTTGTGTGGTCGCTCGAGCACAACTTCCCCTGCTCGAGCGGTCTGTAAACTCTACAAAAGTACTGGTTATGTAAAATTTCCGCTTGACGACTGCTCGACGGTCGCTCGAGCATATGACTGAGGTCTTCGCTCGAGCGCAACTATTGTCGCTCGAGCGGTCTGCAAAACATGTAAACTTCTAGGAGCATGCATTTTACGCTCAAGCCAACTATAGGTCGCTCGAGCGCAGGATCTGTCGCTCGAGCGGAGAGGCAAAATCTGGAATTTCCAGATTACTCAGCCAAGTGCAAAATTGAATTTCAAAGTTGCAAATCATGGTCTTTTGGGCCAAAAACTTGAGGAAACTTGAGGAAACACTTGTAAATGGATAAAACATGGTGAATTCAAAATCATTTTACAAAATCAAGGCTCAAAAGCTTGCCAATTGTGCAAAACAACATTCCATTCTTTGAAAACATAACATGCATGCTTTATCTTGACTTTAAAGCTTCCAAAATATGATCAATTAAGGTTATGTGGAAAGAAATGTGATGAATTCTGAAAACAAGGCCAAGATGGATACATGTAAGTATGACTTGAGTGAAATTCAAACTCAAAATGCCATGATATATGCATGCATGCATGTAATGATCCTCCTTTCTAATTCATTAGCTCATCTCTTGCATAACTTAGCTTAATTCTCAAGAATTCTTGTATTAAAGTCTTGATTACAAAGTTTAAGGACAAAGTTCTTACCTAGAGTCTTAATTGCACAAGTGTAAAAACTTCAACTCCCAATTTCTTTGCAAGTCTCCAACAATTCCTAGCAATTCCCTCTTTTCCTAGCTTTGAACTCAATTTTTCTTCTATCTCTCTCTCTCTCTCTCTCTCCCACGTTTTCTCTTCAAGGTAGGGTGATAGGAGAGTGTAAAGTGAGCTAATGAGTTCATATGGGCCTTATATAGACTTAGTTTGTGGCTTAGTTAAATTTTGATTAAGCTACTCAATTGGACATTAATTTAATCGCTCCAAATCGAATTTTAATTAAACCTATCATAAAATTCTAAAATTCCTAAATAACACATATATCAAGTCAATTTCATGATCGGATGTTGATAAGGCCTTCAACTCACAAGAAGAAACAGAAATGCAAACAGATCTTTCTATAATAGATAGATAGATAGATAGAAACACAAATAATGCAATGCACAAGTAATTAACTCAGGATTTTATCTTAATTTCTTATTAGACTTATTTATTCATGGGTTAACATTAATTAGAGGTCGGGGTTGTTACATCCTCAAACTAAGTCAAAAGGACCCACTCATCATAATGAAACAATAGAGCAAAAAACATAAGCAATAAAGCAAACATAAGCAGAAGGTGAAGGGACAGAATATAAACGTGCCCGATTCAAGTCTTGGGCCGGCTCGATTCACTAAAGACAAGTCCAAGAGGGTCAGATGAACATGTGGGCAAGCCAATTAAGCCCAACTCCACAACATACAATCCACCTAAGTCCCAAGCACTTGGGCCCAACCCGCAGTGGAAAGGCTAGCCCAGCAGCGATGCTGGGCTGGGCTGGGCTGGGCCGGTCCTGGCCAAGCTGCAGGACTTAATCTCTGGACTGAAATGTCGAGGCAAACCCATTATCAGAGACCAAAAGTGGGCCGAGCATGCACAAATATGTACCCATCTCTATAAGTAGTCCTACGAAGGGTTGAACTGGGGCACCATGGTATCGAGCTGAGGGAACCTCTCAGAGAAACGTGGAAGCTATGAATGCATGCATGTGTAGGCTACCACCTTAGCTGGTCCCCTCCTCTTAGAATCACGGAAACAATTGATTAAGGGAATGTGATCTGTTATAAGCATGGTTACAATGAGTAAATACATCCATTGTCAACTACTAGATGGTCCCCTACCTTCAGCAATGTTAAAGGGAGCCCAACTGCACCAAAGCTTCATGAAACCATCTTGGGCAACAAGTAAGGTGTTCTATATAAACTCCACTCACTTCATATTGAAGGTAACTAAGTTGGGCAAAACTATACTCACTAAAACATAACTCTCTACACTTAGAGAGCACATTCTATCTTCTCCGATCACTGACTCCCACACCAGTGGGGTTATTTGGCCAACTCCGGCTGGGCAGCTCTAATGGTGTTCTTTGTCGTAGGGTCTCAGTTCCTGGATTTTCCAATTGGGTGCGGAGCTTCAGTCCACAATCATCTAGTGTGGTATTTGGTACGCATAATTGGTGCGGTGAACATGGACCTTCGTCTCTAAGTTTTGTCTCTGATTCCGGCAATGGGAATTGTGGATATTCCACCCTCATCGACTCCACAGAGAGAGAAGACAAAGGATAAGGGCCTGGCGCTGCCAACAGTTCTGGAGGAGCAAACCGAAAAGAATAACCGGACACCAGAGTCTATGGAGCATTGACAGCCCTTGGTCGGCGGTTCTTCTCACCATTTCCTGTTGGAAAGAGATTACAGAGATCGTATCATTGATTCCATGGGTATGGAGATGATGGACGACCTGACGAAGAAGTCCATCCCTAGAACCACCAGTGAAGAAGGTCCCAAGGAACGAATCTGGGCAACGTAGTTAGCCAACTCCGATACGAAGTGAAACACCAAGCAGCCATACCCGTGGTTCACGTCGGACGAGGGCTAAGAGGCAGAGAATGGCCAGCTAGTAGACGAGTATCCTCTTAATTCTCAGGATCTCTGTACCTAGTTAGTCGAGAACAGAGAAAATGAGCAACAACGGAAGCGATAAGCTCAGCACCTTGATAGAACTGTCCATTAGAGAGGGCACCGAGCTCTGGATCGGTTCGCCTCCTCTCATTTTTCCCTAAAGATTGAAGCTATGAGACCCCCCAAGAAGTTCACTGTATCAAATTCACGACATACAATGGGAAGTTAGACCCACTAACGCACGTCAGCCATTATCGGCAGATGATGCCTTTGTGGAGCCGAGATGAGGCACTAATGTGCAAAATCTTTCCATCCAGTCTGGAAGAGTCCAGACTCCGATGGTTCGATCGTCTTCCTGCTGGATCAATTTACGACTGGAAGTAGCTATCTGAAAAGTTCTTGACCAGATTTATCTCCAACACCAAAATCCCGAAAGAGCCGGACACCTTGTTTTGTTTATAAAAGAAACATGAGGAAACACTGTGTAATTGTGCAAAAAGGTACTGGGAAAAGTATAATGACTTGGAAGAAAATATTTGCAGTGAACAAATAGTTGTAATGTCTTTTCAACATGGTCTGTGGCCGGAGAGCAAGCTGAGACAATCATTGACCAAGTGCCAGCCACAGCACTGAAGGACTTATGTGTCAGGATTGAGCAGTACGCTCACCTTGAAGATGATTAGATCCTTATTGAGGTAGCATCGGCCGAACAGACGACTTTGGGGAATCGACGAAAAATAGACCGAAGAGAACCCCGAGGAGTCGCAGTGAACGAAGTAGACAAGTCTGAATCCCATGAAGCAGTTGTTACAGTCTTTAAGGTACCTATCTATCGTATTCTGGAGAAATTCAAGAGAGAAACATTCTTTACTTGGCCGCCAAAGATGCTAGGAGACCTAGCTCGGCGCAACTAAAAACTCAGATGCACCTATTATGAAGACCGGGGGCACATGACTCAAAACTGCAGAGCACTGAAACAATATCTGGAGGATTTGGTAGCTGCTTGGCACCTCCAAGAATACATTGATCCAGACAAAGTGGTGACTGAACAAGGGAATCCCCCAGTAGAACCAAATGCAGAGCATCCACCTCGACTGGTTATCACTGTCATCCATGGCACAGCCAGTCGCGAACAAGAAGAGACACTCCAGGAGAAAATTGTCAAAGCTGTACAAATTCAGCAAATGCTGTTAGTTGGTCCAGCACCAAAAAAGGTGAGAATAGTACCTAAGTCTCCCTTGTGTATTGTTTCATTTACTGTGAAAGATTTAGAGGGTATTTAATATCCACATACTGATGCTTTAATTATAACCGTGGGACTTGGAAAACGATTCGACGTGAACGAGTTCTAGTGGACCAACGTAGTGCCGCAGACATACTGTATTACAATTTATTCAGAAAGCTCGGTCTCTTTGAAAAGCATCTCAACCCAGCAACAACACCATTGGTCAGCTTTAATTCCCAACCTAAGTGGCCACTTGGCAGGATAGGGTTACCTATCGTAGCTGGAACAAAGAATTTACAGATAGAATTCTTAGTTATAAACACCCCATCATCTTACCTTGGTCAGCCATGGATTCATGAAATAAAAGCAGTCCCATCAACCTACTATCAGCTCATTCGCTTCCCGACTAAGTACGGGGTGAAGCAGATCTCGAGAGACCAAGTTACATCAAAGCATTGTTTCATGGCAGCCATGAATGACAAGTAGCTCTGCCATCGAGTTCAGACAATTAAAGTAGCAGAACAGCCTATCTTGGAAGATGTCAGAGGAACCCCAACTGTGAAGATAGTGGAGTATCTAGAAAAAGTTTTGGTAAAAGAGGGCAACCTAGAGAAGTACTTTCTTATTGGTACCTCGCTTGACGCTGATGAGAAACTTCAATTGCTGGATTTGCTGAGGGAAAATATGGAGGTATTCGCATGGTCAGCATATGATACTCCTGGGCTAGATCCGGAATTTGCTTGCCATTAGCTCAATGTCAATCTTGCAGCTTGCCCTGTCTTGCAAAAGAGCAGAAGATCGTCAGTTGAACATACTGAAGCAGTGATAAGGGAAGTAGATAAGCTCCTAGCCGTAGGAACAATTCAGGAGGTTCAGTACCCGCAGTGGCTGTCTAATACAATCGTAGTCAAGAAGAACAAAAAATAGAGGGTATGTGTTGACTTCACTTGTCTCAACAAAGCTTGTCCAAAATACAACTTTCTCTTGCCTCACGTAGATTAACTTGTGGATTCAACAGCAAGGCATCAGCGTATAAGCTTTCTAGACGCTTACAGCGGTTATCATTAGATACCACTGTGCGGCCCAGACCAGAAGAAGACATCATTTATTACTCTGAGAGGCACCTACTACTATAAAGTAATGTCGTCCGGCCTTAAAAATGCCAGAGTAACCTACCAGCAGATGGTAACCCCGATGTTCAGAGAGTAGCTTAGTTGAACTATGAAAGCATACATAGATGACATGGTGGTAAAAAGAAAGCTCGCTACAAACCACCTCACAGATCTGAAGGAGGTCTTCAATATCCCAAAAACCCATCAACTTTGCCTCAATGCCTCGAAATGCACTTTTGGGGTAGGAACAGGGAAGTTCTTGGGATACATGGTAACTCGCAGATGAATCGAAGCAAATCCGGATCAAATCAAAGTAGTACAAGAGCTCGAAGTACCAACAAAGGCTAAGGAATTACAGAAACTGGCCAGAATGGCAACCGCCCTAAATTGGTTCATTAGCAAGTCTTTAGATAGAATGAAGCCTTTCTTTTAGCTATTGAGAAAAAAGGCTATATTCGAATGGGGTCCTGAATATACTGAAGCTCTGCAAGACCTCAAGAAGTATCTCAGTACGCCACCTCTCCTTTCCACTCCAAAACCAGGGGAAGAACTATACCTGTATTTGGCAATTTCGGACCATGCTATAAGCGCAGTACTGATTTGCGAAGTGGACAAGGAACAGAGACTAGTATATTACATCAGTAAGACTTTCCTGGATGCCGAGACACGGTAACTACCATTAGAGAAGTTGGCTTACACCCTACTCATTGCCTTAAGGAAGCTACAACATCACTTCCAAGGCGACACCATCAATGTTCTCACTAAATTCCCCCTCAGATTCGTCTTCGGCCGAGCCAATTTCTCGGGTAGAACAGCGAAATAGACGGTCGAGCTTTGTGAGTTTGACATTCGATATTAGCCCAGAACAGCAATCAAGGCCTAGGTCTTGGCAGATTTTGTCGCCGAATTCGTTCTCGCCCAAAGCATCGAACATCTAAACTCCAACTTGGTACAGGTACTACGCACCACCGAATTGGGAAAATAGTGTGCTTCAGAGGCATGGAAACTCTTCATTGGTGACATCTAGTAGCTCTACGTTGATGGATCATCCAATAACCGAGGCTCGGGGGTAGGGGTGGTACTCATATCCCTAGAATGATTCATTTGGGAGCAAGCTCTGAGGCTTGGTTAGAAGGCCTTTAACAACGAGACAGAATATGAAGCACTACTGGTTGGTTTGTGTAGTGTCGAACACTTCAGTGTAGAACAACTCCTGGTTTTCAGCGATTCTCAGTTGGTTGTTAACCAACTCACAGGGGTCTATAAAGCAAGAGATGAATGGATGGCTGTGTATGCAGACAAGGCCAGGGATCTTCTTAAGAAATTCGAGTCCATACGAGTGGAACAGACCAGTCGAGACAAAAATAGTCATGTTGATGCTTATCAGTTGATACCAAAGATGCTAGAAAATTTTGGGTTGAGTTTATACCAGAACCGAGTATTGTATCTCCAAACTTGGTCCTCTGTATGAACATGGAACCGAGTTGGATGGATCCACTACTTATTTTTCTGAGATCTGGTACTCTCTCTGAAGATAAGAAATAGGGTAACAAAATTCAACATAGATCAGCTCAGTTTTAGATCTCACTATCCGAAAAGCTGTACTGATGCTCTAACCTTGGCCCCTATCTATTTTGTGTATCTAAATCTAGTTGAGGATGTTCTCTATGAAATCCACTATGGGATTTGTGGAAGCCATGTTGGAGGAAGGTCACTGGCACATTGTGCCCTCACTCATAGGTATTGGTGGCCACGGATGCAGCAAGACGCAAAACAGTACATTCAAAAGTGTAATAAGTGTCAGAGGTTTGCTCTATTGATTCATCAGCCAGCTAAAAATCTTACTCCCCTTACTAGCGCATGGCCTTTCGCTCAGTGGGGCTTGGACATCATTAGACTGTTGGCATGGAGGACTGGGAACAGACGATTCTTCATCGTTGCAATCGACTATTTCACCAAGTGGGTAGAAGTTGAAGCACTGGTAAGCATCAAAGAAGCAAACACAAAGCGGTTTGTTATGAGGAATGTCGTAGTTCGTTTCGGCATCCCGCAGGTACTGATTGCAGACAATGGAACTCAGTTTGACGAAAAGGTTTTCAGGAAGTTCTTTGTTGATCTCAAGATTGAATATCGGAACTCCTCTCCGAGCTACCCGCAGAGTAATGGACAAGCAGAGTCATCAAATAAAACCATCATTAATGTAGTAAAGAAGCGGCTTGAGAATACAAAAGGGAAGTGGGTTGAAGAGTTACCCTATGTGTTGTGGGCCTACCGAACCACGACACGACGCTCGACAGGAGAAAAACCCTATTCCTTGACCTATGGAATGGAGGCTGTTATTCCACTGGAAGTCGGTCTCCCAACCCTCCGATTGGAATTATTTGAAGATGTTAGTAATGAGGAAGCTATTGCACAGGCCCTGGACATGGTAGAAGGCCGAAGAGAAGCAGCATTAATAAGACTTATGGCTTATCAGCAGCAGTTTATCAAGAGTTTCGATAAGAAAGTTTTCCCAAGGCAATTTACTTCTGGAGAGTTGGTTCTGAGGAAAGTAATGGACCATAAAAGGGTGCCTGGTGAAAGGAAGTTAGGACCTAACTAGGAGGGACCTTACAAAGTCACAGTCGTAGCTAGGAATGGAATATACTACTTGGAGGATCTCAAGGGCAAAGCCATACCTTGGCCTTGAAATGTAGCAAACCTCAAGAAGTATTATCGGTAGAATACCCCCAAGCCATCCATCAAATGTAAAAGCATTCATCTTTTGATTCATGATAATATCTCCCTACTTCTTTGAACTTTTGTTTCCAGCACCTGTATAGCTTTATGGTCAGAACATGTTATTGCTTAACCTAGTTTTTATAATCCAAGCCCTGGGGGCATATTTCCAAATAAAAGTGATTAAGCATTGGTGTTTACCAAATGGACTCAGCTTTGATACTTATCAAACAGAATTAGCTTTGGTATGTACCAAATGGAATTAGCTTTGGTTTCAACTAAACAGACTTAGCTTTGATGTTTATCAAACGAAATTAGCTTTGGTATTTACCAAACGAAATTAGCTTTGGTTTCAACCAAACGGACTTAGCTTTGATGTTTATCAAACGGAATTAGCTTTGGTTTTAACCAAATGGACTTCGTTTCAGAGCAACCGAATGGAATTTAGTTTTGGTTTGCACACAAAAATGCCAAGTGGAATTGCATGGTGGAATTATGTTTGGCAACCAAAATGGAACTCAACCAAGTGTTATTGCTTGGTGGAAAATGCATTAACTAGTTTTTTCCTAATCTTTTCTCTTTTGAAAATCACAAAATTTCTTAAGTATAAACACATCAACATTTCAGTACTGATGCATGATAGAGTTGGAATAGACCAGGCTAAATTCTATCAAGAGCAAACTTCCAGCACTAGTCTGACTTAACTCCAAGTGGGGGCAAACAATTGTTTTTTCAAACTAACCTAGATTCGAGTAAGACACCTCCTTATACTTTTATTCCATTCAAAAGCACTTGTTGCAACAGACTTGAGTAGTCTTGCCAAGAAGCAATTTCTTCAGTATTAATCTTACTTAGCTCCAGGAGGGGGCAAATAATTGTTTTTCAGAACCAACTTGAACCTAAGTAAGACTTCAATCCTTCAGTACAAAAGCAAGTATAGCTGTACAGCATATTCGTTAACCAGACCGAGCAGCCGTTCAGCCTGAAGGTCCCAACAGTGCTTGGCCGGGGGCAAACAATACAGATAACACTCAAACATAAAAGCAAGAAAGCATCAGATTGCAACGATAAAAGGTTTCCATCATTCAAAGGCACAACTGGCCTCATAAAACAACAACAGAAAGAAGAAAAATTGTCTTAACAAGAACAAGGGGGCAACTCGTCAGGAAGACCAAGCTCTAGTGCACCAGAAAGCAAGAAAAAGAGAAAATGTAAAAAAAAATAAAATAAAAAATGTAAAACAACTTCAAGTCTTTTCAAAAGGCCACTTTAACTCTCATTAGTAGGAGGGATTTCAGGAGCAGTGTCTGCAATCTTGTCCATGTCCTCTTGGGGAGGAAAAGTAGAGGCAACTCCAACTTCCTGCGAAACAGGAGCCTCCTTAACCACATCTCCCACAGCTTTAGTCTCCAGAGTCCCACCCCCTTCAAAATTCACTATTTCATTGGCAGCACCGCTCCCTACAGTCTCGTTTGCAGAGTTAGCTTCTGGGGAAACTTTTGTTGGAGGAGTAGCAGAGGTGGTAATGGTCTTCAAGCCCAAGGACTTCGAGGGAATAAGGACATTTTGAAACAGAGAGGTGTAGACACCCCATTTTTGACCGTCCTCAAGACTTGGACGTCACCGCTTGAACACTCGGTGATCACCCCTTGTTTGTGTTCGTCTTGAGTTCCCGGAGGCCTTGGCTACGCGCCTTGCCTTAGGATCTCTCGACTCGACTGTTTTGTGGTTGGTTTGATATCAAACGCTTGTGTTTTGCCTTTGAGAGGCAGGGTAGGGTTTGTAGACCATCCCCACCCATCACCGGCCAGGGCTTGAGGCCACCGGTTGTTTCTTGTAGCCACCGGCCAAATGTTTGGCCGACCGGCACTATAGATGGCCGACCGGCTGTCTTTGTTTGGTCAATTGCATCTTTGGCCTGCCGACTACTGTGCATCTGCTTTTTTAGATATTTTGTCACAGCTGGCTTGCATTTGACTCCCCTCCATACATGTGTATGGAGTGTATGGAGGGATCTCTCTCTTTAGAAGCTTGTCTTGTAAGCTTTACAAGACAAGAAGCTCTATAAAGAGAGGTCTTCTCTCTTGTTTGGGGGTAGACATTTTAGACAATATTTTTAGGGTTTGAGTTTTAGGGTTAGGGTTTCTTCATATCCTACCTCCATATCTCTCTCTCTTGTGTGTGTTTAAGCTTGGATTTGCACACAAACACCCACCATCACACCTTTTCTTGGAGCTGAGGTCCTTGAGGGTTGGTTTTGGATTTTTGGAGCTGGTTTCAACCTCAAGAAGCTGCTGGAGCTCCATTTGTGAAGAAGATCTACAAGGGTAATCACTTTTCCCTTTTATTCCCCATTTTTGCATTCTATTTTTACCTATCTTGCAACTGTTTTTTGGCTTTGCATATAATACATAAAAGTTTTGTTTTTAAGGCCTCTAAATAGTTTGTTAAGAGTGTTTTGTGGTTTGAGGTTGTTTGACCCCTCTTAAGCCTTGTTTGGCCCTTGTTTTGTGCCATTTTGTGTGAACTCCGGGACCATTGTGTTTGGGCCTCCTCACCACTGAAATCTTGAGGGATTTCAGAGGTGAGGATGGTGCCTTGAGGTCCTAGGAAGGAGAGGGTCACCCCCTCTCCTTGTTGTCCTTGAAAAGGACCATTTTTGCCTCTTGAGGGAGCACTATGCTTAGGTGTGTGTTGGCCATGTCTTAGCTGATTTTCATGCTTGTTATGTCATAATATAGCTCTGTTTTGGGTTGGTTTTGGTACACCATGCTTGCTTAGCGTACATGCCTTGTAATGCCATTTTGTTGCCTTAATATGCCTTAGGTTGTAAGCCCTTGCTCTAGCATATTTTAGGCCTAGCTTTGTGAAGCTTTAGTGCATGTTTTTGTATGCTTTAGCTCTGTTTTAAATTGCTTGAGTCATACTTGCCATGTATTGCGTAGCTCCTTTGCATTTTTGGTTTGTTAGCCTTAAGTTTTGGACCTTTATTGCATGCTTAGCCTATCTTGTTTGCTTGGTTTGACACCATCTTAACATGATTCCAGAGCTTACATTGCATGTCATTAGTCCATGCTTAGCCCCTTTTAAATGTGCTTGAAAGTTGCCTTTGTTTGCTTAAGTATAGGCCCATTAACATGTGCATGTGTGTATGTGTGTTTGATCCCATTTCTTGAGTTTCTTGGCCACTGTTTTAGGCCTAGTTAGGGCTGCCTAAATCATGTTTAAGTCCATCTCTTCACTTGTTGCATATGCTCCTTGTATGTTGTAGCATATTGGTGAGTTGTTGCATGATTGAAATCACATGATTGAATGAAGTCACATGTTGGCTTACATTCTTGAATGCCTACATTAGCCTTGCACACTTGTTAGTTGCATTGCTCTATGCCTTGCATATCTTGCATGCTCATTTGCATTGCCATATTGCATGCCTAGTTAACATGCTTAGGTTGCATCGCATTGGCATGCATGCTTAGCCTCTTGATCTATCCATGATAGAGGTTAAGTCCCCCTTGGCTTGATTATGTGCATTGCATTACATATTAAATGTGCACACTTGGTTTCTTGGGTCATCATGCATGGAAATGCGCGATTGGTGGTCCGAGAACCAAGGTTCATGTCCCTTTGAGTCATAAACATGATATGGGGTGTGATTGGTGCATACATTGCTTAAAATGCATTGCCATGCCAAGTATTGTCCTCTGCTGCTGTCAAACCAGATTCTACAGGAATTTTTGTCCGGTCGGCTACATTTTGTGCCGACCGGCCACCATTGTTGGCCGATGGATCAAAGTTATGACCGGTGACCATTCTGCATGGCCGGTGGTGTCCCCCTTTAGCCGGTGGTGTCTCCTGGCATCCATAGAGCAAGCCCAGAGACTTTTGCAGTCTTCAGAGGAGTAAAGCAGGGAAAACAGAGGCATCTTGGGTATGTCGGTGGATTTCCGGGAAAAACTGAGCGCGCACTACATTGGGCCTTCATTCCGGGACTGTTTGTTGCTTAAATTAGATTAATTAATTTGCTTAATTAATTTAGTTGGTCTGTAATAATTAATTAGCTAGAATAGTTGATTATTTATTCAGTCTGTATTATTCTTTCGGTCCCTCCGAGCGAGGGCAAATTTGTAATAAGTGTGGGTGAGTATGTGAATGTCTTCCAACCCCCACTTCTTTCTCCCTTTTACTTACCTGCTTTGATGGTTAGTATTAGGACATGTTTATTTTAGCATCCTCATCCTATGCATGCGTGCATCATTCATCAGTATTGCATGCACCGGGCTCGGTACATCATGCTAATTGCATTATATTTCAAATCAAATTTGAATACCTGTTACTTGTGCATTTCACATGCCATCCCTAGGATAACCGAGCCTATTCTAAATGACATTTTGTATGCGATGCATTAGGCACTTAACATGGACTTGGATCATGTATTGATTGCTAACACGTTCTTGTTTTGGCACGGAGTACGATGTAAGTATTTTATGCTTTAGCATACCGCATGTGTGTGGGTGTTGCCATAATAGCATGATTACCATGAGGCCAGCTGCTTATGTGATATAAACTGCTTGAATGCCTGTGGATGGAGGTTGAATTACCTGAATTGGAATAATACATTAAAACTGTGAGTTTTAAGCCCACTAGATAGCGGCAAAACCATCTTTTCTAAAAACCCACTTGAGGGTGGTAAAATCTTCATTTTAGCCTACTTGCGAGTAGCAAACCATTTTCAAAACAAACATGAAATGTTTTGTTCCAATTTAGGCGATTTGGTCTATACTTGTTTGCCGTGCGCATAACGTAGTAAATCTAGGCTAATAACCGGAATAAGAACACATAACGTTTTAAAAAATGGGTATCATGGTTAGTAGAGGCCGGTCTTTGGACCGGGCGAGAGGGGGTGCTCATAGCTGACCTTCCCCGATCGTACCCAAGTTCCCGAGCCGAGACAACTTTGGTGATGACGGACACGTGGCCTTTGGCACCGAGTCAGGGTTTCCTAAATTTCCCCATTAAAAAATATTTAGGTGGCGACTCTGTATCTGGCAAAGCAGTCCATGTTTGGCACTTCTTTCAAAAAATCTGTTTTTCTCAAAAACGATTTGCCGGATTTGGACTCTTTGGTTCAAGATTAAGAACCGTGACACAAATCGAGTCCGAATTGTAGCGAGGTCCCCCGCAGGCTTGTTACAAGAGGATTCTTCAGGAATTTGAGCAGCAGTCAGAGCACTCATCTAGCCTTTCAAGAAGAGCTTGTCATGCAGTACTAGCACTTCCTCCTTATAGGCAGCTCCAGCTTTATCCCAGCCCTGTTGCCAGTGCTTGGCCTCCAAAGTTGAGCGCTCAGTAGCCATCACAGCTATAATTGCCTCCAGCTTAGCCACTTTTCCCTCAAGCTAGGTTTGGACCCTAATAGCAGCCTCCTTGGACTTCTCAACAGAAGTGACAACCTTATTCAAACGGAACACTTCTCTCTTTGCAGTCCTACGACCCTTTTTCTCGGCCTCTAAATTCGTCAACCTCCAGCACAACCCTTTCCAATGCTTCAGCTCGGGTGATGGACAAATGCATTGTCTGAATGCATTGCAACAAATGACAAGGTATTAAAAGAAAAGAAATAGTAAAAAAATAAATAAATAAAAAATACAGCAACACTCACAACAGTTATCATTTGAAGGGTATCCTTCAGAATTGGGATATCGCAAGGTCCGTTATGATCTACCATATCCACGGCATTAACAAAGTCTTGGTCAAATCAAAAGCAAAATCTCTAGAAGCAATAACTGAATCAGAAGTGGAAATGGGCATGCCCTAATACAGCATGGGCGATTTCTATTTTTCAAAAGATTCAACTACAACAGGCTCCTCAGAGGCCTCACCAACTATGGCCTTGCCAGTTTTTCTTCTCCTCTTTTTCGCCCTCTCAGCAACTGAGACAACAGGATCAGTAGTAGTGGCAGAAGGGCTAGAGACCCCCCACCTCCAATTTCACATCCATGAGACTTTTCAGTTTAGCCTTGACCAAAGGAGTCTCTAGGACAGAAAAAGAGCCAAAAGCTTTTGCCTCTAGGTCCACCAGCACCCTTCTCTTGGACATAGATCCTCTCCCTGTGAAACTGGGGGCAGGAGAAGGTGTCCTCTCAACGGATAAACTTCAGCCATGGTGGTGGTTTGTGACTAGAGAGGCAGGAGGTGTGTCAGTCTTAGTATTAGAATCAAGAAGGGATGCAGCAAGCTTTGCTTTTTTCGGGATTGTGGTTCAGCTTGTTGCCTAGTAGTCCAATAGTTCAAGGGCAGGCCTCTTTTTGTACCTCAAAACAACCTTGACCGCTTCAACATTCTCATGGTTTGGCCTACGCTGGTAACGCGAAGCCTCCGCAAAAATGGAGAACAACACTAGCACAACATTCAGACAAAACAAAAGTGCAAAAATAAGTAGAGCACGAGATTAAGACCGGGGTAGCCATCTTTTTGGGGCATCCTCTCAAATTGGAACTCGGTTTCGGTAGGGAACTCCTAGTTCCCACCAACTTGCAAGAAATCATCATTGTGCTTGTCGAAGTTGGGCAAACCCTTGACAAGGTGACATCTAGTAGAACAGACACGAAGGTAATAGGTACTGTGGTCTTTGTTGTGAGAAAAGGTGTAACAACCCAAGATATCCCAGATGTTGAGATTCAGGCCTAATCGTTTGTTCAGAGCACAGACACCGCAAACGACTCAAAATAGGTTCACAAATACTTGCATTGGGGTAAGTTAGACTTGGTACAGGAAGCGATGGACTAATGGTTCAAGAGGGAACCGAACCCCTCATTCGACAATAGCAGCAACAACGAAAGCAGCAGTGTGCTTCGTACACATACGCTTGGCGTCGACCTTAGCCAGTATGAGGGTAACATTATCAGGAATACCATAGTCACGACAGAACAAAGCCATCACCTCAGGGGTATCCACTAATGCATGAAATTTTCCCATTGTCTAGACCTAGAAGGGCAAGGGCGGCTAAAACTGAGTAAGAAACACAAAAATACTACCAGCCATTGGAAATAATGGCACAAGGGCCGACAGTGGCGATGTAAATAGAAAAGCAATAGAAGAGAGGAGTTTTAAGAGAACTTACAGTGATTTAATGAGGAACAGTAAAGTGCGAAGATCTTCTAAACTGGAATGAGAATGATAGATTTCGTAACCCTCAGCAATGGCAATAAGCGTCTGCGCAGAGCACCGTAAGAACCAGCAAGAGAGAGCGAAAAGGTTTTTGGGGATTTCAAAATTCAGAGCAGATGAAGAGGTTAGGATGGAAGCTCTAGGGAATTTATTACCCCCAAACGACATGATGGTACAAAGTCACGTCTCTTTGTATGGATTTGGCGCACTATCTTTGCACACCAGTGCCATGTAGCCATGTGTCCTAGTGAAAAGACGCATGCAAAAGTGTGCACACACGAATTGAACCACCACCAAGGCCAAGCTAGAGAAGATCCAAAGTGATACGAATGTTGGGGTATTGATTTGAACAGTAGCTCCCCCCAAGGGGAACTTTAGCGCGAGCTAGGGGCAAATAAAAGGGGCAGAATATAAACAGGTCGGATCCAAGCTATGGGCTCACCCGATTCACTAAACCCAAGTCCAAAAGGATCAGATGAACGTGTGGGCAAGCCAATTATGCCTAGCTCCACAGCATATAGTCCACCTAAGGCCCAAGCACTTGGGCCCAACCTGCAGTGGAAAGGCTAGCCCAGCAGCGATGTTGGGCTGGGCTGGGCTGAGCTATATGACTTAATCTTTAGACTGAAATGTCGAGCCAAACCCATTATCAGAGACCAAAAGTGGGCTGAGTCCACACAAAGATGTCTAAATGGGCCAGCCCATCTCTATAAGCAGTCTTGTGAAGGGTCGAGTTAGGGCACAATGGTACCGAGTCGAGGAAACCTCATGGAGAAACGTGAAAGCTATGAATGGAAGCATGTGCAGGCTGCCACCTCAGCTAGTCCCCTCCCCCTAGAATCATAGAAACAGTTGATCAAGGGAATGTGATCTGTTATAAGCATGGTTAAAATGAGTAAATACATCCATTGTCAACTACCAGATGGTCCCTTACCTTGAGCAATGTTAAAGGGAGCCCAGTTGCACCAAAGCTTCATGAAACCATCTTGGGCAACAAGTAAGGTGTTCTATATAAACTCAACTCACTTTACATTGAAGGTAACTAAGTTGAGCTGAGCCATACTCACTAAAACATAACTCTCTACACTTAAAGAGCACATTCCATCTTCTCCGATCACTTACTCCCACACTGGAGGGGTTACTCGGCCAACTCTAGCTGGCCAGCTCTAATGGTGCTCTTTGTCGCAGGGTCTCAGTTCCTGGATAGTCCAATTGGGTGTAGAGCATCGGTCCACAATCATCTAGTGCGGTGTTTGGTACACACAGAGGGGCAATAAGATAATTTTGACATGGCCAAAATTTTCATTCACCCAACATTCTTACTTTATATATAGGGATAGATATAAATACAATAAAAGAAAGGAGGAAGATTTCCTTTGGACTGGAGGAGATTATTTGGGCGCATGGGATCTACCATGGATCCTGTTTTGATTATTCGAACTGTTAAGTTTGTTAGATACTTTATGTATTTTATTTATACAAAAAAATTAGGTCGATCTGGTAGTTGAAACTTGTTCAATTTATTATATTTTTCACTAAAAAATGGACAATAATTTTTTTAAAAAATAAACCATGTATTTTTTATGACAAAAATAATCAATTAAACAAATTAAAATGATCAAATTGATTTATTTTTTTAAATGAAATACTAAAAATAGCAAACAAAATAAACAAATTATTGAAAAACAACTGTGGTGAACCGAAGGGCCCAAACAACGCCCTTTCCTCCAGTCCAAAAGAAAACACTTACGTGTGCTTGTTTGAGAGCTGCAACAAGATGTAAGATGGTGTTACCATTTTTGTCTTGAGATTCGACAAACTCGACGTGGTTTTGGGTCAGCAATTTATCAACCAAATTCTTCAAAGCCTCCAAACAGTTGTACTTCACACACAAGTGCAGAACAATCTCTCCTCCTCTGTCGAGTTTTTCCTCATAAATCAACTCAAGACAACTCCTAATCAGTAGTATTACGACCTCAACTTGGTCTTTCATTGCTGCCAAGTGGAGTGGGGTTCTACCATCTTTAATTCGAGCCTTGAAAACATTGTCGTCATTGGCGGCAGCTTTGGTTGTTGTCTCCAACAACTGTTGTACGATGTCGAGGTGGCCCTTGGCTGAAGCCAGGTGGAGAGGCGAGTTTCGGAGTGAGTCCAGCGCAGTAGTGAGTTTAGGTTTTCGACTCAATAAGGCTTTCGTGAAATCAGAGTGACCACGCAATGCTACTATGTGCAAGGGAGTTTCATTATTAAATCACATCATGAGAGTGACTCTGTCAAGAATGAGAGTGTCTTTTTCGAGCAATGCTTCGAGTGCTTGTACATTCCCACTCAGAGATGCTTCGTACAGTCTTCTCTCTATAACTTTTCTCTTCTCGCTCATTATCATTGTTGAATATGCGCCGTGTTGCGTTGTTACAGTAATGACTCAAGATTTTTAGAGATTTTACACAACTAGTTAAGTGGCCTAGCGGTTTATTCACTTTTGGTAACCAAATAGTTAAGGAGATTGAACTCTCAAACTTGTAACTCCAATGTATATAGAAATACAAGGGCTTGTACCTCACTGAATGTATGAGAGGGTTCAAGAATGTTGTCGGAAAATTCGAAGGCTCACTGAAAAATTCAAAGATCTTCGAAGATCGCCGGGAAATTCAAATTCCCTAGAAATGATGAGAGGCTTAGATTCTTTAACGGTCATAACTAGAAACACAATAGCAAAGAGATGATAGAGATAAGAGATTGGGTGAAGAAGAAGGCAAAACAGTTAGAGAGAGAATAATGGCAAGGCTCTCCTATAGATCTCCCACTTTCACTCTCAAGGTAGATAATAGAGAAGAGAAATTAGTTCTTTTCCAAAAGTTATCTCTCCAAAATCCATCATTTGTGAAGCTATGGGTGGGTGTTATTTATAGGTACCCCATGATGTAGGATGGAGCCCATGTGCATATTCCCTCTAACTACCTTGTCGGACGAGGTGACCTCTTCAAGGATGAGGAAAACCCCGAAGAGGAGATCAACCTCTTGATGAACCCTTCTTCTTAGCCACTCCTAACCAATGATCCTCAATCTTCCTAAAGGGCCAAGGTAGTCCTAGAGGACCCCCTGCCGCTAATATTGCCTAGTCTCATGGACCCCCTGGGGTCGTGCCACCTCGACTCGGGTATAGGCTAAATTAACCAATGAGTGAATTCATCTTCATCCACCATCCTCGGGATTTGGGCCCTTTGTTCAGGCTCTAACCTCACTCATGATTCTGGTGGGTTGATCCCGGAATGCTCCAAGTCCACAAATGTTCTAGGACTCACCAATGGAGTGGCTCCTAGATTGCAATCAAATCTAGAAGCCCGAGTGCCTCGAATCTCTAGGTTTGCTCAATACCTTTTCGAGTCCTGGCCCGAGTAAGTCTCTAAGTTCATGGATCCGAACCCTTTCAAGGCTTAGAGCAATCTGGCCCACTTCATGGCGATAAATCCGGGCCCACTAATCTTGGGCTTTCTGATTGGGCCTAATTAATTTTAATGGGCCCGACTTGACTCCTACATTTTGCCCCTTGCATGTATGAGAAATTTTAGTTTTCTCAGACATGCACATCCTTTCCTCCTTGGCTATGTTTTGCTTCACCTCCTCGGGGCGTGTCTTGTCTTGATATGGCCATTGGATAAGGTTGATGACTTACCATAATTTATGAATAAGAATGAATCTTTTTTTTACTTATGCCCTGTTTGGACCATACCCATTTTTACTTTTGTTTCCTCAAAGAAAATTGAAATTGATTTTTTTTTTTTAATTTTTTATTACAAGAGATCAAAATCCAAGGACCCATTTTTGATTTATCTCTCTAGAAAAGTGGCAACCCACTGCTTTCCTATTTTTTTGAAATTGAAAAGCCATAAAATGCTTTGCCCTTTCTATATATATCATCAAAGTATCCAAGGGACCATGGAATTACACTCTTTTTGTTCCCAAATAAATTTTGTCCTTATCCCCCTTTTTGCCAAACCCTATTCTCAGCCTACTCTCTTTCTAGAAACATTACACTAGAGTTCCATATTGCCTTTACACCCATTAAAGACCATTGCCACCCAGCTCCTTTCTCCTTTCTCTGTCACTTCAGTTGTGAGTGTACACCGTCGCGAGCCGCCATTGACCAGCGCTGACACCAGCTCTCATATGATATCATAGTTGCTGCTTTCTTGCGCCCCCACCGACCTGTCCCAGCTCCGACTGTTGCAGACATCGCGACCTAAGCTCTGCTATAATGACACCAACTCCTCTGCGACATCACTGCTTTTCCAACCTCGACTATCCAGTGTCGACCACGTCGCCAACTCAACGTAGCATCGGTCTGCCCAGCTGCTCCGCTATCTATATAAGCTGCTTGTACAACAACTCTAGACACCACCGGCAACGCGTGACTAGCCAACATCAACCACGTCGCCAACTCAACGCGGTGTTGGTCTTCCCAGCAGCTTCGCCACTTGTATTATGCTGCTTGCGCCGCAACTCCAAGCACCGCCGGCAACGCGATCCAAGCCGTTGTTAACGCACACCAACGCCGACACAGCTCGTCATTAGCTGACCTGTCGTGGCCGTTGGTTCTCTTTCTTGTATCTAGCCTATGCGCGTGGCTCTCAACTTACACTGTGCACTCTGTGACTTACAATCTCGCCACAGGTCCTGCCGTTAGCCTTAACCTTTACCCATCTTACCAATCTTCTTCATTCTTCTACACTACTGCTGTAAATCTGTGGGTAAGCATTGATAATCCTTGTTCATCATACTTTTCTCCTTCTTGTAATTTTTGATATGTGAGCAAGATTTTTTTGAAACCCATTTCCAACCCTTATATTCTGATAGATTTTTTTTTTTTAGCTCAAGAACTTTGATCTACTGGGCCTTAATATTTGCGATTTAAAACTCCACTGAGGAGCTTTGATGTTGCGACTCATACTGATGTTGAAATTTGTAGAGCTTAAGAGTGATTGGAATTTTTTTTTTGGTTCATTTGTCATCTTGAGGAAATGACTCCTTGATTTTGGACTTGTTGTCATGAATATGAATTTTACACAATGTTGGAGGCCACAAAATTGCTAAAGTTTTTATTGTTTGAGCAATTTTTTGTTGAAGAGTCTGAGTCTGGAAATCACTGTTTTAGAGCTTGAATTTGTGTTGATGTTGCTTTGAAACATGGGGAAATAAATTGTTGATGACATCCGAGGAAATGAGTTTGTTGATAAACCCATCATGTTATATATAAATCTTACTATCGAATGATTAATTGTTGCAACCTCTAGAATAGTAGACATCATGCCTGAATTCTCGATGCAGAATTTCTCATAGGATTGGTTGATAATGCCAGAATACTATACTTGAGCTTCATATAATTGATGAATAAATTTTTGATGCTTAGATCTCTTGAATGCTTTACTTGGGACAATAATGTTGTAATACAGCACAGAGCCATATATTGTTATTTGTTGCATTCGTGGATACTCTAAGAAATAAATGGTTAATGCCGAAATTTTGTTTGAATTCTTGTTGATTAGCGTTGACCCAATTCTGATAAGTTGAATTTGATACTATTGGCTCCTATTTGTTATGCCTGTTATTTCAGCTATATGTCTTCTTGAAAGAATTCTGTCATCTTGGGGTCGTTAGAACTGGCTCTTATGAAGGAGAGGGATGTGCCTCCGGTGTCTAAGTGGAGTAAATCTTTTTATTTTGGCCGGAAGGACCCGTTCTGGTGAGCAGCTACCTCCACCGCTTCTCTTCCATCTCCGAAGGGGGCTCCATTGTGTCTTTCTGAGGATACTGATTGCAGACATCGAGCCTTCATTTTCCCTTCTTCAGTGTTACGCTTTAAGGTTGAGCGAGGGGATTTCTCTTATTGCTATCCCTAGTTCAAGGCTTTCTCTAACCCTCCCTTTGCTTGGCAGGAATGGGTTGATGATGTCCTCTTAGACAGTGGCCTTTGTCAGAGGCTTTAGGAGGCTCGATTGTTGATTCCAGTGAAGATATCTCAATCTTTATCCATTCGCCACAACAATGCTAGCCTTGAAGCCATGGCTCTTCGATGAAGCAACGAGACACACACTTTCATATTTGACCATCATGAGATGAGGCCCACCCTTGAGGATGTGTGCATGTTACTCTGCCTAGAAGTGATTGGCCTTGATGCCTTCTGCGCTGAGTAGATACCCCTTGAGGATGATTCTCTAATCCAATCCCTAAAACAAAATCTCCAAGCTTGTGGTCATTGGAGCTCTGTATTTGATGGTTCAATGAAGAGGACTACACGGGTGAAGATGGACCGTGCCTCTTACACTGTATGGATCCGTCACTTCTTTAGAGATCTTTGGCCCCTAGCTAGAGATCCTGACCCTACTTCTCAGGAGTTCAAGGTCGGCTATGGTTCTAGACTTTATTTTCTGGGATTTCTGGCTTGCTTTCTCTCCTTCTTCATTCTTCCGAGCACACCTCCAAATTCTCTCAATCCTTTTGTCTTCCCACTGGCATTTTAGATTCTTTAAAGGGGATTGGATCACCCTAGCCCCACTATTTCTTGGGAACCTGTTACCGATTAGATTTGTTACATCGAGACATGGTACGTTCTGTGGGCCAGTATGAGCTTGTCTATTTTGTCCTTAGTCAGTTCCTATTCTGCTTCTTTTTTGAGAGGTTCCCAAAGTTCTCCCCTACTCCAACTGTATTCAAGGCAGAAGTCCTTTGGGAGGTAGTAGATAAAGTGGATATCCTTGTGCTTGAAAAGGATGGGTGTCGCATATTTAAGAAAGCGAAGACTTGCCAGCCATTGATCACATGTTGGTCACGTGTCATTTGTACCTTTTCTTTGAATACTTTGGCGGATGATCCTCGGTGCTTTGTGGCTCGCCTTTATGTATGCGCACCAGTGAGTATGGCGATGCCACTTATTGACCATGGTTCCTCCTGACTAGTGTCTTTTCCCTTGCTAAAGGACATTTCTGCGCATCTTGTTGATATGTTGATAATGGTTCGTCCCAATTCGCTACCAGTATGGCATAAGGAAGGCCTCGATAGCACTGTCTACAAACCTGACAGAGTAGCATACCAATTTGAATTTGACCAATGTGCCCCGGGGTCGGCACCTCCTTTATTATCTTTTAAGAAAGCTACGGGCACTTTACTTGTGGACTTATACATGCCTTGCTTCCTGTGTCTAGCTCTTTGACACTGCCGGGGTTTGAGTCGGGTAGGGGGTTTCACTACCTATTTCAGGAGATATTGACGGAAGAACATTGATGCATTTATTGAGTTTGTCCAGAGTAAATCGACTATGTCTGCCTCCGTTGATTTATAAGACGGACTCATCCCTTCGGTTGCCTAAGAGTTAGAAATCTGATCATATGTACGAGAGCTTCTTCACTTTATCTACTCCGACTGACCCTCCATCTCGAACATCTATTACTAGCTTAGTGATTGCTGTCCCATAGCCAATCCCTCTGAATAAGGCTTCTAGTCCTCCGATGACCCGCCTCAAGAAGATGACTCCTAAGCGAGCTTCCTTTGCTAGTCGTTCTACTCCTCACCTTTCTAAAAGGTTGCATCAGGTATTAGATAGGCATCTTAGTTCTTCCGCTAATTCATAGTTATTTTCCCTCTTGAGACTATATTTTCTTAAATGAACACTCTTTACTTTCCCTGTTGTACATGACCCTACTCCGTCTTTTGATCATGCGGTTGCTGATGTTCTCTGTGCTGCAGTTGCTGATGCTCTGGGTACCGCGGATATTGGCTATGTTGCCCCTATCAGGGCTGGACTTAGACCTTGATGACACTCTTCCTTTGTCTGATGATGATGAGGCTGAGTTTTTTTTATCACTTTTGTGACCTTGTCCCTCGTGTGTGTCGTCACCGGCTTATTGTGACTAAGGATCCCTCCCCATATGTTAGATATTCCCCTTCTTGCTTAGTTGCAGGGGAGGAGCGATGTCTTGGTGACGAGGTTGTAGGGGATCACTACTCTAATGCTGCGATTATTGAGAAACGCGACTCTGGTGCTGAGATTATTGAGAAACACGACTCCGGTTCTATAGCTTGTGCATTCGAGTTACCCCGAGACCTTCGCTTCCTTTGCTTGCCAATATCTGCTCATTTAGACTGCTCTTATCGAGTCTTTTGCCACTATCCTATATAGCTTGGATAGGCAACGGTTGTGTGACCTTAATGGGAAAGTAGTTGAGACGGCGTATCAGGGAATCTCAGATATGGAGTGTCATCAAGTGGATTTATTGTGGCTTCAGAGGCGCCTGGATATAGCCTCGAACGCCAGTCGCTGGGTAGAAGTTTTGTCTGTCCTTGCCTTTTACCGAACTTCTATAGATGAGACAAAGGAAACTCTTCATGAGCTTGAGTCAGCCTATGCTCGGGCCTTGGAGGTTTTAGAGACACACTCTGCTCCTTGTCCTTGGGATGTGGATGTGACAGGTAGTTTCTTCGAGGGTGTCTTTGGATGAGATTGAGTTTCTTTGAGTATTATGTAAATATGACTTCTTTCGAGTTTTTTTTTTTTTTTTGGCATTACTTTCTTGCCCCTTTCGATAAAAATGTTTTATTTAGGACAATGCAATAAAATGACAAAGTTTGTTTTTTGTTTGGAGATTTTTGTGGCTTTTCTTATTCTATTTGATAAAACATTTATCTCGAATGATACATTGGAAAGAACAATCACATGCACATATTCATAATTAAATATTCTCATTACTTCTTCAACTTTCTTGACAAAAGTATAAAATTTTCATTACAAGTGTTGGAACAAACATATACATCATAAAGGAAATTAGCCTTTTCATAACATAAGGGAAATGAAATTTGTAGATAAAGCAAGAAAATGAAAACAAGATTTAACATAGATGAGTTTATTCATGGATTGTAACACTTGATGAACTTTACATTAAGCGGGCTTGTTTGGAAACCATCTTCAACTCTCACGAGCCTGCAGTACTTGCTTGGGCAAGCTTGGATCACCATGTAAGGCCCCTCCCATTTTGGAGAAAACTTGGGTAGGGGCTGTCCACGCATGATTGGGTCAATGATGTTCCATACTAGATCACCCTCTTCGAACCTTCTTGGAACCACCGTCTGATGATTGGCTCATGCGATAGACTCATGATACCTTTCTATGACTTTGAGGCCCTGTCTTGCTTTTCCTCTAATACCTCCAGTCTAGTGGCTCGAGCCTTAAGTACCATTTCTGAGGCGAGAGCCATCTGGGCAGATGGTGTCTCCAACTCTATAGGTAACACTACCTCGGACCCATACACAAGGGAGTAAGGAGTTGCTTGAGTTGGCTTTCTCTTGGAGGTGCGATACGCCCATAGGGCTACTATCAATTGTTCAGACCAAGTCCCACCAAATTCATCCATCATCTTACTCACAATCCTTATCAAGGTCTTATTTGTAGCCTCCGCTTGTCCATTCCCTTTTGGGTAATAGGGCATTAATTTGTGATGCTTCACTTGGTAAATCTCCAGGAGGCTCTTCACATGTTTGTTTATAAAGGGTGTGCCATTGTCCGAAAAGATGGTGTTTGGTACTTCGAACTTGCAGATGATATTTTCCTTGATGAAGTTTGCGACTCCGGGCCCAGTAGCATTCTTCAAAGGGATTACCTTGACCTATTTTGTGTTCAACTCTATAGCTGCAAGGATCCATTTATACCCTTTGGATGGTGAAGAGATAGGCCCTTGTGGAGAAGTGGTCTGGAAATACTCTTATGATCCTGGGGGACACTCGTGATCCTCTGCTGGTCACCTGAAAAGGAATAAACACTCCAGTCGGGGGTGTCGGAATTAGCACTCCGACGGACAAATCAGTCTCTGCACTCAGGATTACTTATATTTTAAGTTAATCATAATGGTTCTCACATACCTTTCTTCGACTATTGTTCCTTTATTTATACTCATTTTTAGGGCCTCGGGGCCTGGTCCCCTTTTCGCTCACTATCAGCTTATTTAATTCGGCTCCATAGTTCAATAGTTACTCGGCCTACTTATTGTATTCGGCCTCTTGATCGTGCAAGTTAGAGCCGAGTAATGTCTATCTTCTAGAGCGTACGCTTTTGATTTTGCTAATTATTCGGCTCCCACAATTGCCCCCCAAACTCCCTATTGACGGCAGTTAATTGGCGTGTTTGGTTTCGAATTTGAAAAGTCAAGAGAAACATAAGGTAAACGGCTTCACCTATTCCAATGTGAATGTCAGAATGCAAACGCCTCTCGGTCATCATTATACGTTCCCACCTCATTCGTGCATCTTTTGCATTTATTATGATTTGAAACTCCAGTCTCTTCGAATGCATGTTTTTTTGAATATTTGAGCCTCCTGGATTGCCAGCCGGTATCTCTCCTCTGTCTCGCGTCTTCTGCAACTTCTTCCTGTCTTTCCTTGTCTCCTTTGCCTTTCGTAAGTTTTCTTCTCTTCTCTTTGTAATCCTATTTTTCGTGTTTATTTTTTATTTAGAATACCCTTGAGTCCTTACTAGAATAGCTAAGCATTTGAAAGACCTCCTTTCCGAGGGTTGAATTTCTGGGTTCCGACGATATTTTTCTGTCCCTGATGATGTCCATCTATCTCTAGTGACAGACAATATCCTTGATATGGAGAGGGACGACCAAAATATGATCGCCTTTCCTCTCCTATCCATTGCGGAGGGCAGAGTTCGCTTTTCCCTACACCCATTTCTTAGGGCCGTCCTCTGCCATTGGGGTCTAATTCCTTCCCAACCCAATGTGATTTTTTTCTGAATCATAATGGGAATCGTAAAGTTGAACCGGCGCCTTAGGATCAACCTTGGCATTCCGGCGATTCAGCACTGCTACGCTTTAGCCAAATCCTTCGGTCGGCTCAAGCGCTACTTTCTCAGGGCCAAGGACACCGACCATCACTTGGTAACCATGCTTGCCAGCTCTGGCAAACGAGTTGATAATGTAATGGTCAATGTCCGAGGCAACTGGGAATTCGGTGAAGGCGAAGATCGCCTAGACCCTATTCCCAGACGGAGGGGTGAACCAAGTTGTCGTGTAACTCCTTGTGTTTATTGATCTTTCTTTTATTCGGCTTTTTCTCCAAGTCTAACCCTTTGTTTTTGCAGGCAATAAGTTGAAGAAGATTCTGACCTCGGTTGACGATGCAGTCCTTGCGGAAATTAAGACTGCACTCAAGTATTTTGGCCGTCCAAACGTACAGAAGCAAGGGAGAGCCACCCATATACTCCTGCGGTACGACCCTACTTACACTACGTTCTTGGCCGCGAACGACATTTCGATCCCATTCGGCGAAGAACACCTTACGGCTCTTATCTTCCCTAGCTTCAAGACCCTTTGGCAAATTGGTCTCGAAGCTTCTGATTCGGAGCAAGACGTAGAGTCGGTGGTCGAGGTAATTGCCAAACCAACGAGAGAGTTCGCTGCGGAGGCCGAAGAGGTCGACGAGGATCTAAACTCAGCGTTTGAGGCAGCCGGTCTTAACCAGCCTAACTCACCGTCCACTTCGGGTCGGGCGGAGTTTTCCTTCGGAGATATTTTTACGAATTTGGGAGACCTACCCGGCACTTTTTCTGAAGGTATGGCTAGGGAAAATCTCACACAGATGGGGCGAAAGAGAAATGCCGAACGAATTGCTGCCCGATGGAAAGCCGAGGCTGCCTGTTCTGAACCTGCCCCGATTGAATCTTCACAACCCGTTATTGGAGAAGAAACGACTCAAGTTGTTGTGGCCGAGATAGAGAAGGAAGCCGAACAGCAGATTACAGAAGAATGACTAGTTCCAGAAGAGCGTGGCGAAAAACGTACCACTGAGGGAGAGGCCGGCTCAGAGGAGAGCCCCGCTAACAAATGGCCTCGCTTAGAGGAGTCGGACGTGGTTGTTCCTTTCGTTGTTTAACCAAAGATAAAAAACACGCCGATCTCCTCTGATGCATCTACCATGAAGGATCCAGCTGTAGCGTTGAGCTTGGCCACCTCAGTCTCACTACCGGCTGACAAGGCCACCTTTCAAGCAGAGCCAGATTTGGTAGCTATAGCGTTAGCTGCCTAGTCGGCCCTTCTGGTATGCGACTTGATCTTTTTTACTCGTTTGGTTTGGTTTGCATACGATATTTCTTGGTATGTGCTGATCCTAACTCCATGTTTTGCAGACAGTTGGAAGGATAGCTGAACTAGGCCGCCACCAGCATGATGCCATTGAAAGAATTGGCCGCTTGAAGTCTGAAGCTGAAGGTGAGAGGAGCAGGGCCGAGTTCGAGGCGATGAGAGCCGCAATGGAAAGTGCTCGAGCCGAAGCTGAGAAGGAGAGGGCTGGGACTGCTGACCAGCTCAGATCCAACGCCGAGGAGAGGGTGAACGCGAGCGAGGAATCGCTCAAGTTAGCCAAGAAGGCACTTGCCAAGGTGGAGGCTGAGTTAGAAGAGTTGAAGGAGGCCAAGGAAAAAGCCGACTCTGAGGCTTCTACGGCGTTCGGGGCTGGAAAGAGCGCCGCCCTTAAGGACTACGTAGAAGAAGTCCCCAAATTTGAGAATTAGGGATTCAAACATGGGTGGCTCAAAGCCCTTGCTGCCGCTGGAGTTACATTGACCTTGCCAATTCCATACGTGCAAGTGGACGTTGAGCCACTTGAGTCTGATCCCGATGATTGATCTGGGAGACATTCTAGTTTTATTAAGTATTTTCAATTTCAATTTATGTTTTTTGTTTAGTAGATTTCTGTTAGTTTAAGGTTATTTTCATGTATAAATTAGTTACTATCTGCGCTCAATTTATTAATGAAAATTTCCTTTTCATTTCACTATTAGTTGTACGCAGTTTTTGATATTAATGAAGAGTTTTGCTTTTCACTACTTTGGATAAAATGATTACTGTCTATTGTGCTTTCTTACTATCGATCCGATAGGAAGTAGGATCATGAGATGAGTAGATTGAATATCCCACTGCATAACTGCCGATTGGATCACAGTGTAACTTGGCAATTATATTAATTTAACCTTAATTTATCCGAACAAGTAAATCGACTCAGGCCCCGTCGTATGCCCTTGCCCCAACCAATGTATGAACTCTTGGTGCTGAATAGGACTAGTTCATGGGTATTGTACTAGTAAATCGATTCATGGAGCGGCTGGGATAGTCAAGCCGAATAGATTGATGAATCTGCCCTTGCCCCAGCTGGTTCATGAACATAAAACACCGAATACCAAGAACTTATGAAGTACTAATGAATTGATTCATGAAGAGGCTAGGGCACTCAAGCCGACTAGATTGATGAATCTGCCCTTGCCCCAGCTGGTTCATGAACATTAAACGCCAAATAACACGAACTTATGAATATTGACGAATCGATTCATGGAGCGGCTGGGGCACTCAAGCCGACTAGATTGATGAATCTGCCCTTGCCCCAGCTGGTTCATGAACATAAAACACCGAACATCAAGAACTTATGAAGTACTGATGAATCGATTCATGAAGAGGCTGGGGCACTCAAGCCGACTAGATTGATGAATCTGCCCATGCCCCAGCTGGTTCATGAACATTAAACGCCGAATAACACGAACTTATGAATATTGATGAATCGATTCATGGAGCGGCTGGGATAGTCAAGCCGAATAGATTGATGAATCTGCCGTTGCCCCAGCTGGTTCATGAACATAAAACACCGAATATCAAGAACTTATGAAGTACTGATGAATCGATTCATGAAGAGGCTGGGGCACTCAAGCCCTCTAGATTGATGAATCTGCCCTTGCCCCAGCTGGTTCATGAACATTAAACGCCGAATAACACGAACTTATGAATATTGATGAATCGATTCATGGAGCGGCTGGGGCACTCAAGCTGACAAGATTGATGAATCTGCCCTTGCCCTAGCTGGTTCATGAACATTAAATGCCGAATAACACGAACTTATGAATATTGATGAATCGATTCATGGAGCGGCTGGGGCACTCAAGCCGACTAGATTGATGAATCTGCCCTTGCCCCAGCCAATGTTTGAATATAGGACACCGAATATTAGAGGTTGATGGGGGTGATTGGGGCATATGACTGAATCAGCACCGGGCTGTTTTCGGTATTAATGAGATGCTGCCTCGTAGGTGCTGCCCTCGTGGGGAATAAATGGGCGTGTACGATGTGAACGAAGGTCCTATTTGTATGCTCAATCAGCAACTCAGTCCAACTCTTTCTGGAAGGTTAAACAAGTGTGAATGTCAAGTAGACTCTTCTTCAACAGCAGAGGCGAAGCGAGGACGCTAGCTGAGCTGGGAGGAGATATTAGTCGAACTGGTGAACTGCCGCGCACGGGAAGTAGGACTTCGAAGGAGCGGGAGAGACACCAATCTCCTCGTCGTCGAAGTAGGTTGCCCAAGAGGGACAAGCAGCCACAGTGCAAATCTCCTCAACCCCGTTCTGGAAGGGAATCCGACGCGACTCCGCGCCCATTGAGTTTTGTGGTCTTCGTGGGGAATAGACCAATGACAGAGGCAGACTCGATCGTTCGAGATCCAACTGTGGCAGTCGAGTTTGCCCGACAGATTTTTCCACCCGAAGTCCAGCAGTCGATGATAGGCCGGCAGGATTTCGAAGTGTTTCGTGAAGGCGTTCACGGGGCGGTGAAGGGGCTGTACACCGCTTACAAAATCGGCATGCGTCTCCGTGCTGCTCGGCGCGATATAGAGCAGAGAGATGAACGCATTTGGAAGTTAGAAGCTCGCGCGGAGAAGGCGGAGTGTGAGCTAAGGAAAATCAAATCTTCCAAGTCTCAATCAGCCAGCCAGCCCAATCCGGTTGTAGATGAGAGGGTGACTCAAAGGCTGATAAGTGATGCTATTGCCGATCGGAACACGGCTAGCATGTTCGCGATTGAGACTGCGAGGGCCACGGCCTATGAAAAAGGCTTCCATGACGGCCGAAAGGTCAGAATTCAGAAGACCAAGGAGAAACTTGCCGAAGAGGTTTGTCGATGTGAAAATCGTGGATTTAAGCACGGTTGGATCAAGGCATCTCAAGCTGCGGAAGCTCTCCAAGCGTCGGGCATTGATTCAGCATTGCCATTATACCAATGCAATCATTTTCCCTTTTCTGCCTTTGAAGTCGAGCAGAGTGAGGATGAGGGAGACGCCGAATAGAAATACTATTGCAATGCTCACGCAGATTGTGTTCAAAACTATGTAATTATTGGCTAATTGAATAAAATGTTTTATTTCAAGTGTTTGTCTCGTTTATATTCAATGTTTATACAATGAATTCAAACATTTATTCAATGTTTATACAATGTTTATACATTTATTCAAACATTTATACAGTGAAACACAATCTACGTTTTTATATATTGTATAAACATTGAATATTTATTCGGCATACACGTGCTTTATGTTTCATTGTATAAACATTGACCGGCCCGACTTTAATGTGTAAACGGCTTTTGCCGGCTCGACATAAGAGCTCATTCTATATTAAATATATATTTGGCATACATGTGTTACGCACGGCCCTGGCTCCAGATTTTGGGGACTTAAAGTCGTCAATGCACCGATGAGGCTTCGAATCCGGAGACTTTTATCGGCTCAAAGGCATTATGCGCCAATGAGGCTCAGAATAAGGAGACTTTATCGGCTCAAAGCCATCATGCGCCGATAAGGCTCCGAATCCGGAGACTGGCCAATCATGATATCCACAAAGGGCGCTCTGAAACCGGAGGCTTAATCAGCCCAAAGGTGTTATGCACCAGCGGGGCTCCGAATCCGGAGACTTAATCGGCCAATCGTGATATCCACGAAGGGCGCTCGGAATCCGGAGGCTTAATCGGCCTAAGAGTGTAATGCACCAGTGGGGCTCCAAATCTGGAGGCTTAATTGGCCCAAAGGTGTCATGCACCAGCGGGGCTCCGAATACAAAGACTTAATCAGACAATCGTGATATCCACGAAGGGCGCTCCGAATCCGGAGGCTTAATCTGCCTAAAGGTGTCATGCACCAGCGGGGCTTTGAATCCGGAGACTTGTATTGGCCAATCGTGATATCCATGAAAAGCGCACTGAATCCGGAGGCTTAATCGGCCCAAAGGTGTCATGCACCAGCGGGGCTCCGAATCCGGAGACTTAATCGGCCAATCGTGATATCCACGAAGGGTGCTCTGAATCCTGAGGCTTAATCGGCCCAAAGGTGTCATGCACCAGTGGGGCTCCGAATCTGGAGACTTAATCAGCCAATCATGATATCTACGAAGGGCGCTCCGAATCCGAGGCTTAATCAGCCCAAAGGTGTCATGCACCAGCGGGGCTCCGAATCCGGAGACTTGTATTAGCCAATCGTGATATCCCCGAAGGGCGCTCCGAATCCGGAGGCTTAACCGGCCCAAAAGTGTCATACACCAGCGGGGCTCTGAATCCGGAGACTTAATCGGCCAATCATGATATCCACGAAGGGCGCTTTGAATCCAGAGGCTTAATCGGCCCAAACGTGTCATGTACCAGCAAGGCTCCGAATTCAGAGACTTGTATTGGCCAATCGTGATACCCACGAAGGGTGCTCCGAATCCGGAGGCTTAATCGGCCCAAAGGTGTCATGCACCAGCAGGGCTCTGAATCCGGAGACTTAATCAGCCAATCGTGATATCCACGAAGCGCGCTCTGAATCCGGAGGCTTAACCGGCCCAAAAGTGTCATGCACCAGCGGGGCTCCGAATCCGGAGACTTGTATTGGCCAATCGTGATATCCACGAAGGGCGCTCCGAATCTGGAGGCTTAATCGGCCCAAACGTGTCATGCACCAGCAGGGCTCCAAATCCGGAGACTTAATCGGGCAACCGTGATATCCATGAAGGGCGCTCCGAATCCGGAGGCTTAATCGGCCCAAAGGTGTCATGCACCAGTGGGCCTCCAAATTCGGAGACTTGTATTAGCCAATCGTGATATCCACGAAGGGCGCTCTGAATCCAGAGGCTTAATCGGTCCAAAGGTGTCATGCACCAGCGGGGCTCCGAATCCGTAAACTAAATCGGCCAATCGTGATATCCACAAAGGGCGCTCCAAATCCGGAGGCTTAATCGGCCCAAAGGTGTCATGGACCAGCGGGGCTTCGAATCCGGAGGCTTAATCAGCCCAAAGGTGTCATGCACCAGCGGGGCTCCGAATCCGGAGACTTAATCAGCCAATTGTGATATCCATGAAGGGCGCTTCGAATCCGGAGGCTTAATCGGCCCAAAGGTGTCATGCACCAGCGGGGCTCTAAATCCGGAGACTTGTATTGGCTAATCGTGATATCCACGAAGGGCGCTCCGAATCCGGAGGCTTAATCGGCCCAAAGGTGTCACGTACCAACGGGGCTCCGAATCCGGAGACTTAATTGGCCAATCGTGATATCCACGATGGGTGCTTCGAATCCGGAGGTTTAATCGCCCCAAAGGTGTCATGCACCCGCGAAGCTCCGAATCTGGTGACTTAATCGGCCAATCGTGATATCCACGAAGGGCGTTCCGAATCCGGAGGCTTAATCGGCCCAAAGGTGTCATGCACCAGCGGGGCTCCGAATCCGGAGACTTGTATTGGCCAATCGTGATATCTAGGAAGGGCGTTCGGAATCCAGAGGCTTAATCGGCCCAAAGGTGTCATGTACCAGCGGGGCTTCGAATCTGGAGACTTAATTAGCCAATCGTGATATCCACGAAGGGCGCTCCGAATCGGGAGGCTTAATCGGCCTAAAGGTGTCATGCACCAGCGGGCCTTCGAATTCGGAGACTTGTATTGGCCAATCGTGATATCTATGAAGGGTGCTTCGAATCCGGAGGCTTAATCAGTCTAAAGATGTCATGCACCAGTGGGGCTCTGAATCCGGAGATTTAATCGGCCAATCATGATATTCACAAAGGGCGCTCCGAATCCGGAGGCTTAATCGGCCCAAAGGTGTCATGCACCAGTGGGGCTCCGAATCCGGTGACTTGTATTGGCCAATCGTGATATCCATGAAGGGCGCTCTGAATCCGGAGACTTAATTGGCGCAAAGGTGTCATGTGCCAGCGGGGCTCCGAATCCGGAGACTTAATGGGCCAATCGTGATATCTATGAATGGCGCTCCGAATCCGGAGGTTTAATCGGCCCAAAGGTGTCATGCACCGGGGAGGCTCCAAATCCGGAGACTTGTATTGGCCAATCGTGATATCCACGAAGAGTGCTCCGAATCCAGAGGCTTAATCGGCCCGAAGGTGTCATGCACCAGCGGGGCTCCGAATCCGTAGACTTAATCGGCCAATCGTGATATCCACGAAGGGCGCTCCGAATCCGGAGGCTTAATCAGCCCAAAGGTGTCATCCACCGGTGGGGCTTCGAATCCGGAGACTTGTATTGGCCAATCGTGATATCCACGATGGGCGCTCCGAATCCGGAGGTTTAATCGGCCCGAAGGTGTCATGCACCAGCGGGGCTCCGAATCCGGAGACTTAATCGGCCAATCGTGATATCCACGAAGGGCGCTCCGAATCTGGTGGCTTAATCGGCCCAAAGGTGTCATGCACCAGTGGGGCTCTGAATCCAGAGACTTGTATTGGCCAATCGTGATATTCACGAATGGCGCTCCGAATCCGGAGGCTTAATCGGCCCAAAGGTGTCATGCACTGGCGGGGCTCCGAATATGGAGACTTGTATTGGCCAATCGTGATATCCACAAAGGGTGCTCCGAATCCAGAGGCTTAATCGGCCCGAAGGTGTCATGCACCAGCGGGGCTCTGAATCCGGTGACTTAATTGGCCAATCGTGATATCTACGAAGGGCGCCCCGAATCCGGAGGCTTAATCGGCCCAAAAGTGTCATGCACCAGTGGGGCTCCGAATCCGGAGACTTGTATTGGCCAATCGTGATATCCACGAAGGGCGCTCCGAATCTGGAGGTTTCATCGGCCCAAAGTTGTCATGCACCAACGGGGCTCCCAATCCGGAGACTTAATCGACCAATCGTGACATCTGTAGACGTCCCCGAACGCCCCGGGAGGATGAGTCCCGTTCCGTTCGATTTGGGCTCACTACAGTTCGGACTCAAATTGTCACGGTTCTCAATCTGAACCAAAGAGTCCAAATCCGACAAATCGTTTTGAGAAAACAGATTTTTTTGAAAGAAGTGCCAAATATGGACTGCTTTGCCAGATATAGAGTTGCCACCTAAATATTTTATTTTGGAAAATTTAGGAAACCCTAACTCGTTGCCTAAGGCCACGTGTCCGTCATCACCAAAGTTGCCTCGGCTCGGGAACTTGGGTACGATTGGGGAAGGTCACTTCGTGAGCACCCCCGCTCGCCCGATCAAAAATCGGTCTCTACTAACCATGATATCTAGTTTTGAAAACATTATGCGTTCTTATTCCGGTTTTTAGCCTAGATTTACTATGTGATGCGCACAGCATACAAGTATAGACTGGATCGCCTGAATTGGAACAAAACATTTCATGTTTATTTTTTAAAGTGGTTTGCTACTCGCAAGTAGGCTTAAAATGCAGATTTTGCCACCCTCGGGTGGGCTTAGAAAAGATGGTTTTGCCACTATCTAGTGGGCTTAAAACTCACAGTCAATGCATTATTCCAATTCAAATAATCCAACCTTCACCCACAGGCATTCAGGCAGTTATATCACATAAGCACATAGCCTCATGGTAAGCATGTTATTATGGCAGTCACTCACACGCATGCAAGGATGCTAAAGGATAAAAACTTACCGAGTACTCCAAGCCAAAACAGAAGCTATGTTAGAAATCCATGCATGATCCTAACTATACAGAAATGCCTAATGCAACACATGCAAAAATGCAACTATAGTAGGCTCGGCTATTCTAAACATGGCATATGGAATGCTACAGCTAACAAGTATTCAACTCGGAATTGAAATACAATGCAGTGGGTTATGATGCGCCGAGCCCGGTGCATGCAAAATAGATGAATGAATGCAAACATGTTATCATACTGTATGCTAATTGAAACATGCCCTAATCTAACCATCATAAGTTGGTAAATAAAAGGGAGAAAGACGTGGGGTTGGAAGACATACATCACACACACGCACACTTATTACAACATTGCCCTCGCTCGGAGGGTCCGAATAAATAATATACAGTCCAAATGAATAGTACAGTCCGAATAAATACAAAACCCTAATTAATTAACAAATTAATCTAGGAAAGCGGGTAAATTAGCGTGCAAGCCTATGGACTGCCTCAACTTTGCTCCGGATGATGAATGATGCATGGTTAAGTTGTTTCGCGCGGAAATCCATTGTGATGCACCAATTAGCCTCTGTTTACAATTAAACCCGAAATATTGCACGAAGCTCCAAAAGATTGCCGGTTTCTGATTTGCTGCAACAGACAGCAAGAAAAGGGCATGGCAATGTATTTTCACATATGTATGCATGCCTCGATCCTCGTGCCACCAATCACGCATATCGATGCATGATGGCCGAGGAGTCGAATTGCACGACTCAATATGAAATGAATGCACATGAAACACAACAAGGCCTAGACTCCATCACGGGTAATCCGTAGTGTCGGCGATCGGGAATTGAGACACGTTCCGTCACTCAGAGTACGAAACGTCCCTCGTTTCCCGCGCTTGGGCTAACTCCTATCCCAAACACAATGCAATATGCATGACATGTATGAATGCGACTAACATACAACCTAGCATACACAATGTTATGAAATGGCATACACAATGCTCGATGTAACATGGCATACACAATGCTCTATGTAACATGGCATACACAATGCTATAAATTGAAATGGTATACACAATGCATGATGGACTTACACCAATATGAGTGGACCTCAGCCACACTCACATCAGTGGCCATCAGATGAAAATGAGACAATCGAAATGCGTGCACACATGCACGCAAACCGAGGACCGAACCTAAGGCACCAAATGCCACTCTAACAAGGCATGGAAAGGCATGAAATATGGCATACAAACATGCAAGTTCCAGCACTGAAATATGATGCAAAATGATCCTGAATCATGGACATATGTCATACAATGCATGGAATAAACCCCGAAACCCAAAACTAGGCACATGTATTGAACCACAAGTATACAAAGCAAGCATTATTTGATCATGAATTCTAAAGACAGAGCCAAGGCAGTCCCAAAACACGCATATTTCCAGTTTAAAGCATGGCCAAAAGGGGTTCACATGAAGGGCTAAGGCAGCATGCAAGATTGGCTAGTAAGCATGAGTTGTATGGCATGTATATGAAGCATATGAAATATCACCAAACCAGCCAAAATCAGTGAATAAAACATGTCAAAATATGCCCAAATAACCTCTGAAATGCAGCCAACACATGCAAAAATGATGGGTTCCTTTAGAGGGCCATACAAGGTGTTATTAAGCACATACAAGATAAACACTTAGCATGGAAAAACTAACTCTGGAAATCAAATATGACAGCCCTAAAACTCACCAAATTGGCCCTGAAATGGGTCTAGGAAACATGCAAAGAAAGGCCCCTTTGAAAGGCCTTGAATGGGATTGCTCTACACATGCATCATAGACATAAAATATGGCAAAATGGGCTTTAGACAGAGCCGAGGCAGACCTCAAAACACTCAGAATGAGGCCTGGAAAGTGACTTCAATGCATGCAAAATAGGGTCTCTTTGGAAGGCCAAACATGCTAGTAAAGAGAATGAGGGGTGAGAGGGTCACCCCTCTATGATTTCAAAGCTCAAAACCTCATCAAAGCCACTGAAAATCCACTAGATTTCAGTGGCTAAGAGGCCAAACCATAGCCAATGCAAGTGCTCTAATGCATAGCCCTAATCATGAGGAGATGAAGCATGCATAGGGGAAGATAACTCCAAACAGAAAATAGACCTTAATCAAACATGAAGATAATGCCAAAACAATACTTTTTTCAGTTTAGGTCGAGGTCCAAAAAGGCTCACAAATAAGGCTAATGTGCCATGCAAAAAAACAACCCTAAAAGAGAGATTGAACAAACAGGGCAGCAAAAGGCCTCAAAAAGCAAAGAGCCCTTCAATAAAGTTGAAGAGGGGCTCAAAACAAGACATTTTTCAGTCTATGGAAAATCTCAAATATGCTCACAAGTAAGGCCAAAATATGATGCAAAAATAGCCCCAAGAGAGAGATAGAGAGCAAGAGGCAGTAGCTGGCCTCAAACAGTGAAGAGCCCTTCAACAAAGTTGAAGAGGGGCTCAAAATAAGGCACTTTAAAATTTGGCTCGAAGCCCAGAAATGCTCACAAGCAAGGCTAATATATCATGCAAGAAATAGCTCTAAAAGAGAGATAAAGGGAAAAGGGCAGCAGATGGCCTCAAACAGAAAAAAATTCCTTAATCAAACATGAAGATGAGCTCAAAATAAGACTGTTTCCAGTTCGGGTCAGAGCCCAAAAATGTAAGAAAAAGAGGCTAAGATATAGAACAAAATAGTGCAAAAATGGGGAGAATAAGAGCTTACCCTTGTAGCCCAACTTTCCAGCAGCCTTTCGTCCAAGGAAATGAGCTTTCAACCTCTGCAAATGACTTCCAAGGGGTTGGAATGGATGGTGGTGGTGTGGTGCTATGGGTTGTAGTGTAAATGGCCAAGGATAATGGACTTTAGAGCTTGGAAGAGAGAGCTATGGAGGGAGATGGGTGTATGCCTTAGCAAATATGTCTAACCCTTAGAAATGAGGCTCAAGGGTTAGTTTTATAGAGGAGAGAGGCCAAGGAAAAGGGGGGGAAAAATCAATTCAAATTTCCCCCCAAAAGGACAGACCCTCAGACAGTGGGTAAAGTGCAGAATAGCTGGCACAGCTGGAACACACTCAGGAGGGCAAAAATGGCCGGCCGGTTCAAAAGGTCCAGGTGGCCGGCCGGCCACTTGACCTGGTCGGCTGGCCAGTTCAAAAGGGTCAATGTGGCCGGCCACCCCCTAGGATGAAGCCCCAGAAATTAGATTGCCAATGCCGCAAACCTTGCATCAAAATTCCTCCTGTGCAAAAAGTTATGCCTGTTTTGGTGAAGCCGCGCAGATTCGGTCCAAACGGATTTCAACCAACCATATCTCCTCCACCCGGACTTGGCTCTAGAAGATTCTTGAGTGAAAAATGAAGCCCCGGAAATAATCTTCCCAACGGTGGTGGCCTCATACCTTAATTCCTCCTGTGCAAAGAGTTATTCCCTTTTCGGTGAAGCCGCGCAATGTTTTCTCTCCTTCCCAGATTCATGCTGAACCACTTTTGACCAAAAAAGGCTGGTTGGCCATCTGATTTGCTTGTTTTCCATGTGGCCGCATTGAAGCTCCGGAAGTTAGCCTTCCAACGGCGCCAACCTCGTATCAAAATTCCTCCTGTGCAAAGAGTTATGCCCGTTTCGGTGAAGCCGCGCAGATTCGGTCCTACCTGGATTCATGCCGAACTTCTCCCAAACTAGTTTTCCTTTCTCTTCTCCTCTTTTCTTCAACTCCAAACCCCTAAACAAGGTGTTTCGAAAGATTTTTCAAAGATTTCATCTCTCTTTCATTCATTTCCACTTTGTCCTTGCTCGGTTTACTGAAAAGCGCAACTTTTGAAAAAATGCGAGCCTCAGAACATCGTAAAAACTTTATTTCAGAAACGTTTTGAAAGAGAGGGTTTTAAGGTCTAAAAAGTTTTGATCAAGATTGTTTTGGTCTAAAATCTTCCAAAAATGAACCCTAATTGATGCAAAACGAGGGTTCAGGGGCCAAAACGCGCGGCCCGAGGCCCCGAAAATAGGCTGTTAGGCACCGAAGGTGGCGTGCGACCACGAAATTGGTCTCTCGGGCCACAGTGTCCCTAAAAAGAGAGGAAACAAGGTGTGTGCCAAAAACCGGAACAAACGGAGGTAGTTAAGCGGTCCCGAACCGAGGCACACGGCCGACGGCTCCGAAAATCGAAAACCGGGCTCCAAACGGGAAAAATGGCCTACGACCATGAAGCGTAGCCTACGGCCACTGAGAGATGGTCTACGAGACCTCTCCCTCCCTTTGGGAAGAGAAAACAGAGGAAACAGGGCCTGGTTCGCAAACCGAGGCAAAGCACAAAAGAGTCCGGAAGTCCGGAGGCAAGGCTCGCAGCTGTGACTCCGCAACCTCAGAACGAGCACAATATACAACATCACCAAGCGCTCAATTGGTGACGTCTGAGTCTTAAGGTCGGCCAAAAATGGGGTGTCTACAACATCCACGAAGGGCGCTCCGAATCCGAAGGCTTAATCGGCCCAAAGGTGTCATGCACTAGCGAGGCTCCGAATCTAGAGACTTGTATTGGCCAATCATGATATCCACGAAGGGCGCTCTGAATCCGGAGGCTTAATCGGCCCAAAGGTGTCATAGACCAGCAGGGCTCCGAATCCGGAGGCTTAATCGGCCCGAAAAGGGGCTTGTGAACTGAATTGCGCGATGAAGAAATGAGAAACTTTGCATTGCAGAAGTGAAATATGTACAAGTATCAAGCCCCACAAGTTGGGTCAATATTAGAATTTTCATAAATGCATTGAATTCCAACGCCGTGGAAGACTCCTTCCTGACATGTCTTTGAGCCGATATGCCCTGCTCCCGCGCTGGAATCTATCTGATAGGGGCCGTCCTAGTTAGGACCCAATTTTCCATCAGCCGGTTTCCTATCAGCTAGAAGTACCTTCTTCAGGGCCAACTCTCCTGGTGTGTAGCGGCGTAGCTGAACGCGTTGATTATACAACTTAGCCAGCTACTGCTAGTATCGTGCCATGGACGCAAGGGCACAGTCTCTTCGTTCTTCGATTAGAATCAAATCCAAAGCCAGCATCATGTCGTTTTGGCCCATATCAAAAATTTATGATTTCAGGGTCGGGTGGCTGATCTCCAGGGGTAAGATAGCCTGGGTTCCAAAGCATAAGGCAAACGCCGTTTCTCCAGTGGATCTCCTCGGAGTAATTCGATGAGCCCACAATACACTCAGCAATTTTTCGACCCATTTGCCTTTAGCTTTCTCCAGCCTCTTTTTGATGCCGTCCAAGATGGATTTGTTAGAGGCTTCGGCTTGACCATTGAGTTTTCATTCCCATCATGGTCACCTTTTGCAAAAAAGTACAAGTTTTAAGAAAATAAAACTGCCTAAGACTGTACAATGTGCTAACACTACCAGCAAAAAGAAAACAAAGCAAAAAGCATCTAAATCAGTGCCAGTAATCTCAAGATCGAGAGGCCCTCTTCATCCTTTTCCTTGGCAGAGCGGACTCTGGAGCACTATCGCCATCGGCACCACTGTCTGAAGCTAGATCAAAGTCTAACCCGAAACCCTCCTCATCTCCGCCCTCAGATGACTCGGACTGTGGACTCGCTGCCTCAGCCTCCTCGCTTATCTCGTCATCATCATCGCCCAGAATGGGCTCTGAAGGGCTACTCCTACTGCGGATACCTCTAGCTCTACCTCGGCTGTGTGTCTGAGCCTGTCTCCCTCTCCTTTCTGCTACTGGGGGAGGAACTGAAGGTCCTATTGTGGCTCCTGCTAGGGCATCCGGTGGAGCTGGGGTCTGGAAAGGGATCTGAGAAGGGCAATTTATCAGAATATATTAGTTGTGGTGTATAGCAGATGATGTATATCAGATGCAACGTATCGATGCAGTGTATGTGTGTAGTTTATGAGAGCAGTGTATCTATGCAGTGTTTTGATACAATGAATCATATCAGTGTAGTGTGGAACAGTTGAAATACTAATGCGTTGGCAAAGAATGTCATGGTATGAAGTGCAAACTAAAGAAACTTACCGAAATCCTGTAGAGGCTGAGCAGGTTCATGCTCATCTGAACCATCCCCATCACAGAAGCCGCTAGCTCAAGAGCCTGCCCGGTGTACTCTATGGATGCTTGTAAATGTGTTGAGATGATCAGTGGTCTATAAAGCATAATCGAAATGAATTGAATGTGCAAAATGTAAAGTATGGAACATACCGGGGTCGGGCCTCGAACTTCGACAAGCTCGTGACCAGCAGGTGTAGGCTCAATGGGAATCTGATAGGTCTCTCCGGAACGTCCCCAGCAAGTCGGCGTAGTAGGCAGCTCTGGCCATCCCGCTCTCTGCCTCTCCCAGAATCTCTCCTGCCACGGGACCTGGTCGCCCTGGCCCTTCTGTCTCTCTCTCTCGCAGCTGGAGCCCTCACCCCCTCACCTCCGCGAATGCCGGTCAGAGGCGGCATTAGATGAATCTGGATGAAGGTTGCGCAGTCGTCCTCTGCACGGAAGTAATCCCTCTCCAGCCCTACCATAAATTGGATCACCACCTTAGCAGAAAGTCTATGTATCTCTCTCATCGATACTGGAGGTGCCGTCGGTACGAACGGGGCAGGCAGTCCTAAAGTCTGGCGTGTGAAACGCTCGCTCAAGAACCAAGCATGGTAGATCGGGCCCTCGAGGAGAATATGATAGCAAGCGACGACCCTGGCTGTGTCATACTAGGCTAGAAGCCCCAATGGTATCGCGTCCCATAGCTGCCATGTGATCTGAAAATATGAGAAAATGAACAGATGAGTAGTTGCTATCAATTGGCTAATGTGTACGTCAAGTTGATTGAAAGCAGAATGATTTTGTTTTGGGTTACCTCGTGTGCCACAACCGTGTCGAAGTACTGACGGAAAAACATGAAGTTCTCCGGGGTCCTACGGCGGAGCTGGCCGTCGTATACCCGAGAAAATGGGATTGTCATCGGGGTCTCCTTTACAGGCTCTGGAGCAAGACCCAAAAAGTATGCGTACACCCACAGCAAATGCAAAGTAGAAAGCATGCAGTGTATGGGCAGATACGGAATGCAAAACAGAAAGTACATGTGTTGAACAAATGTAGAGCAAGAAATGATAAGCAAAAAATGTGAAGGGAAAGGGGGAACTAAGCTGTGTACCTCCCAAGCTCGCCAGTAGCCGCCTATCAAGGTCCCGCTCATGCGAGAAGTCGAGCTCATGTATCGATACAGAGTGGTGCGTCTAGCTCCGCCCCAGTCATAAATTGAACTCGATGGAGTACAACCAATGCGCTCAGAAAGTATAGGCCCACGGCATTCCACCTGTTCGAAAACAAGGTGGTACCGAAAAAGAACATGAAGAAGCCCTGCGCATACTGTTCTGCCTCCTTGAGTGTCTCAGGCTCAGCCCCCCTTGTACTACTCCTCGAACCAGCTATACCGGACCATGCCTGCCCGCGGTGTCGGTGGGTGTGCCCCAAGCAGTGCTGTCCATGCTGCCTCCCACTCTCCCATGTCAGGGTCGAGAGGGATCGGATCACCCCCTACGCCTAAGCCAGTGATCATGGCGAAGTCGTAAGGAGTCATCGTCATCTCCCCCGTGGTGGAGAAATGGAAGGAGTTGGTGGTATCCCACCACCTCTCCACCAAAGCCCCTAAGAGAGGGTAGCTCGCTATAACCCGTGTCAGACTAGAGCAGAACAGACCGAAGCCTGTCTTGTCGATAATGTCGCGAACCCTAGCTGGGAGCTCACCGTACCAGTAACGAGCGGTTGTCGTGCCGTAACCTCTGAAAGAGCAAGATCTGTCCTGCAGTAATGCATGAAATACAATCTGATCAAGTACTGAAAGCACAGTTGAAAGTACAGTCGAATATGAAGCAGCGATGTATGAGATACAGTCAGATCAATGCAGTCTATGCAGTCAGATCAAAACAGTGCGAGAAATGCAAATAGTGAAAGGTAATACTGTAGAAAACAGTGTTTGTACCTCCACGGCAACGGCTGACAGATGAGATACTAGCCCTCTCAGTAAAAGGTCATCAGGTGCATCCTCAGCGAAATCAGTGAAGGCCTTGATGCCTCCTGCTGTAGGCACTATGTGAGCCTCCGGATGATACCTCACCGAATCAAAAGGGCGTATGCTCGGTGGTAAAGGCTCAGGCTCGGCCTCAGGCTCAGGCTCGGCCTCGGGCACAGCCGCAAAGTTTGCCTCAAACTCTACCAGAGGAAGTGTGGGGAAGGCCCCGTCATGTGGGACATCATCAACCATCTGAAACAGGTGCAAGGGAAGCAAAAATGAGCAGAAATGAAAAAAATGGTGAAACTTTGCAAAAGTCAAACCCTAGGAGAGAGAAAAGTCAAAGAAAATCAAAACCCAGGAAAAGTGTACTAACCTTGGGAGAAGCTCGAGGGGAATCAACCTAGAACGGTGGAAATGACGAAAGAAGTGTCGAAATGAATTTCTAATCGGTTCAAAGTGAAGAGAACTAGAGGGTTTTAGCGAATAAAGTTTGTTTAGGGTGTTGGAAAACACGTAGAATGCGTGGATCTAGAGAGAATGAGCACCTAGAGAGCAAGGGGGAAAGATTTTGTGCAAGGGGTTGTGAGGAAATGAAGAGGCTTGGCCTTTACTTAAAGACCCATGGGTGAAAAGACAAAACTATCCAAAGCTGCCATCGGTGGCCAGCACTGCCTCATTGGTGGCCGACAATGTTGTATTGATGGCCAGCAGCGGGCCGGCAACCTCCCCTGATGGCCGGCATGCTCCTAAAAGCTCCCCCTGCCTATTTTCCTTTGATTTGTGTCCTTGGATTCCAAGAGATGTAAGGTATGCTCAAAGTTTGATTCAGAATGCCTCTGCGGAAGCCCAGAATTGCGTTTGCAGTGCGCGAGGGTCATCGCTCATCAACATGAACAAAGTGTATCCTTTTTAACATGTTGCAACTCTTCCGAGAGGTAAATCGGAAGTTGCCTTTGAGTTGTCTTTAGCAAGCATGCTTTTGTCATCGCATAGAATTTGCACTTCGCATTGAATATGTATGCTGCGTTGCATTGCATTGTACATGCTTTCGCATAGAAAATGTTGCATCAACTATGCATTGGCTATTGTTGCATAACGAATGCATTGTTGTTATGTTGCATCGAATATGCATCGTTGATTATCTTGCATAGAATGTGCCTCTGTTTCATTGCTTGCATGTTGTGCATGAAACATGCCTCTACCATTATGTTACGGTCATTCATCTTGCATGAAATATGCATTGTATTGCATTGTACCTGTAAAGTTTCTTTCTTATGAAGGCACGATATTGTGTGTACGGTTCGTTTGAAGCTGATGCAACCGGACGATATTGTATGTACGGTTTATTCAGAGGGATTTCGGGTAAGATTATTCCTATCCTTTGAACACCTTGTTTTGGTTAGAAGCATTCGGGTACACCCGATGCTTACATCACACTTTGCTTCAGTTAAAAAACACTCGGGTACGCCCGGTGTTTACATTGTACCTCGTTGGTTAGAAACACTCGGGTACGCCCAGTGTTTATACCGACATTTTGCTTTAGTTAGAAGCGTTTGTACCGTGTGCCCGACGCTTATACCCCCTCCTTTGGTTAGAAGCATTGGGTTATGTGCTCGATGTTTATACCACCCCTTCGGTTAGAAGCGTTTGGGACATGTGTCCGACGCTTATACCACCTCCTTGGTTAGAAGCATTGGGTTGTGTGCCCGATGTTTATACCACCGTTTTGGTTAGAAGCATTTGGGACATGTGTCTGACGCTTATACCACCACGTTGGTTAGAAACATTGGGACGTGTGTCCGATGTTTATACCATCCTTCCGGTTAGAAGCGTTTGGGATGAGTTTCGACGCTTATACCTCTTTATTTTGGTCAAAAACATTGGAACGTGTTCTGATGTTTATACCACCTTCCGGTGCTTGCACCGCTCCTTTTTCCCTCTCGCGTGTGACGCGTTAGGATGCTTTTGTTAAATGCATCTGGATGGATCCCGATGCTTATACCGCTCTTTGTTTTGATTGCATAATGTTTGAATGTGCTTCACTTATTATGTGCTCTCTTTAGTGTGGAACCTTGGGGTGTGTCCATGGGTTCACAACACTGCTTCCCCGCGTGTGCCGTGCGTTGGGATCTTGTTTGCCGCCTCGAGTGCACCCGACGATTGTTGTTCTTTGCCTTTTCTGCGTGAGGCGCAGTTAAGATTGCATAATTTTCTTACATCCTTTCTATATGAAATGTAGTTTGGTTCGTGTTAACTTGCTTATGTATGAGTTTGTTGTAGCATTTCTTTGCATGACATTTGCATCTAGATGTTTCGTTACAACCCTCATTACATGATCATAAGTTTTGTTCGGCATTTTGCATATCATTTGCATTTTGCCCCAGCCTGCGGGCACATCTATATTGTTATCTTGAATGTTTGTCCAAGTCTTCGGCCTTGTCAAAAATGGGTCGTCTCTAGGCTTTGACTTTCACTCTCGTCATTTCATGACTTCCGAGTTCTGTCAAAGAGGGGCAACTGTAGACACCCCATTTTTGACCGTCCTCAAGACTTGGATGTTCTCACAGGTACATCCAGTGATGAGTCTGATTGCTTGTCGAGCACTCGAATTCTGTGACAGAACATGCCAGGTTTGCTCTTTCCAAACCCTATTTCAGTTCTATCTCATTTTTTGACCATGTTTTGGTCCTTTTGGCATGTTGCTTTTGGAGCACTGCCGGCCATGGTGGGGCACTGTCGGCCATGGGCTTTGCCATGCCGGTCCTTGATAGGCCCTGCCGGCCATTAATGAGGCCCTGCCGGCCACCACTGATGGCCGACCGGCCACCAGTGTATTCAGAAGATATTTTTGTAGATATTTTGACAACTGTTTGCACAGATGAGCTCATCGACTTGCACGTGGATGGTTGGATCTCTTCAAGAAGCTTTTGTATCTTCTATATATAGAGCTCATCTATATGCATACAAGGGGTTACAAATATTGGGTGAGCTATATTTCTCTCCCTCTCTCTCTATATTTTGTGCTTGAAATTGAACTTTCTCTACACATTTGCACTAGCACCCTTAGCCAAACACCTTCACCTTAGTGTTGAGGATCTTGGAGGCCTTGTTTGAGCTCCTTGGAGTGGTTTTGGCTCAGAAGTTTGGCTGTTTTAAAGTTATGCTTCAAGGGTAAGAACTTACCTCTTTAAAGCTTTATTTTACTTCATTGTTTGGCCACCTTTGTATGCTACTTTGAAGCTGGTTTTAGCCTCTAAAAAGTTCTGTTTTCAAGGTCTTAAAATGTTGGTTTAAGCCTTGTGTGGTTAGGGGGTGGTTTCCCCGCTTGGCTCTTTAGCTTGTAAAGCTTTTTGAGCCACCTTTCTAAGCTTTTGGAACACTCTTTGTTTGGCCTTTCTACCACTGAAACTCAGAGGTTTTTCAGTGGTAGAAAGTTGGTTTTGAGGTCCTAAATAGGAGGCGGTGACCTCCCCTCCTTGTATCTTGTTTGTATGCATAGGTGGCTTAATAGTTGAGCATGCTTTTCTACCCTTTTGTAGCTTAGTTCAAGCATGATTTTGGCTTTGTTTCAACATGCTTCAACTCTGTTTTTGGGAGTTTGGGTCTTTTCTTGCTTGCTTTTGGTACTTGTAGTGCAATCATACTTAATAGCCTAGCTTACTTGATGATTTAACCTATCATTCTAGTTTGTGTTAGCTTGATCTCAGCATGTTTTTGCCATTATTTTAGCATGATTTAGCTCTGTTTTGAATGGTCTTGGCCATATGAGACTTGTTGTGCAGGGTTGTAGTGTAAAGGCCCTTACAAGCTTTGAGTTTCAAGGCCTCTAGCATGCTTTGCTTGAGTTGTTTGCATGCCATAGCATCATTTCACACATGATTTTAGTGCATGTAGCCTTGTCATACTCTCACATATTCCACTCTTTTTATACTTTTGTGAGTTGTGCCTTATGCCTTGTTTATAAGCCAATACTTGAACATGATTTTCTTGCCATATGGACTTCCATCTCAGCATGTTTTGACCTTTATTTTGGCATGTTTAAGCTCTGTCCAGAGCTAGTTTGGTCATTTGAGTTTGATATTGCATGGTTCTAGTGTAAAGCTCTTCACTAGTTTTAATGCTTAAGTCTCATAACATGTTGTACACGAGTTGTTTGCATGTTAGAGTCTTGTGTTTCATGCCATTTCAGCACTGAAATTCTGCCACCTCCCTCATTTCTTCATTTTTCTATTTGTTTTGAGGGATGGTTAGTCTTAAAGTTGTGTTTAAGCTTGGGATTGAGGCTTGTGCTTAAATGGCTTTAACCCTCTTTTGAGGGTTCCTCCTAGTCAAAGGCATGGTTTCTCTCATGTCTTAAGTCATCTTTTGATTAACCTTCATTAGAGGACTTTCACATTTGGACAAATCAATTAAAGAATGGTTTGGTAACTTAAAATGTGTAAACAAGAATTGAATCAAGTAAAACATGCCAAGATAAGCATGTTGTTTGCATTACATTGTGTTCAATCGGACGTTATATTGAACACAAGGTGGATTGGTCCATTTCCTACTCAAGTGATGAAAATGAGCCAATCCCCTTTGTCTCTATTGCCTTTGATCATCCATGATGAGGTAGTGGTCCTAGAGTCTTGTTTGTTGTGCATTTATTGAATTTGTACAAGTTGGATCCTTGGCCATCATGCATTGAGATGCTTGATTGATGGTTTTGGATCCAATAGTGCCTCTCCTTGATGTTTTGAGATGATAAGGAGGGGCACAATACACATATACCCTTAGGAGACCCTCCATTTTCCTCTGGTTTGAGCTCTGTTACAGAATGGTGATGCAGCACACCAGTGGCCGGCACTACTTCATCATTGGCCGACAGTGCACATCTTTAGCCGGCAGGTGGTCGGTAGCAAGCTCTCATGGCCAGCAGGCCATTGGTGCATTCCTCAGAGTTGGTTTGGTAAGGTGGAGCACAAGTTCCTGAAGTAACCCTGCAAACAGAGCCTCTCAAGAGCAAACCGGAAGGTATTTCGAGGCGGCAACCGAGTGCATGCATGTTCAATTTCCAAGGCAGAGCTGAGGCAGCCTAGTTTACATATCTTGCACGCTTAATTTTTTTTTTTTGTAATTTAATTAATTAGATTGTTAATTAGTTGAAGTGTTATAATAATTTGTAAGTAGTTTACTAGTTATTCAATTGGTTTATAATAATTAGTCTAATTAGTTTAATTAGATTAGTTTGATTAGCTTAGCTTAGTATAGCTTAGCTCTTATTTATTCGGACCCTCCTTTGTGAGGGCATAATGTTGTAATAAGCGTGTGTGCTTGTGTGCATGTCTTCCAACCCCACTTCTTTCTTCCTTTTACTTAACCGGTTTCGGTGGTTAGTTTAGGGCATGTTTTGATTAGCATACCTTATGCTTGCATGCGTGCATCATTCATTTGTCTTGCATGCACCGGGCTCGGCGCATCATTCAAACTGCATTGTATTTCAATACCTCTTTGAATATGTGTTTCAAAGCATGTTATCAAATTGTCGCATTCATATGCCATCTTAGATAGCCGAGCCTATTTAGTTGCATTATTGCATGTGTTGCATTAGGCATCTTGTATAGTTAGGATCATGCATATTTCTAACTATTGTTTTGGCTCGGAGTACACTGTAAGTTTTTACGCTTTAGCATACTTGCATGAGTGTGAGTGTTGCCATGTTTAGCATGCTTGCCATGAGGCTATTTGCTTATATGATTAACTGCATGAATGCCTGTGGGTGAAGGCTTTGTTGCTTGAATTGGAACAATTCGACGAACGTGAGTTTTAAACCCACTTTGCGAAGTGGCAAATCATCATGTTTTAAGCCCTTCCGAGGGTGGCAAATTCGCGCTTTAGCCCACTTGCGAGTGGTACTTTCAAACCATTTTCGAAAACAAACATGAGTTGTTTTGTTTCAAGTCTTGCGACTTAGTTTATACTTGTATGTATGCGTCACATAGTAAAATTAGCTAATAACCGGAATAAGAACACATGTGTTTATAAAACAACATATCATGCTTAGTAGAGGCCGATCTTTTGATCGGGCGAGCGGGGGTGCTCATTTCATGACCTTTCCCTCTCGTACCCAGGTTCCCAAGCCGAGGCAACTTTGGTGATGACGGACACGTGGCCTTAGGCACGAGTCAGGGTTTCTTAAATTTTCCAAAATAAAATAGTTAAGTGGCGACTCTGTACTCTGGCAAAGTAGTCCAGTTTTGGCATTATTTGATTTAAAATCTAATTTTCCAAAATGATTTGCCGGATTGGACTCTTTGGTGTTTATCAGTCTCACATTGCACTTTGTGAGATTAGATTCAGAATCATGACAAAAAGTCTGAACTGTAGGAGACCAATTCGCACCTCTCCAAAAGGGGGCGCGCGAAGAAAGTCGAGTCTACAGAGGTCCACTCCAAGTATCCGGATTTGTTTGAAAATGCTTAGTTGTTTTAAATTGTAATATTCCCAAGTGTTTAAGTGAAATGTGTTAAATTATTAACCACGTGTTATTATATGTAATATTATTTTGAGCATGAGATTACTATGTATTACCATTATTATTGTTGGGAAGTTCCATGCTTATGTAGTATCTCAAAAACCGTCGTTGTTACTATTGTGACTATGGCACTTGGAAACCATGATGTTAAGGGTGAGATTTGGTTGAGAATTGATGTAGTGATTTAAAATTTTGATAGCGTGGTTTTGATCACTTGAAGCCTCTTTTGTTTGCGGTAGTTTTCGGGGACGAAATTTCCTATGGTGGGGAGGTTGTGATGACCGAGCACGTAAACCATCTCGTTCCTCTTTGTTTTATGTTTGGGTTTGCCTTTGTTAGAGTGTCGGGTTTAACCTGAAGTCTTGTTAACAGTTTGGATTGGTTGCATTTGGAAGCTTTTCTCAAAATCCTTGTTCTTATATAATTCCGTGTTCAACTTCACATGTTTCGAAAGGTGCAGGGTTGAATCTGGGGTGTCCCAAGTTGAGCTGGGATGATTTCTGGCTGGGAGACTGAGCCGCAGGTGCGGGAGGTGAGGTCGCACGTGCGGTGAAGAAGGGAGTTACCATGGCGCATTCTACTTTATATATAGGTGTAGAGGGAAGTGCCGCACGTGCGAGGGTGTTGCCGCACGTGCAGGAATGGGTGCCGCACGTGGGGGAGTCCGCTGAGTTCGAAAAATCTGTCTTTTCTCTCTTCTTCGGCTGAGTGTATCTCACTTTTTACACATCTCTCTCTCTCTCTAGAAACATCTTTTCCTCTCCCTTCTCTCTAAAAACTTCCACCAAACACCTTAAACTCTTGATCTCTCGTCATCCATTGGAGTTTTGACCCAACATCCTTCACAAATTTTGGAGAGCTAAGCAAGGGCTTCGTTGCGTGTGGTGGAGATTAGGTTTTGACACCGTTGCTTTTGGGAATTTCATCTCATTTCTTATTCAAATTTGAGGTAGGGATCTGTTTGAGTCATATATACATTTTTGCAAGAATATGTTGTTGTTGGAGCTCCTGTTTGTTGCGTTGAACTTTTTGACTCATGAGTTATGAATGCTTCTAAATGTGGGCTTCCAAAAAAAATGTTTTTTTTTTTACAAAAACCCTTGAGATTTAAGTCACATTGTTATGGAGAAGTATTATCTTGAAATAATGGCTTTTGAAATGAAGAGGAAATCTTATTTATGAAAACCCTAGAAATTTGGAAATCTCCTTTTTGAGGAAATGTGGTGATGTTGTGAGATGGTTATTGATCAATATTTTGATGAATGATGAGATGAGGAAATTTCATAGTGTAAGAGAATTAGTTGATTGGAAGTTTGTTGTTAGAAATGGGATATAGTCATGAAGAGATTAATTTGTTGTGAATGCTTAAAGTATGGAAATGTTACCACTTTTGATGGTCTTAAATGAATAATTGGTTATCTTGTGAATTTGCATTGGAAAGAGAAATGGGAATCGTAATCACAATGGAAAAGTGGTGTAGAAGAATTAAAAATGAAAGAACATTGCATTGCATTGATCATTGTTGCATTGACATTTCGATTCATTTGGTTGTTACCAATTTTGAATTGAGATTTGGAACTTTTGCATTGAGAAAGGAATGGTATGAAATAAGATTTATTGAAATGTTTTGGGGTACATACGTTGGTAAGTCTAGATAGGAGGTGTAGATGAAATTGATTAAGTTGGCCTGAGTGTCCAGGGTGAAAGACCGAAAACACGCACGGAGGAGGTACCACGTGCCTTCCAGGTAGCTACTGGTAAAGTGAGGTTTTGGTAGTGCTAGTTATGCCTACTTGCAGACACCAATCTAGGGATTACCTGAGTCGTATTTACCACCCCTATGAACTTGATTTTAAAATTGTTGAATCTTGTTGAAATTTTAAGTTGTCATTGTGCATGATGGTTTTCAAAGGATGATGATGAGACTTTTCTTTTAGGCATGGCATAGCATGTGCATTGCATTTCATGAGACTTGTATAAAATGTATATATTTTGTTAAAAATTTCCTACTGGGCTTTATGCTCACCTTATTGGATTTTGGTGCAGGTAAAGATGTGGTGATTCCACCAAATTAAGGGCATGGATATATGTGTTGAGAGCACAAGGCTCTTCTTTTGTTGTGATCGAATTTTTGCAAGCCAGAGGCTATACTTGTATAGGTTCAATTAACCATTTTGTATAACCGGGCATAAGCCTTGGATTTTTGTAGCCCCTTGATGGTGTTTGTTTATTTTGACTAGACGTTTTACATGCTATAGATTCATGTATTGAATTTGTTGAATGTATAACCGCATGTGAGACTATGTTGTAAACTCCTTATGATCATGTATTCAAGTATTGGAGAATTACACCCATTATTTTAAATAGGGATGGTTGATGCACTTTTATTATGTATTTTCCTGGGGCGTTACATGTATTGTGTATACTTCAATTCAAGACAGTTTAAATTTTAAAATTAAAATAATATTTAAAAGTTTTAATTAATTAATTTCTGTATAAGTCTGATTAGGCTGAACTATTTTAGGTTTGACCGATTCGCTGGTTTAATCGCTATTTCTCATATTGATTTTATTAATTTTAAACAATTAAAAAAAATTAAATTGGCTAACTTCCATTTAACCATATAAAAATAAAACTCTAATTAGTTTAGGATTTATTTTATAATCCCACATCGGAAGAAAAAGAAAAAGCAAAGTTTGTTTCACTATCTATCCATATATTATATAAGAAAAATGGAGTTTTTAGGAAGAAACTTTCTAGGAGCTCTGAATCCTTATTCTAAAATTATTGAATTTTCTTCATTTTAAACAATTAAGAAAATTCTCGTTGGCTAGCTTTCATTACCTTTTATTTTACAATCCCATATCGGAAAAAGAAAGAAAAAGTGAATTGTTTCATTTACATATAGTGAATCTTATTCTCCCATTTATATAAGTAAAAGGAGATTTTTAGTGAAAAGCCTTATGATCAATATCTCATACTCATTTTTTTGATTTTCTTAATTTTAAACAATTAAGAAAATCCTCATTGGTTAGCATCCATTTAACTTTTATTTTACAATCCCACATAGTTTTGATTTTAAAAATAATTTTGTATAAGATATTGAAACTCTCATAATATTTAGCTTTAAATAATTACAATCACACATCGAAAAAAGAAAGAAAAAGTGAGTTCTTTCACTTATATAAAGTGTATTAATTTTAAACAATTAAAAAAAATTACATTGGCTAACTTCCATTTAACCATATAAAAATAAAACTCTAATTAGTTTATGATTTATTTTATAATCCCACATCGGGAGAAGAAGAAAAAGCAAAGTTTGTTTCACTATTTATCTATATATTATATAAGGAAAATGGAGTTTTTAGGAAGAAACCTTCTAAGAGCTCCGAATTCTTATTCTAAAATTATTGAATTTTCTTAATTTTAAACAATTAAGAAAATTCTCGTTGGCTAGTTTCCATTTACCTTCTATTTTATAATCCCACATCGAAAAAAGAAAGAAAAAGTGAATTGTTTCAATTATATAAAATGAATCTTATGCTCCCATTTATATAACCAAAAGGAGATTTTTATTGAAAAGCCTTATGATCAATATCTCATGCTCATTTTTTTGATTTTCTTAATTTTAAACAATTAAGAAAATCCCCATTGGTTAGCATCCATTTAACTTTTATTTTACAATCCCACATAGTTTTGATTTTAAAAATAATTTTGTATAAAATATTGAAACTCTCATAATATTTAGCTTTAAAATAATTATAATCACACATCAAAAAAAGAAAGAAAAAGTGAGTTCTTTCACTTATATAAAGTGTTACAATCCCACATCGAGAAAAGGAAAAAAAAAATTGAGTTGTTTCACTTATATAAAATGAATTTTATAAATGGAATTTTAAAGGAGAAGCCTTTTAGAAGCTCCAAACTCTCATTCTAAAATTATTGAATTTTCTTAATTTTAAACAATTAAGAAAATTTCTATTGACTAGCTTTCATTTACCTTTTATTTTACAATCCCAAATCAAGAAAAAAAAAAAAAAAAAAAAGGAAAAAGTAAATTGTTTAATTTACATAAAATAAATCTTATGCTCCAATTTATATAAATTATTGAAATTTCTTAATTTTAAACAATTAATAAAATTCTCATTGGTTAGCTTCTATTTAACTTTTATTTTACAATTCCACATCGGGAAAAGAAGGAAAATGTAAATTGTTTAACTTATATAAAGTGAATCTTATGCTCCCATTTATATAAGCAAAAAAAGATTTTTAATGAGAAATCATATAATCACTACCAAATTTTTTTTTATTTTCTTAATTTTAAACAATTAAAAAATTTCCATTGGCTAATTTCCATTTAACTTTTATTTTACAATACCACATAGACGTTTTGATTTTAAAAATAATTTGTATGAAATTTTGAAACTCTCATAATATTTAACTTTAAAGTAATTACAATCACAGATCGAGAAAAAAAATAAAAAGTGAGTTGTTTCACTTATATAAAGTTAATCTTATACTCTCATTCAATATTATAGTATTATACATGTTTCAGTTCAAGATGGTTTAAATTTTAAAATAAAATTTAAAGGCTCTAATTAATTAATTTTGTTGTAAATTGGTTGGTGTTTTGACTTAGCCGATTAGGCTGAATCATTTTCGGTTTGACGAACTCACTGGTTTAACCATGGTTTTAGCTGTTTTATCAAAATATATTGCTTAGATTTGTTTGATTTGAAATAAATTATGATTGACCTTATTAAAAATTAAATGACTAAGATTGCTTGATTAGAAATGAACTTTCAAACAACTGTTAATTTTTGTTTTATAATCCCATATTAGGAAAATGAGGAAAAAAATGAATTGTTTCACTATATAAACCTTATGATCCCATTTAATATTGGAATGTTATGTATGTTTCAGTTCAAGATAGCTTGAATTTTAAAATTAAAATAAAATTTAAAAGTTTTAATTAATTAATTTTTGTATAAATTGGTTGGTACTTTGACCTAGCCGATAGGGTAAACCTGTTTTCGGTTTGACTGATTCGGTAGTTTTAACTGTGATTTTAGCGATTTTATCAAAATATATTAGTCAAATTTGTTTGATTCAAAATAAATGAAAGATTGACCTAATTAAAGATTAAACGATTAAAATTGCTTGATTTGAAATAAACTTTCCGTCCAAACAATTGTTAACTTTTAAACAATTAAGAAAATCCCCATTAGCTAACTTTCATTTAACTTTTATTTTATAATCGCACATTGAGAAAAGAAAGAAAAAGTGAATTGTTTCATTTACATAAAATGAATCTTATACTCCCATTTATATAAACAAAATGAGATTTTTAGTGAGAAACCTTATGATCAATATCTCATACTAATTTTTTTGATTTTTTTAATTTTAAACAATTAAGAAAATATTGATTGACTAACTTCCATTTAACTTTTATTTTACATAATATAAAAAAATTAAATATAATTATCATATTTTTATTAAATAATATATTATTTTATCCCATGCATAACACGGGCGATATGCTAGTTATGATTAGTTAATAAGGCGAAACTTATAATTTTATGTTGAGTGATTGAAAAATATGAAAAAATATAATAAATAATGATTAGTGAAGGAGGATGGATACATAGTACTCTAGAAATATCCAATAATTTACCATTAAAATGAGACATTATCTCACTTGGTTACATAGCTATATTTACCCCTAAGCCATCTAAGCAATGACTTTAGGCCCCCATTTTGTGATTACTATGGCCATGTTTGGTTTGTTTTTTAGGAAGAAAAAAAGTCAATTTTTTTTATAAAAATAAAATAAAAACTAATTTGATAAAAATAAATATCAAGAAATATTTTAAATTTTTAAAAATTATTTCTAACTTTTTAGAAGATAAATTATGTGAAAATGATAAGTGCTTTTTGAGTTTTTTTTATTATTATTTATTTCACCAAATTAATTCTTAGTTTTTTTAGAAAAATAAAACAAAACAAAACAGAACATAACATGACCTATAGTTTCTTATTATATTTTATTTATTATTTTATATGTCAATATGATATTAGTTTAATAGATCTCATCACGCATGCTACTATTATACCACCATTTGACAGAAATTCACAATTCTAAATTAACATATATATTTTAAATTTAACAAAGAAAAAGAGAAAAAAAGAAAAAAAGAATTTTAATTCAATACATAATTTAATATTGCGATCAATATTAAAAATTTCAACAATTACAACAAGACATACGCGAGTAATAATTAAATAGAAAAAAGTTACATATGTAAAATAATAACAGTACAAAACACAACATAATTAAACCTCATAAGAAGATTGAGAAAGTACAAGTAGAGTAGACTATAGTATTATCCCAGCCATGTCATGGTTGCCATCGTTTGGAGTCCTCCCAACTTTTGCCATAATCCTCGTATTATGGTTGTAAAAAATTGTTTAAGATTCCCAACTTCTGCCATAGCCATGAGCAAAATCCTCGTATTATGGTTGTCAAACACTGTTTAAGATTTCCCAACTTCCGCCACAACCATAGGCTGCGGAATATCTGAAACAGAACACTAGTAATACATATGCCACACCAAAAATATAGAGACCACGAAATCATCGTATTGACAAAATCCAAAGTTTCATTGTTGGCTTATTTTTCCTACGAAGGAAAATATTATAAATGCGAGCGTACCAGCAAGGATTGAAAAATCCTTACAGATCAAATTCAAGCCAATTATCAAGCGATTGTGTTAACGGTTCTTTTGCCTCAACAAAGAGGACTTCAAAATTGCCAAAGTATAGAGAAAAGAAAAATTAAAAGAAGAAAGGGAGATGGAGAAAGATGATTGAGTGAACAATCAAAGTAATAATTACTTACCTCTACTCCTATACTTTGAAAATGAAGTGCATGAAATGCTTCGAAATGAAAGTGCTGAAAATAAATGCTTCGAAATATAAATCTATGTTTAAACTACTCCTAAGATAAGGAAAATAACAATAAATATTGAAATCAATTGTCTTTGATTTAAGTTATGGATCTTTTACAATGTAGCCATTAATAGCTATTTATAGAGGAAAAAATACAGCAATAACTACTTAATAACTACCCATTTCTTCCATCTTCATTCTTGTCTTGCCATGTGTCCTTTCACTCATCCACTTTGTCCTTCCACTCATCCACTTTGTCCTTCATATTCTCCATCATCTCTATAACTTCTTTTAACTTCCAAATGAATAAGAGAATGTCACGTGTCCTGCAATTATATAAATAATAAAAATTACAGATTTATGGTGCTAACATTACCCCCCGCGGCCCTTAAAAATGATGTTTACTTGAATTTTTTAAGGGCCGAACCAAGCACATAATTAATCTAAGCAATAAAATGCTTCGAATAATATCAACAAAGTGCTTCGAATGATGTAATAGCACCAATGAAGTGCTTCGAATGAGTATGAAATTATGACTAGATGTCTCAAATGCTAGCTATTATGGACTAGTAACAAGCTTCGAAGGTGGTATAAATGACCAAAATCATCTTTCGAAGGTTGAAAGTGCCGACAAAGGACAAATTACATCCTTAGAAATATTCGGCAAAGCTTCAAAGGTTCATAACCACCATTATTGTTTCTTCGAAGCTGTTAATGCAAGATGAAGTGCTTCGAAGCTTACAAAATTATGGCAAAAGGGCCTTCGAAGCAACTTTTGGCCAACATTGTGGTTATTCAAATTTTGTATATTCTGGTTCATACATAATTAATGAAAATATTAATTTTGTGCTTCGAACCAATTATTAATTCTTCGAAGACACCAAAACGGTTGTTCTTCGAACCAACTTATCATGCCAAAAATAGGCATTATTTGACAACTAATTAATTGCCATTTTATATATATTTGAAGAGAGATACACATTTCGAAAGTTTTTTCGCCCCATGTTACATTTCGAAGGTGTTTATTGATAACAAAACCACCATTCGAAAGTCACATATGTTACTAAAGGATCAAAGTCGTCCTTCGAAAGTGCTCATGACATCTCTTCATACAAAATCCAAAGAGTTGGATTACTATGAAATCAGTTTGGCATTTTAACAAGCCATTAATGGCTATAAAATGATATTTCAATGAATAACATGCTTCGAAGTGTCTTAGGACATATTTCGAAGGTAACCACAAAACCAAATGATGATGGTTTTATGGATCAACCATATTTTTGGCCCAATATATTTCAATAACGAACTATTATTTGCTAGCCATTCCATCAAAGTCAACGTTTGATGTGATCCACAAATCCAAAATGGATTTCGAATAACAAAAGTCATGGTATAGTGTGACCATGAAAATTCATACTTTTTGACACTTTGGAAAATGTCAAAAATTTTGAATTCATGAATAGTGGCTTGTTCATTATTCTTGACCATGTTTGCTTTAAAAACATGACTTTTGCCGAATTGATTTTCATAATTATTTGGCAAAGTGGGTTGTTTTTCCATGTTAGCCATTAATGGCTTATGAAAATCACCCATAGATATGTTATTTTCATTACTTAACTCTCTAAAAATTGGTTTTGAGACCCCCCGAACCATGCATGAAATATCATTCTTAGCCAAATTTGGCTCAAAAACATGCTCTTTCATTATGTTAATTTCATAATTTGGCTTTTTAAAAACGGACTCTTGAACCCCCCGAGCCATTGATGAAATCAACTCTTTACTTTTGCTATTTTCAACCATGGAAAAATTCTGAAAAAATTCATCAATTCCGGCCATTAAAGCCTCAGTTAAAGACTTGATAATGAGAGTTGATAACTCATCATTCCATTGCCGAATTTCCATATCAAGTTGATGAATTTCTCCAATTAAATGGTGTCTTTTTTCTTCCACCAAATAATATTGTAATGGATGAAAGTTTATTTCATCAATAAAATGGATCTCTTCTTGGAGATCCAAAATTTTTCTTTCACGCCAATATATTTCAAATTGACAAGGTCGAATGGCGAAATCCAAATTGTTTGTCATTTCTTACACTTGGCAGTCCCACTGGGCGTGCCAAAAATTGTTGGCTTATTTTTCCTACGAAGGAAAATATTATAAATGCGAGCGTACCAGCAAGGATTGAAAAATCCTTACAGATCAAATTCAAGCCAATTATCAAGCGATTATGTTAACGGTTCTTTTGCCTCAACAAAGAGGACTTCAAAATTGCCAAAGTGTAGAGAAAAGAAAAATTAAAAGAAGAAAGGGAGATGGAGAAAGACGATTGAATGAACAACCAAAGTAATAATTACTTACCTCTACTCCTATGCTTTGAAAAGGAAGTGCATGAAATGCTTCGAAATAAAAGTGCTGAAAATAAATGTTTCGAAATATAAATCTATGTTTAAACTACTCCTAAGATAAGGAAAATGACAAGAAATATAGAAATCAATTGTCTTTGATTTAAGTTCTGGATCTTTTACAATGTAGCCATTAATGGCTATTCATAGAGGAAAAAATACAGCAATAACTACTTAATAACTACCCATTTCTTCCATCTTCATTCTTGTCTTACCATGTGTCCTTCCACTCATCCACTTTGTCCTTCATATTCTCCATCATCTCTATAACTTCTTTTAACTTCCAAATGAATAAGAGGATGCCACGTGTCCTGCAATTATATAAATAATAAAAATTGCAGATTTATGGTGCTAACATTCATATGGACAAATCATTTCCATTGTCAACAGATAAGCGAAAGTCATGAATGTGAATGCGAAGAGCATTAACACCATCATCAGGACTATGAAAAACTTATTCTCAGAAGGAAATCCACTTGAAGCCAGAATTAGAGTGAACATAGATGCTATAAAGGATGCAGTGTTAAAAAACAAGAAAATCGTAAAAACGCCATCTTGAGTTTTGGCTAAAATGGATGTCCCAATGTCATTGTTGTTTACGTCAAAATTAGTGTTGTTTGGAAGATCTTGCCAAACACTGCCCGGTGGACTTTTTTTTTTTTTTTTTTTTGATCGGTGAAAAAAATGACTTTATTAATGAAATATATTAAAAATTACATCAATAAAGAGGAGCTTGGAGCTAAAAACAAGCTCCAACCTCCTAGTTGGTGAGAAACCAACGAGCAAAACCAACAGAGGAAACAAAAACCAGAATAACTAGAAATATTAGGCACAACAGCACCAAAGCCAGATCAGGCAGTACAGCACCCCTTTAAACACCAAAATCAGTCCCTACAACAACCCTTCCAAGCACCAAAGCAGAACATCAGCACTTCGAAGCACCCAAATAGACCAGGTAGAGAAGATTAACCTTGAACTACATTGCCATGAAATACAACAGCCCAACATCATGCCATACACATTGCCTTAAACTATATCCATCCTTCATCCAATCCAAGCACCAAGATTATTTAAATCAACACAGCAGCAAAACTGATCAAACAGATCAGAACACAACAGCACATAGCCATGAGCCAAACAGATCAGGCACAATAGAACAACACAACAGAACAGAACACCCTCTAAATCAAATGCACCAGAACAGAACAACACCCAGAAATAGCAGAAAAACAGCAGTACCAGAAATAGCAGAAAAACTACATCCATCCTTCATCCTTAGTACAGGATGCAGAATTTCACATTTTGCAAATTAAACACCAAATCATCAACTGAATAACAAAAGGAAGGACTAGAGACTCTGAACCACAAAGCAGTCCGTGTTTTGATAAGATCACACAACTTTTCGAAATCCAACTATGACTCGTTAAAGATGATTTCGTTCCTATGCTTCCATAAAGACCAAAGCACTACCAGTGGGATTATCCTCCAGATTGCCTTCAATCTGTTGTTGCATCTAAACCCAGTCCACTATTGAATAAGACCAAGCACTGAACCCGGCTACACCCAAGATACACCCCACCATCCAATAATATGAGATCATTGTCCTATTTTAATGATGGAAGATGAAAAAGATTGGGGTCCAAAGCCATTTAGGTCTCTAAATGCCTGGTGTCTTCATCCGAATTTTAAGAATTTTGTGCATAAAATTTGGGCTGAATCTCATGTAAATGGTTGGGCTGGTTTCAAATGTTTAATGAAACTGAGGTTACTTAAAGCAGCTTAATCCAGCTTGGTAAGCCATAGTAGTTGTTAGGGTGGATGCTGTTATTAAATGCCGCCGCATTTGTTTGAACGAACCATCCTCGGGCTTAAAATACTTAATCCAAAACCTTGAAAGTGATTTCCATAATCTTATGAATAGAGTTGGGGATGATCAGCCGACAATGATGATATCCTGATCTCTTCTCTGATATCCCGAACTGTTCTTAGACTTGGAACACCAGCTTGTACAAGAAACTCGCGGATTTCCATGGTTTTTAAGTCTTTGATAGGGGACTGCTCCACAATGTCCAAAGCCGTACAACCATTCTTATTTTGGTTCTTGGCTTGTTCTTTGACACTTGCCAATTTTAACAAGTATTCTATGGTCTGCAAGCCAGGCATCATTGTTGGAAATTTTGAGGGAAAGAAAACAAAATTGAAACAATCAAAGCATAAGAAAAAACATGAATGAGACTCAGTTTCTAAAAGTTTTTTTATTGTATAACATATAATGGTTATTAAGAAAAAATTGTAAGATTTGTTAGTTTGTATTACATTTTTCACAATCAAAGCTTTTTTACATTAAAAATACCCAAGTATCTTAGTGTATCAATGGTTGTCAAATATTATAAGATAAATTATACGTGTAGTCTCTACGTATTTCATTGCATCATTTTGTTCCTTACATGTAAGTTATCTTGTGCCAATAAATTTGAGTTTATTATTGCTACTGGAAATTCATGTTTCTTTTCTTTTCATGTTATTTCATGTTATTGGCATTGATATCATATCATCATTTAATTACATGTATTAAAGTTGTAGGGCTGTTACACTGGAATTTATTAAGTAGTGTTGTGCCTACTTTGTTCCATCCAAATGGCTAGATTGTCATACTAGCTTTTTGTGGATATATAGAAGTTGATCATGAGCAACTTAGCCCATGAACAGAACTTGATTTGTTGGTGTCTTGCTTATGAAACTCATGTTTTTTTGTTGTTTATGTCTTTGGCCAAATCTGCTAGAAGTATCCCTTGTCAAGGGAATAACACTTGAAGTGAAGTAACTTGAATCTTTCAGATTCACTTCAGAATCAAAAAGAGTGAAGTTCTTCATCAATAAATCTCATTGGTTCGATTTCGTCTCTTTTTTTTTTTTTTTTTGGTATTGCCAAAGGATGCGAAATTAATTTGTATGAGAGTCTGTATCTAATGAAAAATGACACAACGCTGAAATATAGAAATTATCTTTATAATTTATCTTAAAATTTATGATCAAACTGAGCCCATTGAAAGTGACATAAAGAGCAAAATGCAGGAAAAACTAGTGTAATTTGCCTTAATTTATATATATAAAAAGTTAGCCATGAATCTTTTGAGCATCAATGTATATTGTATATATAAATTAAGGCAAATGTCGAAGGTGTGTGTGGTCTGATAAAGTTTAGAATAGTTGTGTGGTTCAAGGAAGTGTTTAAAGATCATAAATTCACAATGCATGATTTTCTCTTTAACTTAAAGCATATTAGATTCTGTTTGGGTGATGGTGCGAGGGCAATGCTATAAGGATGCTTAGTTCTTGGGTGTATTGCTGCTGGGATGTCCCATTTTGTTCAGTGGGGGGCTACGCAATGTGATCTTCAATGGCTGGGTGGATTGATGAAATTGGAATCTTGGTGGAGGTTATAATTGTTAGTTTTGTTGCTGCTGGTACTGCTATGGTTTTCTAGTCTAGGTGTTCTTTGTGAAATTTGTTGAGGATCTGGAACTCAGAGATTCATTTTGGGGCATTCTGTTGTAGGGCCACATAGTGTGATCTTCATTGGCTAGGTGGATTGATGAAGTAGGAATCTTGGTGGAGGTTATCATTGTTAGTTCTATTGTTGCTGGTACTGCTATGTAATTAATTAGGATTTGGTTGGTTATTATGGTAGTGTTTTGGGTGGTTTATTTTGCCTAGCTATTCTTTGTGAAATTTGGTGAGGTTGTTGTATGAGTGGGTGTTTATTTTGGTGGGTTTTATGTTGGTATCTCTCCAACTTTGATGGCTTGAGCTTGCATATGATCGAATGGTCCTCTTGGTGCCAACCTAGTTGGGATTTGGAGGTTCACTATGATGCTTGTTGCTCTTGCCTTGCTTTATTGATGTATTCATGTGTTTTGCCCTTTGTTTTCATCAATAAAGTATATTTTTTGCCGATCAAAAAATATATATATTGTAGATATAGATATGTATATATCGATACACTTACGTCTAGTTGTTTGAGAGCTGCAGCAAGATGCAAGATGGTGTTACCATCTTGGGTAACAATTTTATGACCTCAACTCGACCTTTCATGGCTGCCAAGTGGAGTGGGGTTCTACCATCTTTGTCGTGAGCCCCACAAACGTCGTCGTTCGCATCCAACAACTATCATACGATCTCGTGGTGGCCCTCGGCGAAAGCTGAGTGGAGAGGTGAGCACCGAGTCGAGTTGAGCTCGATAGAGAGTCTAGGATTTCGACTCAAAGGCGCTCTTGTGAAATTGGAGTGACCTCGCCAAGAGGTGGACATTCGTCGGGCAGGCCAAGGGGTGGACATTCGTCTGGCAGGCCAACACTATATAATAAGGAATTTTGTGTTTGCCTAAGTGTAGTCCAGCTCTAACATTAGATTTTCGATTGTGCTACGGAGCTCTAAAAGTAGAGCACTAATGTAGCATTATTTTGTCTTTTTCTGCTCTGTTTTTTGTCTTTACTTCACTTTTTTTTTTTTTTTTTTTTTTTTTAATTGGTGACAGCTCATTAGAGCTGTCCTTTTGGAGCACTAATTAGAGCTCCGGGGCATTTCTCTTAGATTTTTACATTTATCCAAGCCCAACCCAAAAAATAATTATAAATCTCAAACTCACCCATTGGACTATATGTTAAAAAAAATCAAAACATTCTATAATTAAATTCAATCACACGTTATATTTCTTAAATAAATATACTGATATCATTATAAATTGAAGAATTTTGTGTATAAATTGAAAGATTTCTTCAATAAATTCAATCACAAATCACTACAAATGTGAGTTTCAATAAAATCAACAAAAATAAAGTATAGATTCCACCAACAAAAAATATATATTTTAATATATTATAATTAATTAATTAATTTAATAGTGGGTTGAGCCGAGCTGGATTGGAAGTATAAATCCCAAACCCAGCTTATTAATATATCGGACTAAAAATATTAGTTTAACCCTACCTTATAGGCTAAAACAAACTTCCAAAACCCTAAAAAAATAAGTCTGAACCAGATAGACTAGACGAGTCAACAGGCAAATGTCCACCCCTACATCCTGCTATGTGCAACGAAGTTTGGTCGAAGCAGGTGAGAGCGACTCTGTCCAGAATCAGTGGATCTTCTCCCTCCAAATTTTCTAAATCTGCTAGACTCCCATTCAGGGATGCTTCATAAAGCCTTCTATCCATAGCTTCTCTCTCGTTCAGCTTGATCGTCCTCTCGCGCAGTACTTGATTTGTAGGATTCATATCCACTAGATTTATTAATATATCTTTTGGTTTAAAAAATCAAAGTCAAACTAATAACAGTCGATCGTATTATAATCCACCTTTTATCAATTTGTCCAAACAAACACGCGCATAAATATATCTCCCATGAAGGTTCCTTCTAAAATAGACATTTCTTTTCTTTTTGGTAAGCTACAGTAAACTTTCTTAAATTATGATCTATTTGTACTTTATCTTTGGTGATTCCGTTTATACTTTATCACTAAGATAATAGAGATAAAATATAAATAAAATCACTAAATAAGAATATTATTATCTTAAAACAATTAATGACGGGTATTATTGTTTTAAAAATTCAATAAATGTGCTATGTGTTTTATACATGATCTTATTTTTTGTAAAATTTTAATAGAATCCTAATAAAAAAAGATTAACTATAATAAGATAATATTTTAAAGGGTTAGCTATTGAGTTTTGACGTTCAGGAAATAAAGTGCAAACGAGTTATACTTTAAAAGAGTTTACTATAATTTATCATACACAAGTAATAATAATTTGTGGTGTTGGTACTACAAATATAGTCCACAATATTGTAAAGAGCAGTGCTATTCTAATCCAAAAGTTGGACTCACATTTTAAACTTAATGATGTGACAGTCTATTAAAATATCTAAAGACACTCTCTCCATTTCATACTTTCTTTAATCATCTATTTTATACATCACTATGTCTTAAAATAGGTTTAGAAAGTGAGTTCTATATCATTTTCGTATTGTAAATAATCATTTTTAGCTATAATTAAAAGAAAAATAATGAGTCGTAACCAAATATCACTTAAAGCATAATTAAAAAATTCGATTATAACTAAAATAATCACCATAATAAATCGTAATCAAACACCTATCTCTCGACACGTAATCAACGACATTCTTCAATTACAACCAAAATAATAATTAAAAAAATTCATAATTAAATTATAACACAATATAATAAATCATAACAAAATTATAACAAAATCACAATTATTCATAATTAAAAATCATAAAAATCATAACTCACTACTACAAATATCGCATTCCATAGAGTGCGAAGAATGCTATTGAAAGTAATAGATAGCATTTATAAAAATGGTAAGTTCTCCCATGTTATTAAAAGTGTACGACTTTTAATAGCATTTTTTTCATGTTATAAACAAACGTTATGGTATTGTATCATTGCATTATTTGTTTGTTATCAAATGGATAAAGCAATTTAAAAAGTCTTTTCATGATATTTTTTAAATACTATAAATACTTTTGATAACATATGTAAAATCTCATAATATATCATATCTTTGGAATCGATGATTGCTATCATAAACTGTGACGAGCTCACTAAATAACAACGTTTTAAAAAGCGGCCGCAACCGTTACGTAATGGTTACTGCCACCTGTTACGGCTGCTTTTGCAGTGTGATTGAGATTCACAAGTGTGACAACAATAGTGGGCTCCCGTAGCGGTTGTAACGGTGCCGTAACAGCCTGTTACGTAACGGTTCCAAACTACTTCTTTCAAGAAAAAAAAAAGCTGAAAATGGGAGAAGATGGAAGATGAAGAGGGAATATGGAGCAGTAAGAGATAGAGAGAGAGAAGAGAGAAGATGAAGAACATGTTATTAATTTGTTGAAATTGTAAGACCTATGCTATTCTATTCAACTGTTATCACTCAAGCATTTTGCTTGTGTGTCTATCTATATATTGTTTGAAAATAATAATAAGTGTGGTCATTATCTATTTGGATTGATTAAATATATATATATATATATATTTAGCCTCTTATTTATTCTCTTATTTTTGTCATTATTTGTAGCACTCTAGAATTTTTTCCCCTTCGCTCGAGTATAAGAGTTGACGCCTGAGCAGACTTGTGAGGCTCCCAGTACTTTTGCAGTCTGTCCGAGATTCTGAGAGTTATGAATTTCCGCTCGAGCGCAGGAGTGGCCGCTCAAGCGGGTCGGCTTTGTTAGTCCGTTTGCTCGAGCGCAAGATTGGACGCTCGAGCGGTCTGCCTGGTTGAGTCAGAATTTCTGGGACTAATGAGATCGCTCTTGACATTTTTATTGTTGTGTTTGGAGCCTCCTTATTGTATTTTGGGGCATTGATTGAAGTGGTAACATAATGGTAAAGTAAGATTGGACCAAAAACTTTGACTTGGGTAATTTTCCTACGAGCAGCCATCACTCTTTTCCCTTTTCTTTTTCCACACTTTGAATTTGGGTATGAGTCTAGAACTATTGGAAAGCTTGTTTCTAGGGCTTCGATTTGGACACAAGAACGACCTAAGACGGAATCCGGATGAGAGAGTTATGCCTGTTTGAAGTTTTAGTATTTGTGTTGGAAGCAAGTGCGCTCGAGCGCAGAAAGTGGCATTCGAGCGTTAAAAAGTGATTTTCTAGATCATTCTCTCTACTTTTGTTTTCCCTCTTCCTTCCTCTCATCCTAGGTCCGAAAACCCTTGATTTCTTGACCCAAATAGCTTTCATTTTTCAAAGATTTTGCCAAGATCTCTTACCAAAAAGTGAAGAATACATAAAGCTCAACATTTTCAACCGATTGGATTTTGGATTTTTGAAAGGAGGCTCTTGATCTAGTTTCTTTGCTTGGTCTTTAAGGTAGGGGTTTCTAGTTCTCTTTCAATACTCTCATTTATAGATAGATTTGTGGTATTTTCTTTATATAAACACAAAACTCATATTTTTGAGCATGTTGTGATAAATCATGAGATTGGGGGTTTAGGGTTTGAAATGTTGGGGTTTAATTTTTGGGTTATGATTATGGGCTTATGAAATTGGGTGTATAATTAATAGAAGAGTTGGAATAAAAAGTGTTTGGGTGAAAAGCTTTAATTTCTTTTAAAACCCTAGCTTGGTACATGAAGACAATTGATGGTTTTGCTTAAAATGAAAGTAGAATCATGAAATTGAGGTATTGAATTGCACATATACAAGTTTAATTGAATTTTGGAAGTGTTTTGGAAATTATGTAAAATTTGCGATTGAACTCTTGTTGTGAACCTTATAAATCATGTTATAATATGAAACCAAATTTGGGGGTAAGAATTAGTAATGATATGGATGACATGAGTCTTAGGATAAAATGATGAAATGGAGATTTACGAGTTCACCTTGAATCATGTTGAATTGCATTTAGTGGTGTTGAATTATGTTGAATTGCATTTAGTGGTGTTGAATTATGTTGAATCATGTTAAGTTGTGTTGGATTGTGTTGGGTCGAGTTGTGTTGAGTTGAGTTGAGTTGGGTTGTGTTGAGTTGTGTTGGGTAAGTTGTAATTGGTACCCGTGTGGGGAATGGTTTTGGATGTCCACGTCCCCGCCGTTTATGGAGCTAGCAAATGTGGAAGGTTAAATGTTGATGTGTGGCTTGAGTTGAAATTGGTACCCGCGCGGGAAGTCAAGGTGCCCAATTGCCCTGTCTGTGCATATCGCCGGACGAATGTGGGAAAAACGTTTTTGGGTGTCCACGTCCTGCCGTTTATGGAGCCGACAAATATGGAAAAGCGGATGATTTTGGGTGTCCACTCCCTGCCGTTTATGGAGCCGACAAATGTGGAAGGTCAAACTGTTTAAAAAAAAAATGGGTATTGGGTTCCCACCGCCCCGCCGTTTCTGGAGTCAACAAATGTGGGGGATGATTTTCAAAGTAAAAAGATGATTTCCGGAGTCCACTTCCTGCCGTATCAAGTCGGCAAAAGGTGGAATGTGATGAGAAATGTGTTGAGAAGTGTGTTGTGTTGGTGATGATATGTGTGACTTGTGATGAACTTGCGAGATTGCAATTTGATGTGTAATTTGGTATAAGGAGGAAATGCATGCAGACTTTTTTTTGAAAAGAATACAATATGAAAGGGGTAAGTGGATTAGGGATTAGTGATGATGAACTTACTAAATTGTTTGTGACTATAAAGGTAGATCATGAATATTGTTCTGTAAATAATGAGAGATTGAATTGAAAAGGCTTCTTAATTCAGTGTTAGGTTGAAATATAATCTGAGAATGCAAATGATGGTGTAATGTAGTTGTTAGATAAGTAGAAGTTGAGTGTAGGAGGATTGTTTTTTAATACAAAGGAGATTTGGATTTTTACATTATGGAGTTATAGCAGCGATGGATAGACGAGTGGGAATGGATTGTATGAGGTGTGTTTTTGAGTATTAAGGGAACTTGAGGTTGAGGTTATGGAGACATAAAAATTGTGAATTGCGAAGAGGAATATTAAAATGGAAGTGAAATGAAAAATATTTTGAAATCAGACTTAATAAATTTAAAATGATGTTGTTCCTCAAGCACTTTTGTTTTGAAAAGAGGAGTTATGGTTTTTCTGATGTTGAGGAATAATTATTATATGGATGAAAGTTTTCTTTAAAACGTTCAAATAGAAAAAATAAAAAATAAAAAAGTACTCTACATATAATATTTTGAAAATTTCAAAATGTCACCTTACTGTATGGTATCACAAGGCATGCTTGATCATTTCTATCTACATGATAGCTATTATTGTAGAACTATGAGATTCCTATTGGGTATTAGTGCTCACCCCTCGTTGTTTTATTTTTTTTTTCAGGAAGAGAAATTCAGATTTATTAGTCGAAGAGTTATGGAGTCCATGTATCATTTATGTATGATTTAATCATAGATATGAAAGGAATGAATAATGTACCTTGTTTGTAATTATTCATTTGTAGCTTCGCAATAGAACGCTTGGCATGTATTATTGCTATTGTTGTATTCATTGAGAAGAGTGAACATATATTATTATGTTTCTATTACTCAAGAGTAATAGATATAAAAAATAATTATAAAAAAAATTGACCTAAATTAAAGGCTTTTGATATTGTTTCCGGGTAATTAAAACTTGGGGCGTGGCATTGTTTATCTTATATATAATAGTTAGTAATTGATATTGATTTTTTTGTAAAATATCTAGAAAACATAACACCTATAATTATATATTAATACATATTTTATACATGTCAATTTTTTTTATTAGTTTATTTTATTTTTATTTATAGGTTATCCAAAAAGAGAATGTGTATTCAAGGGATTCAATAAAAAAAAAAAAAAAAAAAAAATCTTTATAATTTATTTTTTTTAATTTTTATATGATTACATTAGCATGTATAATTTATTTTTTAAAACTATTCAAGTTAAAATTTTCATATGCTTCCACAAGTATAATAATTAAAAAAATAATTTTATACATCTAAGTCTAATAATATATATATATATATATATATTTTTGCCACAAGCGTAATATGGATTTATGACATATAAAGTTATTAATTATTAAAATAAAATGTAGAAAACTCAATTTATAGTGATTTAAAAATATAAAATATATTGGATCATACTTAAAAATTTATAAAAATTGATCAATATTTATTTTAAAACCCAATAAATATGATTATGGGGAAAAAAAATATGCATATCGGTAAGTTTTTTTCAAATTGGGCAAAAAATAAAAAAAAAATCACGGTTCCGGTTACCGCAATCATTACGCTACAACCTTTACACGCGACAACCGCAACCGCACCACTACCACCACTACCACCACTACGGCGACTGTAACCGCTTTTTAGAACCTTGCTAAATAATAATATTTTGTGAATGTTATAAATACACACATTTGATAACATATTTTAAACAATATATTTGTTAATTTTTAAGTGATTATTATATTTCATTCCAAATCAAATAACTTGAATGTTATCCATGAAATACCATACTTTTATCAAATTACATAAGAAAGTATGAAATTATAATCCATTACTCACTGCAAGAAAATCGGGAATTAGCAGTGTTTATAAAACGCCGCTATAGGCTAGAAAAACGCCGCAAAAGATAGAACGACGTTTATAAAATTCGTCGATGATGCGGCCGTCGTTGTATCTTTGTGACGTTTGAAAAACGCCACTAAAGACTTTAGACGACGTTTTCTAAAACGCCGCTAATTCTTTATAGCCGTTAACTATGCACGTTAAATGAGTTATCTCTGACGTCATAATGACGACATTTCGCAACGTTTTCAAGAAAAACGCCACCATTTCTTTCATTTTTTTGAAAAAAAAAATGAAAAATCATAATTAATGATCTTTTGACTTTTGTTCAAACCAGACCTATATCATCCATCATCATCCATCACCATTCTCAAAATATATACCATAATGTGAATGAGCATTCATTTTTCAATTTTCCATAAAATAAATAAATAAATAAATAAAACCCCTTTAAATACAATATGACAATACAAAATCATAAAAATAATAATATTCAGTGTGCTCTCCAAATTCTCTGAAAATAACTTCATCCACAGCTGTCTTCAGCTTCATCAAGTCATCAATCATCTTTACCAAAATGATGATTATATACCTGAATCATCCAATTCCATTAACACAACTTCAATAAACTTGAATAGTTGAAAAATCTACATACTCTTGCATACCATGTCAAGAAGGCTAGAAAGATAAGAAATTATGAAATTTGCAAGTGCATGCACAATGAAATTTTTTACCAACCAAAAAATGATAGCCCAAAAGATGATAGCCCAAAAAATTTACCAACCAAAAAAGTCTAGAAAACTACTTGTTGAATTCAATTGGGAAGAGGAATTTAGGTTTTGTGGTCAATTTCTAAGCGGTCTTTGGGCAACTCTCAATACTATTTGGGTTGAGTCTAGCAAGCTTTTTGACAACCAAACTCATCTGAATTGCACTGTTATAGCTTGGCACATTATACCATATTATAAATAATATGACTTATTATGTGACCATTATTATAAAAGAAATACTTCGTCAGACTTACATAATTTTTAAAAAATTTACAATAATAATATATAATTTATCTATAATGTTAATTTGATCTCTACAACTTCAGCAGCAATAATTTTACCCTGTTGATCCTTTATTTTATATCCAAATTGATAACAATCATCATGATTGTGAAGAGAATGGCCACGTGATAAAATAAACAAAAATAAACTAATTGGTGGCTCATATAATTTCTCCCTTAGGTTGATTTGATCTATGCACTGTACATTTCTCCCTTAGTGTTGGTGCATAATATATGCACTGTACATTTCACTATGAAAATTATTTTCTATATTCATCACTTTGATATGTATACATCCATGAATTGTGTAATGTGAATTGTGTATCTTCAACATATGTAAGTGCCAGCTAGAATAAGTAATAACATTGTGGAATTAAGTCATAAAGTAACTGACAAAACAGTAAATGAAACAGTGTTATATAATCAAAGATAAATAGTAAATATTAAATGTTATAATAGTGTTCAATTCAACAAGTGCTGAAGCAAGTGGAAAAAAGAAAATGAATGTTGACTGATTTTATTTAGAAAATGAATTCGTGTAGTTTTGAAAGCTAGCTCGAAGTGAGAACTAGAGGATTACCACAAAATTTTCCAACCAGAGCAATCCAAATTAATTGCATACCAGCAATTTTCCTTATATAAAACTTTTCATTTGCAGCAAGAGGAATCTTACCTGCATGCATCAACAATTGATGTTATTTACTGAGCAACAAGTAAAAGCCAACATTCAATGTTGAGCTTAGAGTTGATTGGAAAGGGGATGACACATGACAATACCAAAAATCAAAATCCAACCAAAAGAATCACAACATAAAGCTAGGAAAAGGTCCAAGAGGCCAAGAAACTCTAGAACATATCAGAAATACCAATTATAAATAATTTCTTCAGCAACATAAACAAGGCTTATATAAATAACAGTGCAAGCAATTGAGTCATCATATAAATTAGCCAAATTTGCCAGTACCAAACTTACAGCCATGGATTGGTAAACATCATAGGGTACAAGATGAAATGGACAAACCAATAAATGGTTCAGCATCTGAAAACAAAACACAGAGATTCATAGAATTTCTCTAGACTCAGAAAAGTGAGAAAGGGCAATTTTACCATTCTATTTCTATTTATGTAACATGACAGTCTCCCAACTTCATCTTCCTCCCTCCTACTCTATATGTCTCCTATCTCATACCACTCACTCTTAGTACAAAATCTTTAAATGGTCACTCTACCACCACACCTCCAAATGCCAACAAACAGAAAGGGAAAAAATAAATTAGCCACTAGGCTCTATTACACATGACAAAGTGTAAAAGTTACAAATAATATTTCTAACTGTTTTTCTAATAGCCCATACAATATGCCAATACCACGGATATATTTGTCTAACACTACTCAATAATAATATACACTCTCAACGCCACCATCCTCCATTTTTCAATAGATTAAATATGGAATCCCTTACTCATGCAAATACAATGATGCAAAGCCAAAAAAAATTATCTAGATACCACATTTTATAATAAGCCCTGAAAAATAAAATGTGAATGTTGATTTAGTTACCATGACTCCCTCAGCATCTTGCTCTCTGGCAAGGTCTTGAAGAAACCAGGTGGCACTTCCATTGTCGGCAACTTCAAGTTTCAGATCTAAAAGTTCAAATATCAGACTCTCATCACGCGCAGGGTCCGCAAAAACCTCCTTCAAACAAGCAATGAATTATTACAACACGAAGTCAGTCAACAATTGAGATCCAAAAAGAGTGATAATGAAACTGAAACAGACAGAGCATCATATGAAGGAAACAAATTGGAGAACTATTAAAAGAAAATTGCATCAATAACCTGATGATCAGGGACTTGTCGAATGTTGCTCACATCCTGCAAGTCCAGCACAAGTTCATCAGTCAATGGCCTTGTCTAGTGTTCAAATATTAATGAACCCTTAAATATGTATACACAGATATAAGAACTAACCTGAAATCGAAGAGGGAATGTGCTGGCTATTGCGCCACCAAACAAGGGACGCTCAGCATGGTAATCTTCTACCATTTTTAGCAATGTTTAGACCCAATAGCGCACTTTTCCCAACTAGAATCAAAACAAAACACCCATCAAAACCAATTACACATTTGTGCACTCAAGACATTTACGAAAGTCATACTTGTTTTGTGTTGCACAAAATCAGGAAAATCGAAACGTTAATTTCTAAAATTTTGGTGAATTGAAAGTACTTACTTGTGAAGTGTAGAAAGCAGAGCAAATAGTGGGGGCAAAGAAGAAATCAAAGTTCTCAATTTTACTTTATTTTTAACTGTCAGATTTTAATTAGGAACCAACAAACATTTCAATTAGGCACAACGTCAAGTTGAGACATGTCAAGTGGAATTCACGTGTAAGCTTTGTGTTTTGATTAGTATAGATGTTTGTTGGTATATTTGTTAGTATCCAAGGCTGGCTCTAAGTTCTTGGGGCCCTTGGGTGAACTGTCTTAAACTGGACCCTTTAATCATAATCACAAAAATAAAAACCAAAAAAACCTTTGTGGGTAAAATGAAAAGTACCTACAATTTTATTTTTCATTAACATGATTTCATTATCAACTGAATCTGAGCTCTTTCTTTGTTTCTTGCCACTAAAAAAATTACCAAGAACTCCCACTTAAGATTGAATTAATTTTTTTTCTTTTTTTCATATCATGAACTATACTTTCTAGGAAACATGATTCTATATAATCAACCCAAATTGAAGATAAATTTAACCCATAGATATTATCTGAAATTTAATAGGAATTCAACCCAAAATCCAAACTATATAAACACACATATGTAGTGAGACCATCGAATAAAGAGAAGAGCAGAGAAAAAGTAGAAAAACATTGAAAATTTCTTAGCTGCCTATTTATGGAACAAACAAGGAAATCTATTTGAATCAAATACAACTGTAGATCAAAACTATTGAAGCCGAATTTATCAAAAAAAAAAACTATTGAAGCCAAATACCTGAGAATTGAAAAATATAAAACAACCATACCTGAGAGAAACATAACCCTAGATCAGATCCAAATCACCCAAACCAAGCTCGAGCCATCGTTTATGGAAGAGATGAGAACCTAGATCGCCGATGAAAATCGAAACCTAAGCAAGAGTTCATTTAAATGGAACACAGACCCAGATCGTTACTGTGTAGTGATGAAAATCTCTGAATCTTGAGTTCACTCATAGTAAGTCTAGATCAAACTCGATGAATAACAAGCCCTATAATGAAAATCAAAACCCTAATCAAATGTAAATACAATAATTTTCAATAATAAATTTGAACATATATGAAAACTAGTAAATAAATACAAGATCGCTACCATGAAAGCTCTGTATCTCAAGTGAACTCAGCAACTCCAAATCACGAGCGATTGGATACCTGAATCCATGAAAAACGAAGACCTAGATCGGTAAAGATTAAGGGAAATCGAAAAATCTCGAAGGAAAATATTAAATCCTAAGACCTAGTGCACAAATCGAAATCGAGATCCAGATTGAACAAGAAATCATTAAGATTAGAAGCATCAATCTCTCTGTAGATCTATAAACTCCAGGAAGTCTTCATTGCTGTTGCATCCACGGCTCCTTAACCAGGGCTAGTGAGAGAGAACCATTTTAGAGAGAGAGAGAGATAGAGCCACTTAGAAATGTTTGAATGAATAGATATGGGTTAAGTCTCTATGAAGTTAAACATACTTGCCTCATTGAGACAATCAAAAGGGTATCCTATTAATTTAGGTGATATTACTCTTTGAAAAGCGTGTCTGCCATTGAGATGTATCACAACGTTTTTAAAAGCGCCTTGATGGAAGCGCCACCGTAAGCAATTTTTTTTGTAGTGACTGAACACAAATTGCATAAAGATTAAAGTAACATGTTGCTAGCAAAACATTAACCATATCCAAAATAACTAAAGCTCCTGTAAACTAAATACAACTAATATTTATATCCACAACAATCAAACATCTTTTAAGAATCTAAATATAACCAAAGTTTAAAAAAAAAAAAAAAAAAAGAAATAATGAAAACAAGCCTTCTGCTATTCCAACCCAATGCTTGCAATTCATAAAAGCACCCTTCTTTCGATTCTTAGTCCTGTAACAAAAGAAAAGGAGACATTCAATTTCAATGAAAAAACTAGTCATTATCTTTTTTTGATCAGCAAAATAAAGTTTTATTGATGAAAGGATCAAGATACATACAAGATTAACATCAACAAAGTAGGGAAGTGTAAAGAGCATCATAGCTGACCTAAACAATCCCAACTAGGTTAGCACCGCAAATGAAGCACAATCATATACTAGCACTTAACCCAAGATTGGTGAGAGACCAATCAAAAGCAAACAAGGAAAAAAGAAAAGAACAACCAACACCAACTAGCAAAATCTACCCCACATTGCAATAGACAACAACATTACAAATCCAGCGGCAGCATATCATCAAGACTCTGTATCTAGAGCAAGCTCCCCTATGTCACAATAGTAAACAGCAGTGCAACACAAAATGCAAGACTTCAAAACCACCATGTTCTCCAAATCTACCATACTCAAACAGTGGCCCAACCTCCATCTAACCCAGGCACCTTCTTACCTGCTGCAAATTAGTCACCAACTCATGCACTAAGTAAAAACAATCTCTAGAATCAATTTTAAACGAGACGACAACTCGTGATTTTATCAAATCACTCGACACCTCCATCCTAGGTTGCTTCCCATTAAACACACACTCATTCCTCATCCACTATATAGACTAGAAGGTAGCCAATGGGATTGCCTTCCAGATCTTGTCTTCCAGCTTCCTCCATTTAATACCTCCCCACCAATCCAGTAGACCTACAACATTATGAGGTGTTACCCATTGTATACCCCACCACCACAATAGATTTGACCAAATTTGCCAAATAGCAAGGCACAAAAGCATAACATGATTTAAACATTCAACTTCTTCCCCACAAAACACACTCAGTCAAATTACTATGATTCAAAATCTCAACTCCTTGAAGATAAGCTCTTGATTTAATTCTACCTTTCCAAACAAGCCAGCAAAAAAATTTCACTTTGGGTGGCGAAATGTTCTTCCAAATGAACCCAGTGACATCCACAGCCTACCCAGATGTAATAATATTGTAAGCTACAGCAACATTAAACATACTAGAAAATGAAGCATTCCAAACCAAAGCATCAGCTTTTGCAGCCAAATTTAGAGTACTGGTATTCAGCATATCAATAAGTCTTTTAACATCCAATTCCTCCCAAGCTCGCAATCTTCGTCTGAACTTCAAGTCCCAACATGATGTGATTCTTTTCTTTTGAACCATATGATACAAAGAAGCCTCTTGCTCAGTTGACAATTCAAATAACCTAGGATGCTCCTCCTTCAAACATGTGGCCCCAATCCAATGATCTTCCCAAAATCTAATTCTTAATCCATTACCCACTTCAACGACACAGTTATCCACATACAAGTTGAATAGAGGGATATTATTATCAGCAATAGTCAGAATATCACCCCATAGTTTCGACCACTGCTCTCTCTCCTCCATAAATGGGAACCAACCCCCACCGGTGCTGCCATACTTGCTAACTAGTATTGATTTCAACAATGCCCTGTCATCACACCCATACCTCCACCACCATTTGGCTAGCAAGCAATCATTAGCTATCTACAAATTCCTTATTCCCAGACCCCCATTACATTTGCTCTTCATAACCTCTACCCAGTTTACCAGATACGGCTTCTTTTTTACCTCTGATCCTTCCCACAAAAATCTGGCCTGAATCCTGTCCAATACTCTTCCTACACCCTCAGGCATTTTAAAAACTGAAAGATAATAAATAGGTAATGAAGATAGCACTGCTTTAACAAGTATTAATCTACCACCAAATGATAAAAGTTTTCTTTTCCAAGATGCTAGTTTTGCCTTGAATTTGTTAATTACTGGCATCCAAGTATTCTTCCTCCTTGGACTTGCACCAAGTGGTAACCCAAGATACATAAGAGGTAACTTTGTGCACCTGCAATTCAATTGCTTTGCAAAACTTTCACTAACATTATCAGTAACCCCTATCCCAAATACCTCACTGTTCCACTTTTCTAGTTCAACTCTCAGACCTTTGAGCTTGTTCATTATCACATACCATGCCCAACTAGAGATACTTGAATCCACCCAAGCTTTTTTAACCACATCTCGGAATTGTGGATGCAAGCACCAGGCATTTATGAACCTAAAAGGCCTAGGGCCCCAATCCCTATCATCCTCCATAAGCAACAAAGGGCAGTGATGGGATAAAGTTCTCTCCAAGCCCCACAATTTTAAATTAAATCTCCCCATCCACTCTAAAGACATCAGCACCCTATTAATCCTATTTTTCGTTGGAATTACACCATGTAAATTTTTGTCCCATCATAGGCGGATCCGTTAGTTCTATATTTTCAATAAATTGATTAAATTCCATCGTTCCTCTATCTCTTCGAGAACACCCTCTTTTTTCCCCAAGATGCCTAATTTCATTGAAATCGCCTGCTAGACACCACAGTTTAACAAAATCATCTTTTAATTTCAACAACACCTCCCAGAACCTACCCCTCTTGGATACATCATTAGGAGCGTAAATATTAACAATGACACTCAAAATTGGGTAAAAGAGTACCTGAGAGAATAAGGCAATTCCTTGTACAGCAACACTGAGATAAACTGAACACATTTGTTTTCCAAATACACAACAATCCTTCTGCTGTACCATCCGAGTCAACACTTATGAAATCTATATCATCCTCAGGCCGTAATGACTTCACAAACATTGCAGAAACATCTAATTTTTTGGTTTCTTGAAAACAAACCATATCCGCTCCACTATACTTGAGAAATAATTTGATCTGCCTACTTTTAACTAATCTACCTAGACCCCTAACATTCCATGAAATTAGCTTCATGAGGAAACTAAATTTAGCTCTGTGACCACCTAGCTTGTGCATTTAGTCCTGCACCATAGCCTCCCTTCGAACTTTATTGTTTATCTGCACAGCTTTCTCTTTATCATTAATTTCCGTGGCTACTAGCTTGTTGATGACTTCCCCCTCCTGTCCTTGAAAACAAATTCCTAGGGCTTTGCCCAGCTACACTATTGCTTCGGCCTCCTCTAGTGGTGATTTCCCATTGCAATTAACTTTTCCACTCAAATCAGATCGCAAAGATGGTCCTTCTTCGGCTCTGAAAACTACTACTCTACTCCAGCTTCGCATAGTTGCTGCACCAGCTTGTCTAATACGTCTTCCACCTTTCTCTTTCCTTCGATGATCAATCAATCTTTTTTTTTGATAATGAACCCCCTTTTCTTAAGCTATCTTGAACCTCTAGAGATACATTTTCCTTTCCTTCACTTGATTTTCTGAGTCTAATAGTGGGCGGAATAGATGGTAATCCACTATCCGGATTATTTGAGGATGATATCGCACAGCTTTGGGTTTGTGAATCAACAATATTGAGGCCCAACCCATCATGGCCCAAGACATGACCACATGGCCTATCTAACTGTAGACACCCCATTTTTGACTGTCCTCAAGACTCAGACGTCACCAATTGAGCGCTTGGTGATGTTGCATACTGTGCTCGTTCAGAAGTCTCAGAGTCGCGGCCGTGCGCCCTGCCTCCGGACTTCCGAACTCTCTTTCGTGCCTTGTCTCGGTTTGCGAACTAGACTCGGTTTTCTCTGTTTTCTTTCCTAAGGGGAGGGAATGGTCCCGTAGACTATCTCCCAGTGGCCGTGAGCTACTTTTTATGGCCGTAGGCCATTTCGCCCATTTCGGAGCCCGGTTCCCGATTTTCGGGACCGTCAGGCCGTGTGCCTCGGTTCGGGACCGCCCAACCATCTCCGATTTCTCCGGTTTTTGGCAAGTGCCTCTGTTTTGTCATTCCGAGGGACACTGGGGTCGCAGATGCCCACTTCGCTGCTGAACACCACTTCCGGCACCTGCAGCCCATTTTCGGGATCCCAAATTGCCCGGTTTTGGCTCCGAGCGTTCATTTCTCATTAGTTTTTGTTCAAATTTGGCAGGTACCTCTGTTTCAACACCAGGAAGATCACTGGGGGGTGGTAGGCCAGCAATTATCCCAGATAACCAGTTTCGCTCTTCCGGCGCCTGTTTTGCTCACTTCCGGGCCAATGTTGAACACCCTGGGGATATTTTCTTCCGACCAAAGCTACATATCTGTGATCAGGGGACATGGGAGGACCCTAAAAGTTGGTGGTCGGCCAGAAATTGTGGATTTCATTTTTGAGCCCCTCCTTCAAGCTCTATGTTGTGGCTCCTGCTTCAGTGTTGCCAATTTCCGACCTTGGGGCCTTATTCTACACACATGGGAGGACACCATTGTATGGTGGTCGGCCAGAATTTTTGCCCTTCATTTTTGGTCCATGGCCGGCCGGCCAGGGTGAGTGGCTGGCCGACCAGGTGGGGTGGCCGGCCGGCCACCTCCCAGAAAGTTACCTGGCCGGCCAGCTTTCTGCTTTCCAGCCCTTTCCAGCTGTCCGGATATTTTTCAAAATATCCCGGGCATCCGGGGGATATTTTGGGAGGGAAAGCTTGGGTGCTTTTCCCTCCCCTTTTACACCATTTTCTTGCCTATTTAAAGGGTCCAACTCCTCCTTTGCTAAGGTGGGAACAATTGACCTCAAGACTTCATCTTCCCTAACCTCCATTTTCATAGCCAAAAGCTCAAAAACCTTCAAGCTTCCTAGCTAATTCCTTCATCAACCCTAAGCTCCACCATCACCACCTCCATTCCAGCAGCAAAGGGGTGTTTTCCAGAGGCCAAGAAGCAACAAATTGAAGCCAAGAGGTAGCAAAAGACTTGTCTCCAAGGGTAAGTCACTAAATCCCTTTTTCTAGTATTTTCTTGCATCAATTCTTTACCCTATTTCCTTTTTGTTTTGGGCTCCGACCCCTATTGGTTTTGTGCTTATTTTGAGCCCCTCTACCACATTGTAGGAGGGCTCAACCTCATTTGGTGTCTCCATGATATACTTCCTTCAATATCACTCTTTAGGCCATTGTTTTGCATGCTTTATTTGCCTTATGAGTAACCTGATTTCGAGACTGACGTAAACTGTTAGTGGGCTTATATTGAGCCCCTCTTCAACATTGAAGAAGGGATCCATTATGTTTGGCTTCTCTATCATGCACTTCCTTTGTAATTCCTCCATTTTACCGTAAAATTACATGATTGTTTTGGCCTATTTGTAATCTGAGTTGGAGCATGTAACATACTGATATTGTGCTTATTTTGAGCCCCTCTTCAACATTGAAGAAGGGCTCAACCTGGTTTTCTTGCTCTACATATCACTTGCTTTGAATTCTTGTTCCACTCCCATTTTGCATGCTTTTTTAAGCTCACCATGCTTCGGATTTCAGCCTTCATCAGGCCTAGAGAGTGCCTTATTTTGGTCCATTCTTCATGCTTTGTTAAGGGTCTTAGGCCATTTGATGATTGGTTTTGGTACTTGTTTTGTAATCCTTCATATTTTCCGTAAAATTGCATGCTTTGTTAGGCTTGCTTAGCTTCGGATTTCAGCCTTCATCAGGCTTAGAAAATGTCTTGTTTTGGTCTTTTCTTCAAGTTTTATTAAGGGCCTTAAGTTGTTTGGTCATTGCTTATGGTACCTCTCTTTATAGCCCTTGTTAGCTCATTATATTGCATGCTATTTTGAGCCTATCTACATACTGATTTTGGAGTTGTCATTCACTGTAAATATGCATATTTTGGGATCCTCTTCAAAGTTTTAGAAGGAAATTTTGTAGTTTTAATTTTCTATATACTACTTGCTTAATAAATCCCCTCTTTTCCCCCATTTTTGCATGCCATTGTTGCCATATCTATGCTCACAATTTGGTCATGTTTCGTACTGAAAAGATGCTTTTTTTAGGGCTTCCTTGCTACTGTTTTTGCTGTCATGTGCCAATTTTGCATGTTTAGCATAGCCGTAGGCCATTTCGGGTACTTAAAATCACATTTCGGGATGATTTCATATATGGATTGTCATTTCGTATCATTTCGGGGCTGTTTTCCCCTTCATTTAGCCGCTGAAATTTATTTTGCACGCTTGCATATCATTTCCCATGTCATTTCATGCTTGTTTATCCATGCCTCGGTTTGCGTGTCCGCGGGCACGCATTTCGAGGCATCTCATTTTTACCTGTCGGCAGCTTATGTGAGTACGGCTGAGGCCCTCTCATGTTAGCGTAAGCCCAATTTGCATTCCGTATGCCATTTTATGCATCGCCTCGGTTTACGCGCCCGTGGGCACGCATTTCGAGGCACTTCGGTTTTATCCGATTTCCATTTCACCATCGTCTCGGTTTACGTACCCGTGGGCACGCATTTCGAGACACTTCGGTTTTATCCGATTTCCATTTCATCATGGCCTTGGTTCGCGTACCCGTGTGCACGCATTTCGAGGTTACTCATTTTCAGGGCATTATGTATGTTAGGACCGCATATTAGCTGCATTTCATGCATACCATGCATATTGCACGAGAAACGAGGTACATTCCGTACTCCGAGTGACGGAGTGTGTCTCAATTCCCAAATCACCGACACTCCGGATTACCCATGATGGAGTTAGGTTTTGTTATAGCATTCATATGCATTCATTCTATATTGAGTTGTGCAATCCGACTCCTCGGCCATCATGCATCGAGATGCGTGATTGGTGGCACGAGGATCGAGGCATGCATATATTTGTGAAATACATTGCTATGCCCTTTTCCTGCTCTCTGTTACAGCAAAACCGAGGATTAACAACTTTTCGGAGTCCGGCGCGCATTTCGAGAAATATTGCAAACAGAGGCTAATTGGGGCATCCCAGTGGATTTCCGCCGGAGGCAGTCCAACATACAACATACATCAGAAGCAAGGCAGCCCCTGGCTTGCATGCCAGTTTACAACTTTCTTAGTTTAATTTGTTAATTAATTAGAAATTTGTACATTATTCGGACTGTATTATTTCAGACTGTACTATTCTTTTATTCGGACATTCGGACTGTATATTTATTCGGACCCTCTGCGCGAGGGCATAATTGTAATAAGTGTGGGTGAGTGTGATGTATGTCTTCCAACCCCACGTCTTTCTTCCCTTTTATTTACCCGCTTATGATGGTTAGATTAGGGCATATTTCAATTAGCATACGGTATGACAGCATCCTTGCATCATTCATATGTTTTGCATGCACCGGGCTCGGCGCATCATACTAACTGCATTTGTATTTCAATTCCAAGTTGAATACATGATAGCTGTTGCATTCCATATGCCATGTTTAGAATAGCCGAGCCTGCTATAATTTGCATTTTTGCATGTGTTGCATGAGGCATTTCTGTATACTTAGGATCATGCATGATTTCTAATTAGTTTCTTTTTTGGCTTGGAGTACTCGGTGAGTTTTATGCTTTAGCATCCTTGCATGCGTGTGAGTGTTGCCATGGTAGCATGCTTGCCATGAGGCTACATGCTTATGTGATATAACTGCCTTGAATGCCTGTGGGTGGAGGTTGAGTTATCTGAATTGGGACAATACATTGACTGTTTGTTTTAAGCCCACTAGATAGTGGCAAAATCATGTTTTCTAAGCCCACCCGAGGGTGGCAAATCTACATCTTAGCCTACCTGCGGGTAGCACCATCAAACCATTTTCGAGCAAACAAACATGAAATGTTTTATTCCAATTCAGGCGATTCAGTCTATACTTGTTTGCTGCGAGCATCACATAGTAACCTAGGCTAATAACTGGAATAAGAACTCACAATGTTTTCAAAATAAGATATCATGGTTAGTAGAGGCCGGTCTTTGACCGGGCGAGCGGGGGTGCTCACGATGTGACCTTCCCCAATCGTACCCAAGTTCCCGAGACAACTTTGGTGATGACGGACACGTGGCCTTTGGCACCGAGTTAGGGTTTCCTAAATTTCCCATTTAAAAAAATATTTAGGTGGCGACTCTATTATCTGGCAAAGCAGTCCATGTTTGGCACTTCTTTCAAAAAAATCTGTTTTTCTTCAAAACGATTTGCCAGAGTTGGACTCTTTGGTTCAGATTTAGAACCGCAACAAAATTGAGTCCGAACTGTAGCGAGGTCCCTCGCGGGCAATGTTACACTAACCCATTATCCACTTAAACCCCACTCAAAATAACCTCCAAATCCACCCCCTTGTTCTGGAGCCCATTTATACTTAAACTTTTCATAAAACCATTAACATTCTCATTACTGTCATCAAGCTCTTTTCCTTCAATAAGGGGTTGGTGAGCCGCCAACGACCTTGTAGTAATGATGTTGCATGCCTGCACTGCAATTTAGCTTCCCAACCCCATATCCTTCATTTCTTCGACTACTGAAACAGACTGACCATTTAGACTGGTCGTGTTAGCCGCCAACACATCACCATTGATAGTGGCCACCTCATCATCTATATTCACATCCTTCTGTGCTGTGGCAGCCACGTCGACATCGTCTTTTCCAATAAACTCACCATGGCTGATGCTCTGGTTCTCCATTCCATAATTACTCCATTGATCAGCCCTTTTCTGGTATACTACACAATTACATGCTTTCCCAATAATTTTGGTTACCATTACCTGCTCTTCACATACTCTAATTGGATACAGTGAATCTCCATCTCCACACTTAATATGAACCACTGCATTAATGGAGTTCATCATCTTCGTTGCAATCCTAATTCTCCCACATCTAAATGACAAAGATTTGGTTGTTTCCTCATCCATGTTTATCATTTCTCCCCACAATCAACCAATCTTTAAAAAAGTATCTGTGTTCCATAAGTTCGGAGGCACGCCACAGTAACTTATCAACACTATCCTCTCTTGATCAAGGTGAAGCCCACGTTCTCAATCTGACACTAATTCACACCATTCATTGAGACAGGCTTCCAATCGTGCCATTTGTGACTTCTTCTCCTGGCTCAATATGAATGTCACTACAGCCACTTTTCCACCCCTTCCCTAACCATGGTTTCCTTGGAACCTTTCTCATGGATACAATTTTTAAAATCTGAAAAGTCAAGATAGCTTTTGAGTTTGACAATGATGCTATCATGCAGCCAGCCATTTCCTGCTTCAAACCCTAATATGACTTGTCCTTCATTTGCTTTTCTATTCTCCTGATGTACCACTTTTGCATAGGATTGAGGTCCTGTTCTCCCATTTGATGCTACCACTTCTACATAGGATTGAGGTCCTGTTCTTCCCTTTGATGCTAATCCTTTATTTCTTCCCTGGGCATCCTGAACTCTGCCCCCAACCTCTTTTATCTCCAACATATAACTGTTGTCCTTTAACTTTCCTTGTGGTTTCTCAAACTCTGCTTTCTTTACTCGTAATGCTTTATCATCACACCATAGACCATTGGCTTTTGTATGGCTAACTTCGCAGCAACTGGATAATCAAACCTAACAAACCCAAACCGTGATCTAGTTGTCTTCCTTGTTTTGTTTGGGATGAAGACATCTTTTACCACCCCAAACTTCATGAATAGAGAGTACAGCTCCTTTGGATTTATGGACCAGGGTAGATTGTCCACAAAGATGGTGAATAGCCCTGACCCAATACTACGATGACCTTCCTTTGTATTATTAGATCTTCTACCATAGACTACCGGCTGCCATCCTCCTACTGCAACTCTATCACGTTCTTGCTCTCCACCTCGCCTTATCTCCATCATTTTTTCTCTATGTATCAACAAAATAACTATAGTCATTATCTATCAAGTAATAATACTAGACATATCTCAAACTTTGCACTTGTCATTTCCTGCCACTACAAGAAAAATGAGTTTTGGCGACATTTATTTAACGACGTTTCATTAAACGTCACAATTTATAATATTTAACGACGTTTCTTAAACGTCGCTGTTTTAAAAAATCAAAACGGCACCATTTCAAGCATTTAAAAGCGCCTTCGAATGTCCTCTCTCTCTCCCTTAAATGGGCAACCCTCTGAAGCCCTAATCTTTCTCACTCATTCATTTTCTAGCCCTTATCTCTTACTCAGTCTCTCGTTCGCTGTCTCTCTTTCTCTAAACCCTCTCAATGGATCGATTCATCTCTTGCTGATTCATCCCAGAATGATACAATCTCGGTGATTCATCTTGGCGATTTCGATTTTGATTTCGAAGTTCTCTCTCGATTTCAATTTCAAAATTTATGTTTTAGTGATTCTCTCTCTCAATTTCAAAGTCTATTTTGAATCTGAGAATAATTGTTAAAGCCCTTTGTAAACCCTTATTTGGAATCCTCATGCCTTCAAATCTCATCTCTCTCAACCCCCTCTAAACCGTTATTATTCTCACAGATTCGTCTTTGAGATTCAAAGCGATTTCGATTTCGATTTCGATTTCAAAGCTCCACTGCCACCACCATTTACACCGGCTCGATTTCTCTGATTTCGATTTCATCTGAATCTTTGATTTCATTTTCGATTTTGATTTCGAAGCTCCACCGCCACCACCATCTGCACCAGCGAGGTATCGATTTCTCTGTCTCTCTCAAGCTCTTCCTTCCCGTCTCTCTCGATTTGGTTATTGAAATTGAAATTGTAAGCAAGAAACTACAAGTTGATTTGTGGCTTAACACATCCTTTTCTTCTTTTCTTCTTTTCTTTACTCCCTGCTTCGTTGAACTAGATTTAAGTCTTTGCTTCAAGTCCGGATGTGAGAGAGAGAGAGAGAGAGAGAGAGAGAGAGGATAAGAAGGTAAAGAAGGAGTTGATTTGTGTCTGAACGCATCCTTTTCTGATCTGTTATGTTGAAAAAGTTGAAAGATCTCTAAATATACACTTACCCATTTACAATCCCATATATACAGTTACTTTCCTTTTTCCAGATTCTTTTTAGCTTGAGGTACAGATCTCCAATCTCTTCACTTTTTATACCTTCAAATCTTGTGTGTATGTATATTTGGATTTATTTGTGTATATTACATGTTTGTTTATATGCCAAGCTGAAGTTGAAGTTCTCTCTTTCTTGTTCTCTGTTAGATTTCTATTTTTCTATTATTTTTCACTGCACCCAAAATACAAAAAGAGACACAAAAATGCACTTGTTAGTTTGTTACACCCAAAATACACACAAGAAATGCAAGAAATCAGTACAGTTGCTTCCTTATAGCGGATAAGGAAGCAACTATACCCACATAATTCACACTCTAGCTTAAGTTAACCCCATATTCTCATGTTCATGATTGCATAATCTCATTGATAAAGAATAATCAGAATTCAAAATTATTCTTTAAATCTACACAAAACATAACATGTTCTGTTTCTGATTTTGCTAGGCAAGTTCGATCTTTAACAATTGTATTCAAAACCCATGGCACCTCCTCCGTTTAGAATAGCGGAGATTCGAGCTGCCATTTCTAGCCACTGCTGGGTCAAGACCCCATGGAGATCTATTAGTTATGTGATTAGGGATGTTATTGTCATTTTTGGATTAGCTGTATTGGCAAATTTCTTTGAAAGTTGGGTTGCTTGGCCTTTTTACTGGGCTGCCCAGGGGACAATGTTTTGGGCATTGTTTGTTCTTGGTCATGATTGGTAATATACATAACATGCTTACAATTCCTATTTTGGAAATTAAATTTGAAGGCTCATTTTTGTGGGTTTTTTTTTTTTGAATCTGCAGTGGCCACGGAAGCTTTTCTGACGACCCTTTGTTGAATAGTGTTGTTGGACATCTCCTGCATTCGTCAATTCTTGTGCCTTATCATGGATGGTGTGTTCTTGATCTTAACTCTTTGATTCTCATATTTGTATATTTGTCTAGATTGAGTTTGTGAAGAAATGGTGTTTGTGCATATGACTGATATATAATTACAGGAGAATTAGCCATAGAACTCACCATCAGAATCATGGACATGTTGAAAATGATGAATCATGGGTACCGATAATACTTCTATAATTTTCCCTCTTTGCTCATCTTTTTCTGTCCAGTTTACTGATGCCGATGGACATCACCATTCTCACATTTTTAATCTTCTGAAAACAATAATCTTCTTTGGTCCATTTTGACCACGATACATGTATGATTATTTGATACATGTATGATTATTTCAGTTTTTAGAACGACTTTAAACAGTAAATTGGGGCATCGTTGACGGAACACAAAGACTCCGATCGTAGTTGTCTCTGGCTCTAAAAGTAGTCCACTATCATGACTTGTAAGACCCACCAACCATCTATATATATGTGTGTATGTATATATGCTAAAAGGGTTTATTGTTGTTGAATTTGTATATTTGAATTGAAGGGCAGTTTGGAAGAAGGCCATGGGAGAGAGAGAGAGAGAGATAAAGGTGAAGATCATCAGACCCCTTTGGTTGATTCTTCCATCGACAAAAATGGTTTATCTTTCTTTCTCTTCCCTTGTTTTTTTGTTTTTTTTTTTTTTTTCCTTTTTCTGACAGTAACTATGAATTTTACATTTGGTGATCTAGTAAACCAATGATTTTTTATCCACAAGAATTTCCAAGAAAGTATATAATGTAAGTGTTTAATGCCCAAAAGTCAAAATTTTCCACACCCACTTTTTTACACAGCATCATCAATTCTCCAGCCCTTAACTATCATGACACAATATATATATATATATACACACTAGCGGTATAAGCCCACCCCCATGGGTGTGCTATTAAATTTGTAAAATATAAATTTTAATTTTGAATTAAAAATATATGTAGTATTTGTTGATTAAGTGGTAAGGGTGTTGTTTTTCAAACTCCAGATCTTAAGTTCAAATCTCGTGCACTTCACTTTATAATTTTTTTTTTTTTTCTATTTTTTGATATAAAAAAATCCACTTGGGAACTTTGTGATTTCTGTTTTAGTGATCCTGGGAACTTTGTGTGAGTTCATGAAATGTTATTTAGTGATCCTGTGACTTGAAATGCATTGGAATAGAATAATTGGGAACTTAAAAAAAAAAAAAAAAAAAAATCTCAAAATTTAACATTGTAACAAATTAAACTAGTATTTTTATTTTTTTCAATTTGAACTTTAGACATTTAAAATGTTATCAATTATCAATTTTAACTATCTGAATGTGTCTGTTGACTTGTATAATGGAAGAGGACAATTTTGACATTTCTTCTTGGTTCACATATGTATGTGTTATGTATTTTGGTACTTAGATTGGTATATATTGACATGATTCTGTGATTTGAAATGCATTGAAAGAAAGAAATTTAAGAATAAAGTATCCATGCTTGCCACAATTATAAGGGGCAGTAGCTTACAACCGTTAGATAGGAATTGTTATATATACACATATATGGAATATGTATTTTGGTACTTAGATTGGTATGTGTTGATTATATGATGATGAAGGGAACATATGGACCGGTGTGGCGCACATAATAACGGGAGTGATAGGATCAGGGGTACTATGACTAGCATGGAGCATGTCTCAGTTGGGGTGGGTTGCAGGCCCATTGGCTATGCTGCTCTTTGCGTCAATAACCTTTGTCTCTACCTTCTCTCTCTACCACTGTTACGGATCAGTCTAAAAGGCAATATGCTAGGTTGTTGATTCACTTAGTAGTCATCCCACTGTTCGGCCAATGTCACATCAACAACAATCTCATGCATTTTAATCCCAAGAGGTGAGCAATCATTTAATCAAAGCTTTTTTGACAATACAATATCTTATTAATTAAAATACTTGTTCTTATTAAATATAGGTTCACCTTTCAAAGAAAAAGAAGAAGAAGAAGAAGAAGAAGAAGAAGAAGAAGAACTAACAAGGTAAAAGTACTAACATCACTAGTTTTTAATTTCACTTTTCTAATTCTATTAAGACATGATGTGATGGAATTTGACCTGTAAAGCGATTAGAACTTAAATCTATGCCGATAGCATCAGCAAACTTTGAAGATAAATCTGGTAACAAGCCATTTATTTGGTTACAAGAAAGATTTAAAACATTTAACTTGGGTGATAGATCCCAAAACCAACTAGGGACAGTATTTGAAATTCCAAACATATCAGAGTTCAAAACTAGTTAGTTAAAAGACAAGTCCAAATATTGCAAACTGTAGAGGTTTGAGAAGTGGGCTTTAGAGATTATGCCTTCCAGAGAATTTGAAGACACATACAGATATTTCTTTGAAAATCTTTGAATACTTCCGAAAAATTAGGTAACAGCCTTGTAATTTGGTTTCTAGACAACTACGAAGTTGTCCAAGATTTTCTGGGAAAGGTCCATTTAGTTGGTTTCCACCGAGATCTAATTCCCTCAAGGATGAAAATCTTGTGAAATCAGGCAATGTACCTCTAAGTTGATTCATAATGAGTTCTCAGATCGAGATAACTTGTGAAGAATCTCAGTTCTTTTAAATTGTTGGAACTCATTTTTAACAATTGTAAACGACTTAGATTGACGAACGACTTTGGAATGCCACCTTCTAGCTGATTAAGATAGAGATTGAGATGTACAAGGGATATCATGTTCCCAAAAGCATCAGGAATCGGACCTTCTAGATAATTCCAACCAAGATCAAGATACCTTAAGTTGGAAAGGTTCCCAAGCTGATGAGGAATCGAACCTTCTAGATAATTAATAGAGAGATCAAGATACCTTAAGTTGGAAAGGTTTTTGAGATCTGATCTATACTTGTGTGTGAATGATGGGTTGTTGTGGTGTTTAATTTTTTTGTTCAAATGACCTGGTTTGAGGCGATGACTTATAGAAGACAATAGGCAACATGTACTTCCTTATCTGGAATTGATGGGTAACATAAGTTCAATTCCAGATTTATTAATACCCATTAGTATCATGGATTCATTTGTTAGGCAGAAAATTTGTTCTAAATAAAATAACAATAATAATAATAATATAAAGGGAAAAAAATTATACTTTATACTAAATTTTGTAGTTACTTAAGAATGAAGGATGACCAACAAGAAGAGAGTAGACAATGAATGAGGCTTGCCAAATTGGTTGGGTTAATTTGGAATCAAATATTCCTGGGAACTTTTTTTGAAAAATGGAATGCCCTTTTATACTTTTTTTTTTTTTTTCAAGTAGGTCTCCAATTGATACCCTTTTAACATATCTTTTCTCTCTGTTTGTGTGGGTGGGTGTGCATGTATGTATTTACTTGTCTGTGGTTTCTGATTTATAAATGAATAAGAGTTATATACAATAAGAAAATGACTTGGGACTAGATGTAGTAGATACTACAGTTTACTCTTTATATGCAACCAATGCTGTTGTGACTATGTACATTCATTATTCATATACCTCTTGTAGGGATGAATCACTGCTATGTCAAGGACTTGCACTGAATGATGACTTGCAGCGACTACTAGCCAAACATGAATACATCGTCTCAGGAATTTCTGCGAAAACAGAGAAATCGAAGCCTGGACTTGTTCAAGCACTTGTGATGCTCCTCTAATTTTTATTCTTTGCAGTATTTGTGTTGGCTAATATCCCTGATACATCAGTTATTGTTGGAATTGGTCTTTTGAAAATTTATATTGGGTATAGTTCATAGATGTCAAAACATTAGTGTTTATGTTTTGCACAATTTTTTTAGAAAGCCAATGGCTAGACAATTGGGAAATTAGAATTAACTTTGGAAGACTTATGCAATGGATATCTAGAACTTGAGTGAGTTTATTCTCATTCTAGAACAGATGCTTTGACTTTCTATTTTGTTGAATTAGTGGGGTTCTTTTCTATTTTGTTGAATTAGTGGGGTTCTTTCCAGGGATTTTGTATTTTTCTGCTGCTCTATTTTGGAACTTATATTCTACAGGAGAGAGAGTCAATTTGTGTTTTAAGACAATTCTAATTGCCTCCTATATTAGATTGTTGTTGGATGATGTGAAATTGTGCATGAGATGACTGCTTGGTTTTTTGGGATTGCACTTATTGGATTTTTTTCTTGAAGGATGTTGTATTGGGTACTATTATAGATGTGAGGGAATAGTAATCTCACATAAATATATGTCTATACAAAGTTTTATTCATTATTGCTATTTCACAGGTATATTTTTAAAGTTAAATCTCACAAAATTTGTAGTTTTAAAAAAAAAAAAAAATCTATTGCGGCATTTTTTAAAACGCTACTATAGTTATATTTTTAAAATAACAAAAAAGCTATTATGACATTTTTGAAGCGTCGCTAAATGCCTGTGTGATGTCATGTTACCGTTGGTTGCCACATTTAGCGGCATTTTTAAAAACGCCGCCTATACTAATTTCACGACGTTTTTAAAGCGCCATAAACTTACAGCGACAGCCGCGTCGTCGGCGTTTGGTAGTAAGCATCACTAAAGGAATTAGCAGCGTTTTTCAGACATATAGCGGCGTTTTTAAAACGCTGCTAAAAGTCATTTTTCCAATCATATATTGATTTGATGTTATCAGGCTTAAGCCTTTCTTCTTCATTTGGTGCTTCTCTTATTTTCTTAATCAGCATATATTTGGATGCTTTCCAAAGTTCACCCATCTGCTTAAAAATTTGTTGTTTTTGCCATTCTTCATCTACCTTGTATCTTACCTGTAATGTTATTATAACAAAAAATAAATTATCTTATATTCGCTTAACAAATATATAAATTTGTGTGTTTATACTATACCTGAATGAATTTCTATAGGACTTCTACCGTCCCTGAAGAAAGTTGCCTCCAATTAGGAAGTGTTACAGGTACAATCTCTCGAACAAGAGGTCCTAAAAAAGATGATAAACTAATAGATTCAGCACCAATTGGTTGACCCTTGTTATTAAACTTGACTTCAACCTGAATACCACCATCCACCGCAATGGTCTTTAGTTTTGCTGGACATCTTTTTTGTTTGGGTTTATGTGACTCTCCTAACAGGATTGTAGGTGTTTCTACAGAATTTTGTAGCGGGAGCTTAGTCATTTCTTCAGAATTCCCTTTATTTTATGTCAATTTTTTTTGCAATCCCTCCATATGATTGGCATTCATGGAAGCCATCCTATGTTCATTTAAAAGAAAAAAAAAGAAAAAAAGAAAAAGAAAAAAAAAAGAGCACAATACTATTTCACTGTTTTGAGGTTAGTCATTTCTTCAGAAATATATATATATATAAAGAAAGAAAAATAAGAATTGAAACTTAAGAAATCACACAGTTTTGGTCAATTAAGCTAAAAAAATTAAATCAATTGTAATTTAAATTTACAACCAAACACTATCAAATAAGTTTGAAAAATTAACTTATAATTACTAACAAAAGAGCACAATATTATCTAAATCTTTCTAAAGAGAAATCAGTTAATGCTTTTGAAAGCTTAAGGGCCCTTTTAAACTATGCGCTGTTCTCTAGCTATTTAAAATGTTTCTATTCAATGATGGTACATGCTTATGTTTTTTTAATTTTTTCTAGCAATGTTTATATGGGTAAAAGTTAAGACAATTGGGAGACGTTACTATGTGCATCATTAAAAGGGTGTATATGATATACTCCATAATAATATTATAAAATTATATAATATCAATCATAAAATAACATAACTTTCTCACCATAAAAAAGTAAAACTTTTAGCTTACCCTAAAAAAAATAACTCTCACTTTAAGGTTGCTATTTATTACTTTTACCACAAATTGGTACAACAAACAACAAACATTCGTAATTTCTACCAAAAAATTTCATAATTTTCTTACGATTGTCTCTTTGTAAGGGTGCCCATTATAAATTTTCCCATTTAAAAAAATATAAGTGCAAATTCAAGGCAAACAAAAAGAAAGAAAACAAACTGTGCAAAATGGACTATGATGCTCTCTTAAAAGGTATCTATTTGGGGAATGTGTTTATCACGTAGTAATTTTAAAAGTTTTATTTTTATTTTTTTATAATGAATTATAACAATATCACGTAGTAATTTTAAAAGTTTTATTTTTATTTTTTTATAATGAATTATAACAATAGATGGGAGCACTAAACAAATCAAAGTAGATTTCAATGGAAAATCAAAGAAAATCTAAAGCTTTGCTCAGGAACAAAACACACAATTATTTATTTATTTATTGGGAAGGGACAAATAACTCAAGCACAATGTTCTTTCCATTCAATTCTCTACAAATCAAAGAAAAAGGATTTTGCGGAGCCCACCAACAATTCATATATATATATATATATTGGGTGAATAAATTCATATATATATAATATACATGCACACCTAAAACTTAACATGTGCCGAATCACTCCAATAAAATCAAAGAAAAATACTCACTGTTTAATTATGGAAACTTTTTCTTCTCTCTATGGGACCTAAGATCAATGAATAGTCTTTGATGCTTGGAAAAATGGTTTAATATAGGCATATTTTTTAGCCTAAATTTGAGTGGGCCCCAAACGTCTTTTAGGGTGGGTCCGAAGAGGTGTAGTGTTCCTTGTCGCGTGTCAAGTCACACGGTGAAAACGTAACGTCAAAATCATTTATGAGTGAATGGGAAATTGACGTCGTTTTCGAGTTTAACATTAATTTTTTAGACAAAGTTCATTTGAATTTTTTCAATAAAAATTATTGTGGGAATTTAATTTAAATATAATTTTATTTTTGGTTTCCTAAAGTGGTTTCCTAAAATAGATTAAACTATTCAAATAGTTTAATACATTTATTCCAAATAGTTTTATAACTTTCCACCATTGGCTTTATTGTTCAACTATTCAAATAGTTTAAATATAAAATTCCAATAGTTTAGAACTTTGCCAACCAACGGATCCTTTTTCAAAATTGTGTGAAAAAGCTGTTCCAAAGGAGCAACGAACAGATTCGGTTTTATAACTGCAATGAATCTGTTTGAAATTTCAGAAAGTATCTGTTGACACTTGTTGCACCTGTTCAGTCTAACAGCACCTGTTCGGGGCTGTGTAATTTTTCCTATAAATACAGCCATGATTCCAGCAGTCTAGGGACCTGAAATTCAGTTTGAAATTGTCTCATTGCTGTCCAGATTTTATTGTGTGCATTTTTCTTCATTCTAGTTTTAGGAAAAATCAAAGAAAGTATAGAACACAAGGTTTGGTTCGCCGTACAAATTTGTTTGGTGTGCTACAACAATTTTGTGAAGATCATTGTATCCTGAAAGATAGACGCCACTCAACCGTAAGCACCGTAGCGGGGCGAATCTGTCTTAAGGATAGAGTGTCTCACACTCGACTTGGTCTTTTATTTTTTAATTCGGTTCGATAAATAAATTCGGTATGTTATTTATTTATTTTGTTTGAATTAGTTTCAATTTATTTTATTTACACAGAAGATTGTTCCAACAGCTTCATATCAAAATAAACAACAGCTGTAATTAATATATATTTATATAATAAATCTAGGGAGAGAAAAAGAGTATTACCTTCAGTTTTCTTTGCAATTACTTTGCTTCGACCATGATGAAACACTACTAGAAAAATGATTTTTTGTGACTAATTTTTTTCGACGAATTATTTAACGGTCACAAAAAATAATATTTGCAACAACAAATTGGAGACTAATTTTCTCTTTTATTTTTGCCTCTCTTATACCTATGCCCTAACCCTGTTCATTTTCACTTTCCGGACAATTCACAAACAAAGATCTCTTGCTCTCTTGCTCGCCATGGTCACTCACTCTCTCTCTCTCTCTCTCTCTCTCTCTCTAAGATTATGATAAGAAGCAGTAGACACAATGCTGGAGCTACTAGGGCTTGATAATCAGAACCAAGAGAGATCATCCGCATTTGGGCCTCTAGATGCCAGCCCCGATTCTATCATCTTCACCATTGAATCCAACTTCAGTCTCTTCTCTTCCGCTTCTGGTAGCGTCAATCTTTGCTCCTTCACTTCCAATGTTCATGATCACGACTCTTTCGTCTTCCTACTCACTCAGGTTCCTTTTTTTTTCATTTTAGTTTTATCTTCCAAAAACAAAACCAAAAAACAAAAAAATTTGCGAGTTTGTTTTTTGATTGATTTGTTGTTGGAGTTGAATATTGTACTGGAAATCAAGCAATACGATTAACTTCATAACATGCATGCATTTTTGGATTGGTATTCACTTTTGCCGACTATGTTGAGATTGTTATTATTTCAGAAATGATGGAAAATGATCTACTGTTCAAGGTGATGAATTTGATTTTCAGCCCTAGAATTTGAAATTCGTCGATTTCGAAGAGTTAAAAACTTAAATTTGAACTAGCATTTGGCAGGACATGATCTACGTGAGACTTCGAGTGGTCCAAATTTAGATCCAAACAAGTCCACAGGACACAGGAACAGTCACCTAATCAGAAAAGTAGAAAAAGAAAAATGTAATCTATAGCTAATTTTTAAGATTAAACAAGGAAACGACGGTATGAACTCTCTCGACCTCTTAATCTCATTCTCTATCTCTCTCGGTCTCTCTCAATCTCACTTTCTCTCTCTGTTTCTCAATCTCGTGCTCTCTCTCTCTCTTTATGGTTCTTTTGAAATCTCTATATTTTCATTCATTGTCACTCAGATCGCCCCTTGGATTGTCCAAAGTGATCTCTCTAGAACAACACAAAATCAACATTTTCAGGTAGTTCGGCATTTTTGTCCCTCTCTCTATATATTCTTTGTATTTTGCAGTAATTTATGCATATATATTTATTGAAATTGAAATTATTAATTTTTTTGTGTAATGGGGTTTGATCCATTGGTGATTTATGTATGGTTCTGCGTTTTCTACACTAATATGTCATTACAGGTTGCTACTCATCTACTTCAATTTTATTTTTTCCCATTTTAATGAAATAAGAAATTCTTAGCCTACTTGAAATGGAATCTGGTAGATGCTTAGTTCAGACTGATGATGTGTTAGTGATGTAATATATATTCAAGTTTAGGTTCCTAACTGCTATAAAGTTAGATATTGAATATTTCCATTGGTAGTGTTCTTGCTTGAAGTCTATTTTACTTTAAGTATTGCTCAGGGTGCTGCTCGTGCTCTATCACAGTTATATACAAATGTTGAATTTTCAGAATTCTATTAAACCTAAACTAGTTTTAAGGCATTTTTCTAATTTTGTAAGACAAAAAATAAAGTTTGGCCTTTGTTTTTGTATGAAATTGAACACAATTGAAAAAGTAATTTTGAAATTGGGAGGGCTATATGAAATTGATATGAGAATAGTATTTAAGATAGTTATTGATGACTTTAGAATATAATTACGTTTGTGTTTGGAAACTGCTATCAAAAGGTGGGAATTATTTTCTCATTGGGTAGCTGCAATGACCGTGCAAAACAACTTCATGATTCTCCTAAAGGTTCCACTTCTATTTTTTTCCCCTTTCTATTCTCATGACTTTGGAGCTGAAGGATGCTACTGCTTTATATGGGTAATACTATTTAACAATATTAGAATTTAGAGTCACAACAACAAATTATAAGTGATATGATGTTATAAAGTTTCTTACTGGTATAATATTAGTTTAAGGGAAATAGCATTTTTCAAAATTTTCTTTATTGTGATTGGCAGTTAGCTCCAACATGCTACTTAAACTTCTAGTTTATGATATAGTAGGATTACTTTCTTTTTAATTATTAACAAGAAAAGCTTAAAGGAATATTTAAATCTTAAGCTTAATATGCCATGAACCAATTTGATAATGGCATTGTTGATAGACTAAAACGTTCAGGGAAGCTGGAAGCATTTAAAAGAAAGGATCAATCGACCCACAAATTTTGTTGAAGGTGGAGTTAATTTTTAAATGCATGTTGTATAGTGAAGAACATAGCAATTGATTTAGAGTGGTTAGTGATTATTTGCAGAAAGAGCTGGCATAATCTTTTGATAACTTTCCAAATTATGCAGCTTGTGTTTAAGCTCCAGATAATAATTATTTTCATAGATTACATTGCAAGGTTTTGACCACAACAGAATTTTTTTTGCCTGGCTGGATTTTTACCTATTCTGGATTTGAATTAGTTAAAATATATGAACCTTCGGAAGGATTGAGTAAGAGGGGGCTCAAGTTAACTCCATTTTTAAATTTTATCATTCTGTTGTATGTAGAACCGGAGGATGTATGAGCTTGTCTCCCTGCCTTACCATCCTTAAATTAAAAAGGCTTTCGACTACTGCAGAACCCTACAAAGTACAAACCCTCAGCTGCATACCAATTTCCTTCCAAACCAATTTAATTTATTCATGAGCAAGGTTTTAAAAAGCGGCCGCAACCGTTACGTAACACCGTTACGTAACGGTTGTGGTAGTTACCGCCACCCGTTACGGCCACTTTTGCAGTGTGATTGAGATTCACAGATGTACCGACCGTAGCGGCTGATATAGCGGTCGTAACGGTGCCGTAACGGCCTATTACGCACCGTTTCGAATTGCTTCTTTCGAAAAAACACAAAAAAAAAAAAAAAAAAAGTTCAAAAATGGGGAAGAGAGATAGAGAGAGAAGAGAGAAGATGGAGGAACAAGAGATAGAGAGAGAGAATAGGGAAGATGAAGAACATGTTATTGATTTATTGAAATTGTAAGACTTATGCTATTCTATTCAGCTGCTAGCACTCAACCATTTTGTTTGTATCTGTCTATCTATCTATATATTGTTTGAAAATAATAATAATAATAATAATAATAATAATAAGTGTGGTCATTATCTATTTAGCTTGATTAATATATATATATATATATATTTAGGCTTTTATTTATTCTCTTACTTTTATCAGTGTTTATCCTATATATAATAGTTAGTGATTAATTTTTTGTATAATATAAAGTCATTAATTATTAAAATAAAATGTAAAAAACTCAGTTTATAGTTATTTAAAAATATGAAATATATTGGATCAAACTTAAAAATTTATAAAAATTGATCAATATTTATTTTAAAACCCAATAAATATGATCATGGAAAAAAAATATGCGTATCGGTAAGTTTTTTTCAAATTGTGCGAAAAATAAAAAAATTCACGGTTCCGGTTACCGCAACCGTTACGCTACGGCCTTTACACCCCGCAACCGCAACCGCGCCACCGCCACCGTTACGGCGACCGCAACCGCTTTTCAGAACCTTGTTCATGAGTGACATTTTTGATTAAAGGAAACCACTTTTCAGAAATTTACCTATTGGCATACTTTTGTTTGTGTTTTTTGAAGATGTTAAAAATTTAACATGCATTGTTTGCCCTTATCTTTTATTACATCTTACCTTTCGAATCTATATCGATCGTGCATTTCTTGTCTTGCACTTTTATGCGTTAAATGCAGGAAAGCTGCTAACTGCACTGATATGTGAATACTTGGACTAGGCACAATTAGGCCACACACAAAAAGTTTATTTGCCAGAGTGTAATTTGGTAATCATGCACTGTCCAATGATGTTGCCAATTTTATTACAATGATTCTTATATGTGTTTTAGTCACCTTCTAATTTTTCTTGTAATTTTAACTTCAATTGCAGCAAAAGGATTCCTGGAAAGCTGAGTGTAAAGAATTTAGTAGCAACAAATGGATATGATCTTAACAAGAATGGATAAGAGGTTTGGTATTAACTCATTCTTTTATTATTATTATTATTATTATTATTATTATTATTATTATTATAACTCTCATTTTGGATATTAGATTTTCTATGATAAAGTCATAAGTTAATGTGGTTTTGGCAGGGTTATCTTCTAATTTGATCTGGCCATTTGGTGAAATTGTTTGCTCTTTTAGGCATATATTAGCTTTTATGCTTCACTACTCCCCAATTTGTATTTTTACTTTTATTGAAGTTCATTCGATACATTCACTTTTAACCACTTATTTTAGATCCTCTGATTCCAAAGCTTCACTCCAAACCAACGTTTTAAAAACCGGATTGGTGAGCGAATCAAAAAAAAAATCGGATGGACAGGTCACTGCTTCAACCGTCAGGTTGAACCGGAATGAAACCATGATGTCATAATTATTTTATAAATATTTTTATGATTTAAAAATAAATAAAATACATTCATTTAAAATATTTTTATAATTTAATATATATGTTCATCAAACATATATGTTTATATATATTTTTATATTAATATTATTTATAAAAATATTAATTATACATGTATTTGAGGGAAATTAGTTTGAATACAATTAATATTATATATTTTCTACATATTAACAAGAAACTATGGTGGCAGAGTAGAAATTCATACTCTTTGGAGCTTGAGGTGTTGGCTTCAAGTCCCTTTAGTAACAACTTTTTCAATATTAGACCAAATATAGCAAACCGATCTGGTTCGCTTGAACCTGGACCGGGTTGACCGACTTAGCGGTTTAACCACGGTTTCCACCGATTTTCAAGAGTGATAGGATTTGAGGGTATATCCGGACCGAACCATGGACCGGTCGACGGTTCAACTGGTCGAACCGGCCGGTCCGGTTTTCAAAACATTGCTTCAAACTTATAATTTTAACATTTATACATTCTTTTTATTTCATTGATTAAGACAATACTATCAGCCTCTTATGATGTTGAACATTCATTCTTTTTTTGTTTTTGTTTTTGTTTTTTATTTTTGTTTCAAATCAGTTTAATGAAATGGTTGAATAGTTCAAAGGGATTTTATGGACCAAAAGATTTTCAGAGATAGAACAATTTGAGAAAATTTGGGTTATTTTTGCTACAAAGACATCTGATATGCCACCAGTTATGGCACAAAGTTTTAGAGTAGGCTAATCGTCATTCACCTCTAGTAACAAATATGAATCTTCTCCACTCAACTCTGATGTTGTCTCAAATTAATAGGGATGATTATGATAGCAATAGTTCCAATTTTGCACCATCGCGAGATTCTTGCATTCCACTTGTACTGTGTTAAGAATTGACACTTGTCCTTACTTTAGCTATGAAAAATTTAGAAATCCGCTAGATATTGATTTGTGATTATGTATCAATTTAAAGCAATAAAACAATCCCAATTAAACAATCAAGACAAATCGACACAACGATTTTAACGTGAAAAAACCATAATTGGAGCACCTCCAATTGTGATAAAAAACCACGGGCAACAGCCACAAAACAATCCACTAAGAAGATATAAAGGAATTACACAGATACACTCTCAATTACCTAGCAAATCCACGCCCGAATTGAACCAACACCTATGTGTCTCTTCCAACCCTGTCTTCACCTCGGAATTGTCTTGACGATGAGTCACTCCAGAATCCACCAAAGCTTCAGGCTCGAATTCTTCATAATCCACCGAAGAACAACTCTTTCTTTTGTGTAGAATGAACAAACAAACCTTTGATGTATTCTTCTTAACCCATGAGTTGAATACTCAATAAAACATCAAAGAAAACTAGCAAAATAGCCCTAGATATAAACCCTAGAACCCAAGAAGAAGATCTCGAGGCGTTAATCCTAGATTTGGACTGAAACACGTATTTATAGAAAACTGTCCTGCGATCTCCGCTCAAGCGTCAAAATGCCCGCTCGAGCGGACCTACACTTGAGCGTGGAAAGTTCCGCTCGAGCGGGAAAAAACAACATCCAATATTTTTACAGGCGAATAAACTTCTGGAACTCAGCATTCTTCGCTCGAGCGAGGGAATGTCCGCTCGAGCGGACAGGCAACTTGGAATGCATTTTTTGGATTTTGCTTCGGGGGCACTGCCCTTCGACCCCGCCGTGGCACTGCCCCGGACCCGCCAAGGGGCGCTGCCCTCTCGACCGCCGTGAGCTGACCGGGCAGCTCGATCCCCGTCATAATCAGCGAAGTGGCAATTTGAAAGAATTAACATCACAAACTTCTCTGCAAGGCACAATTCGGATTGGATTCGCATATAAAAACTCATAGCCTCACTAAAATAAAAAGTGCGAAAATAAATACAACTGAAAGGAGTTTTGTCAAACGGGGTTGCCAAGAATAAAAACCTAACAAGCTAGCTTGTTTGAGTATATAATTTACAAGGAATTGCAACTTGAATATCATTTTTTAGAGCTTAAGACTAAAGATGGTTTTGCCAAATTTGTCTTAAATAACTGATTTGGTGCTATTGTTTTCAGTGGGATCTTATTTGGTAGATTTGTCTCAAAATATTCGTTGCTAGAAAGCTATTATTGTACTATTTATAAAATATCATTGAAAATTATTTGCAACGATAACAAAATGGTCACTAATACATTGTAGCTTTTTTTTTTTTTTTAAAAATATATTTTTGCGATGGCAAACCATCAGTCGTCATAAGTAGATTAGGCGGTCGTAAATAGTTTGCGACTGCTGTTTTACAAACGCAAAAAGTATTGCTCACCCCTATATTCGCGACCCTCATTTGTTGTCTCATGGGATGTCACAAAAAATCTTTTGCGACTGTACTTCTATTATTTGAGATGACTTATAGCGGTTGCAAAAAATACTTCTTTTTAATAGTGAGAGAAGAATAAGGAACCCCACGTGCTTCCTATAAACAAGCGGGGTATATATTAGCACCAAAATTTTAGAATTTTATTTTAATGTTTTTCATAGCATTGTATTTTCAATTATAACAATAATAACATGCCATTTGAATCTTAAACTTACCTGATTTTTTACAGCATTTATAAAAGACTATTAAAATTGGAATAAATGCTATAAAAAAATTAGTGTTTGGTTTGAGTTTTCTGAATTAAGTTTTTTGAAAATTAATTTTTTTGGTTTTCGCATTTTTTTGTTTTTAGTGAATATTTTTAAAATTTTAATCATTTTTTTTTTTACTTTTTTAGATGCACCTTACTTAGATGTATCTAAAAAGTAAAAAATTTGTGAAAAAATATTTTACAAAATTAATAAATACATAAAAATACAAAAAATGTACTGAATTCTTGTATTTTTTTGTATTTTTGGTATTTAGCGAATTTTTTTTTTAAAAAATTTACAATTTTTTTACTTTTTAAGTGTATTTATGTTAGGTGTGTCTACAAAGTAAAAAAATTGCTTAAAATATTAAAAAAATTCAATAAAAACAAAAAAATACGAAAAATAAGAAAGTAGAATTTTCTGAAAAGTATTTTTTGAAAAATAGAACCAAGCAAGGTGGAACCAAGTAGAGTTTACCGCTAGTGCCCATTTTTTTGCAAAATGCTAACAAAATATTATTAAAAGTGTTTTTTTTTTTTTTTTTTTTTTTTGTAGTGACTGCATATATGAAATATCATTATTTTTAAAATGTGCATTATAAAATTTCAGATAAATTATAAATACACCCTCTAAGATTTAATTAAAATATGAATCATTACTATAGTTTCAAAAATTCCATTTCATTCCCTAAAATTTTTAATTTTATAACAAATCGTTCTTTTTATTAATAAATCATGAAATCAATTAACAGTTTTTAATAATATTATAAATATATTTCAATTAATAATTTAAGTAATTTTATTATTATATAAAAGAACAAATTATGAATTTTATTTTTTAAATTAATTCTATTAAATGAAAAATACTGATAAAAAAATATTTATAATTTTTTAAACCACAAAAAATAATTTATAATTTAAACAAATCTCAAAAAATATATATTTATAATTTATCTTAAAATTTTCCATTTATCTAACGTCCCTTGCATGGTCGACATATAAAATTCCAAGTTTTTGGCTCGACAAAAGGCGAAATTGCAAAGACCAAGACTTGAATGAATTACGGTGGTGCATTCGACAGCTGTAATCCACCATAGATGTGCAATGATTGACACACGTTTTAAATTTTATTTGAATAATTACAAAAACATCTGATATCACAATTATTTATAATTAAAAATTACAAAAAACATAATTAAAAATCTGAAATATCATTATTTTTAAAATGTGCATTCTAAAATTTTTTATGAAAAATATTTAGTGACTTAAATTTGTATGATCTAAATAATTTGAATATATCAAAATGATATCATTTTACTCTCAAAATAATATCATTTTAAAATATTCAAATCACGAAAATTTAAATTATGAAGTATTATTCAGTATGTTTGGTTGGAGTTTTTTGAATTAAATTTTTTTGATAACTCAGTTTTTTGATTTTCATGTTTTTTTTTTTTTGTTTTTAGTGAATATTTTTAATTTTTTAAACATTTTTTTACTTTTTTAGATGCACCTTACTTAGATGTATCTAAAAAGTAAAAAATTTGTGAAAAAATATTTTAAAAATGAAAAATCTAGAAATCTCCTAGATATTGATTTGTGATTATGTATCAATTTTAAGCAGTATATAATAATCTTAATCAAACAATCAAGACAAATCAACACAACGATTTTAACGTGAAAAAACCACAATTGGAGCACCTCCAATTGTGATAAAAAAACTACGGGCAACAGCCACAAAACAATCCACTAAGAAGATATAAAGGAATTACACAGGTATACTCTCAATTACCTAGCGAATCCACGCCCGAATTGAACTAACCTCTATGTGCCTCTTCCAACCCCGTCTTCACCTCGGAATTGTCTTGATGATGAGCCACTCCAGAATCCACCAAAGCTTTAGGCTCGAATTCTTCAGAATCCACCGAACAACAACTCTCTCTTTTGTATAGAATGAACAAACAAACATTTGATGTATTCTACTTAACACATGAGTTGAATACTCAATTAAACATCCAAGAAAACTAGCAAAATATCCCCAGATATAAACCTTAATATCCAAAAAGAAGATCTGGAGGAGTAATCTTAAGTTCTGACAGAAACCCGTACTTATAGAAATTTGGAACTGCGAGGCTCGCTTGAGCGAAGCTTCTCTCACTCGAGCGAGGAACCAAAAACGCGTGTTTTCCATAAGTGGCTTCGCTCGAGCCACGCATTCTTCGCTCGAGCGAACAAACACCTCTTTCAGGTCTTTATGCAAACGCAGTCCTTCGCTCGAGCGAGTAAGGACGGACAAGCAGCTCGATCCCCATTATAATCAGCGAAGTGACAATCTTGGAAGCATTAACATCACAAACTTTTCTGCAAGGCACAATTCGGATTGGCTTCGCATCTAAAAACTCATAGCGTTATTGAAATAAAAAGTGCGAAAATAAGTACAACTGAAATGAATTTTGTCAAACGGGATTGTCAAGAATAAAAACCTAACAAAAAATTTAATAAATACATAAAAATATAAAAAAATATACTGAATTTTCGTATTTTTTTATATTTTTGATATTTAGTGAATTTTTAAAAGATTTTTTTCACAATTTTTTTTACTTTTTAAGTATATTTATGTTAGGTATGTCTAAAAGTAAAAAAAAAAAAATTTACTTAAAATATTAAAAAAAATTCAATAAAAATAAAAAAACACGAAAAAATAAAAAAATAAAATTTTCTAAAAAATATTTTTAAAAAAACACAACCAAACAAATTGATTAATTTTCTACATATCCAACCTCTCTTGCATGGTCCACACATAAAATTGCAAGATCTTTGGTCGACAAAAGGCCAAGTTGCAAAGACCAAGACTTGAATTAAGGTGGTGCATTGGACAGCTGCAACCCACCATACAGATGTGCAATGATTGACACTTGTTTTGAATTTCAAAAATGATTTGTGGCACTAAAATTAGGAGCACTAATGCCCCTAATTTCCAATTTTGATAATTTTTTTTTTTTTTTTTTTTTTTTTTGCCTTATACAGAATTTCGGGGCATTAGTGCCCCTGAAATTCGAGCTCCATATCGGAACTGTTTGAATTTTATTTGGGTAAATTACAATGACATCATCGAAATTTGCTTCTAAGACAGATTTTTTCCCCGCATTTTCAAAATGAATCAGTACATTTGGTTTGAATTTTTGAATTAAGTTTTTTAAAAATTAAATTTTTTAGGTTTTGTATTTTTTTATTTTTAGTAAATATTTTTGAAATTTTAAATATCTTTTTTAAAATTTTTTTAGATGTTTCTTATTTAAATGTATCTAAAAAGTAAAAAAATTGTAAAAAATATTTTAAAAAATTTAAAAATATAAAAAATGTACTGAATTATCGTTTTTTTTTTTGTATTTTTGGTATTTAACAAATTTTTAAAAGGTTTTTTTCACAAATTTTTTATTTTTTAGGTATATTTATGTTAATTATGTCTAAAATGTAAAAAAATTGCTTAAAATATTAAAAAAATTCAGTAAAAACAAAAAAATACAAAAAACAAGAAAGTAGAATTTTCTAAAAAGTGTTTTTTTGAAAAACTTAATCAAGCAAGCTGAATAATATTATGAATTATGAAAAAAAAATATCATGAAATGTATTATAAAGATTTTTTATCTTTTAATTAGTGTGTGATATTTTATTGTATATATAATCCAAAAAGAGAATCTTTCATAATCATGTTCATGATATTTTTGCATGATCCCTAACATTATTCTTTGAAAATTCCACTGATCTTGAGTCAGTGTTTATCTTTATATGAGAGAGTTCAAGAACGTTGTTAAAAAATTCAAAAATCTTCGAAGATCTTTGAAAAAAAATCGAATTTCTTAAAAATGATGAAAGTCTTAGATTCTTCAACAATTACAACTAAGAACACAAAAATAAAAAAAAATGATAAAAATAAAAAATTAGATGAAAAAGAAAACAAATTAATTAGAGAGAATAATGTCAAGGATCTGACATTATCTTTCCCTTTCCATGATTCACCCAAGCTCGACACAAATCAATCGCACATTATAAATGAGAGAGAGAGAGAGAGAGAAAGGTGTTCACAAATCTAGTGATTGCATAAACGCTTCACCTGAATGAAAACTCCGGTGAATCACTCCATAAAGGCAACCACTTGTTTTCATGGAATGTCAATTTAGATAAAGAAAAAACAAATGAAGGAAGTGAGAGAAAAAAACCAAATTGGGGAGCTAAGAATCTCGGGCGTTATTTACCCAAAATAAAAATAAATTTTTTTAAAAAAAAAGTCATAGGCATCGGTGGTGGTCCGTAAAAGAAAAAGAAAGAGATAATAGAGATGTATTTTTGTTTGTAAATTGGGGAGGGAGAGAGAAATCATGGAGATGGGTAGTCAAATGTTGGTCGTCGGAACAGGGAGAAAACAGAGGTTGTAGTGACTGAAACCTAATTGAAATCAAAGGATGACAAGTGCATGTGCTAGTGTAAAACAATAAATACGTTTATCATCTTTTTTTTTCATAAATCTAATTACAAATTCAATTTTGCAAACCTGTTACATCTTTTAAAATATATTTACAAGTTAATTAAATATCGATAATTTTTTTATTAAATTATATTTGTATTTAAAAAAATAAATGATAAATATAATTTTAAAAATAAAATAAAATATAAATATAATTTGATTAAATAATTATTAATATTTAATTAATTTAATTTTTTATAAATATATTATGCTTAATATATTTAAAAAATAAATAATTTAAATTATCAAAATAAAATCTAAAAGCACCAACAACTACACAACATGACAACAACTGCTGTATCGAGTTCACATCAACCAGAAGAAAGTAGAGAGAGATAAGAGGGAGAAATAAACTTCAAAAGTTATTATTGACACTGGACTACTTCACTTTGTATAAACGTGGGTTAGTTTTTTAATTTTTTTGATTTTTTTTTTTTCGACTATTTTAATTTAAGGCTGAAATAATTTTGTTTGGACAGATTTTTTTTTTTTTTTTAAGAAAAAATGAAATGATTATAGATTGATGTGATAACTTTTAGCCTAAGGATTAAAAAGTCTATTTAGGCCTTGTTTGGCATAACCTATATAATCCATCTTTTCATCTTTTTATCTTTTTTTCATCACATCACCTCTCTACTTTTCTGCACATCTTTTCGTAAAAAGACAAAAAGTGCACTTTTTTAGGACACCCCAAACCAACCCTTAGTCTTTTTATAACTATTTTAACCCTAATCTATCCAAACCTAATATGCCAAACGGCCACTTTATATACACGCATGTAGGGTTATGCGCGGTGCTGTTTAGGCGGTTTAAGAGTAAAATTACAAACCGAATAGCGGGTTAGCGGATTGACAAATTGCAGTTTGGGCGGTTTTTTGCGGATTGAAGAATGTTCTAACTAATTATCACACATTTGCATAATATATAACACTAATTTGTATAATATTTTTTAGATATATAACACAAAGTAATTTTACATAATATGTTTCATATATATAACCACTAATTTGTAATAAATTTTATATCTTAAATCTCTCTCACACTCATTTTTACATTGATATTTCATTGGAAGTTAAAAAAATATATATGTATTTACTATAGCGGAGCGGAGCGGTTCGGTTGGTGGATTATAAATTTTAAAGTTTAAACTGCGGTTAGCGGTTAGAGCGGTGCGGATTGATGCAGATCGGTGCAGTTTTAGCTGATTGGGCGGTATTTTGCACAGCCCTACACACATGTATGGTTATTAACCAAACTCCTAACTAAGTTTGTTATAGAGTTTGGTCCGTTTTGATAAATAGGTTAAAAATTAATTTTTTATTTATTGTTTTATTTTATTTAAAAAAATAGAGGGATAATATAATTTAAAAAAATCTGTTACTATGGTATATATTCCTAGATATATTAGATATTGATTTCCTAGATATATTTGGGAATAGTCATAATTAGGTTTTTTGTAAGATACTACTTTTCATAGTTAGATTTCTAATAAGATACTCTTTCTCAACCTATATATTCAGGCCTTCTATTGTATAGGATTAATTCATTGAATACAATACATATTATTTCCTCTCTCTCTACTATTCTGATATGGTATTAGAGTTACGTTAAGTACCTGGTAATTTCGCTTCACTGGCGGGTAGCAGTCTTGCCTTGGCTGCCCACCGGACCTCAAATCATTCCACTGTCATATTTTTCTTTTAGTATCGTTTCGTGATGATCTGTTTCTCTATCCACTGGTTTATTTCTACCCAAAATATCTCTATCATATTTTTTTTTGCTCACAATCCTTTTTTTTTTTTTTTTTTTGTGTGTTTTTGCCCTCTGTTTCAACCTCAAATAGATTTCTATTTTCAAACCTATTTGAATTTGAGAGGGGTATTATACTTATATCATGGTGAGTATGGTTATACACCATACAAACCACCTACAACAAGTTGGGTCTTGAATGACGAAATTTTTTTGTCTCGAAAGAGCTAATTTCGTCACTATAGATATTTGTGACGAAATATTTTCGTCACCAATTTTGTCATTGAATGTTTGTCACTAAAAACCACCGTGACGAAAAATAATTTTGTCACCAATGAAATTAGTTCAGTGACGAAATTTTTTGTCACCAATAAAACAAGATTTTGTCACCAAAAATTCTCATTTTCGTCACCAAATAATTATTCAGTACCATATTTATAATTTTAGTTGACGAATAAATTTGTCACAAATGTTGATCATTGATAAGGAAATAATTTCGTCACGGTAAGATGTAAAGTTGACAAGATTTTTCATTTCCAAAAGTCATACGTGGGTGACGAAATATATTTCGTCGCAAATATATTTATATACGTGACGAAATAAATTTTGTCGCAAATGTATATATATATACGTGACGAAATACATTTCGTCACCAAACAATAAAATCAATGAAAACTTTCATATATGCGCTGCAATAAATTTTGTAACAAAAAATGTTTATTAACGACGAATAATCACTTTGTCATAATAACAAGTACAAATAACAAAACAAATTCGTCACTAAACCTGTTCCATATTTTATATTTCAATTTCAATTATTATTTCACAAATATTCCTGCCCATATCCCAATAGCCTTTTAATTATACTAAGAAATCCACTAGCTATTATACATCACTCCACAAAAAAATTCAGTAAACAATTTATATTATAAATCAAAATATATCCATCAAACAACTTTAATAATATAAACTATTAAGTATAACAAAAAAACCATCAAAGCAAATCCCAAAATGAACTAACGTGGAATCCACAAAAAAAATCAACACTCAATCTTGATTTGCAACTACAACTAAGTATCAGTTCAGGAAACAAAATTCAACAGTTGATCTTCATTTGCAAGTATACTTCCAACGTCATCAAAAACCAATCTGCAAAGAAAATAAACAAAGAAAACATTAATATAGGGGTGTTTTGGGAAGATGGTTATAATCAGCTTTTTGGTAAAAAGCTGCTTATAAGCAGCTTTTTTGTGAGATAGGAGGTTGGTTATAATCCAAAAAGCGGATTATAACCAAGTCCCCAAAAGAGCCCATATTATCAATTACATCTAAACTCATATATAAATAATTTTATTTTATAAACCAATTTAGTAGAAATGCATCTAACAAATCAAAACTTCAAAGAGTTGAGGCGATCCTTGATGATAAAGCAACACGGATAACATAAGATGCCAAAAAATTGCAAGAATACCATATATCACTATCACTAATGGCAGAATATACATATATATATATATATATATAATAGCTCCAAAATATAACGTAGCATTGAGGTACATTTGATTCACGACAATGGGCCGATGACTTCTTCAATAAGGTGATTTGATCAGTGGAATTCAACACAAGAACCTTGTAAGACCTTTGGGTTGTACCATTGAAGCCCCTCAATGCCTTCTTGTTTATGAATTTGTACCCAACAAAAGCCTTGATCAAATCGTCTTTGGTAAGGAATCATTGTGATTTTTTATTTTTTATTTGTAAACATGCTCATGATTTTTTTAACTCTTTGGTTTTAGAGTGCTATCCTAGCATTATCACCTAATAAAGCCAATATATATATATATATATTTTTATGACCGATGTCCGGACTAGTTTACATGCACCTCAAATAATATCATGAGAAGTACCTAACTTGAGCTAATCACATTGTGGTTGTAGAATTCAGTTCTTATCAGTTGTGTAGAACATGTTCGGATCTTCTAGAGTCCACACTCTGCAATTTTCGTGGAGTAGTTCAAAACAACATCATTTCACTTGAACGGCAAAAAGGAAAAAAGAAAAAAGAGGAGACAAAGGAAGACCAAGAAGAAAATGAGGAGAGATAAAGAGTAGAGAAAGCTCTGCATTCAAACTAAAATGAATCTCTCAAACTTATCCTGAAGAAACATATTAATCATGGAATGGGTACAGAACAACACATTATTTAGTTATTTATTTTTATTTTTAAATTATTCAATCATTCCATCTTCTCATTCTCATTCAACCCTTCACCCTGCCAGAAGACATGTTGAGCAACAAGCAAATTCCCACATAGACAGTGTCACCACCAATAGAAAATTATGTTACTTCCGGCACAACAATTGAGGCAATCAGCTACTATGTAACACAGCAAATAGTATATTAAAAACCACATACTGAGGTAGCATGGTAGTTTTAGTAGGAGTGATATGTCAACAGGCACCAAGGAATACGAATCAAGGCAACATAATAATTTCCAGTTTACCACATATGGAGCCAACCATCAATGAGCAATAACCATTGTCTGCAGACAACAACAATCAAGGCCAAAACACAACTTCCATATATTAAAGCACCCACAAGAGAACATGGTGGTTTGAGTTGCACGTGTTGAAGTAACATGATAGTTCAAGGACCACTAAGTATCAACCGAAATATGAATTGAACCAGCATGAAGGGGAATATGAATCAAGAGAACCAATAAGTTTCTAATATATCAAGGCGACAAGGCCTAAACTAATATAACATTTGAAAAAAAAAGCTGCAGCGTAGCTCATATATCAACAAATATCACAAAATGTAGTACTTACAGATCATTACCAGATCAAATGGCTTTCAACATTTGCAGACATAAAACTATAGGTTATAATTGTTGTACATTAAAGAATGATAGCAAAGTTTCCTACCACAAAAGAAATATATACATATATATAAGCAAGTTAGCAAGTTTCTGATGAATCAGTGGAATAAAATATAGAGAAAGTAAATTACCTGGAAATTAGAAAGTTGTTCTTTCGTCAACTTTGTGGTTAAGGCAGAAATGACCACAGCATTGTTGAGCTCTTGCAACTTCTGAACAGATGCAAGTGCCCTGTTCTTACCAACATCATTCTCTGAAAAAATGAAATTGCTGGACAAATCCCACAACTCCACTGTCCCTTCATCATGCAACGTCACAGACTCGACACCAGCAAGTACGAGGTTCTTCCCTGCAAGAGGAATACAAAACACGAAACAAGATTACTTGATACTGAAAATTGATCTCCAAATTAAGAATCCATCTGATAGCTCGTTAAAAATGATCATTAACGTGTGTAACAACTATACAACACAAAAGTAGGAGCTCTTAATGAGTGGAAACAAAAACAAGCAAGCAATCAAAGAATACATTAACTATCATGAAGTTTATAATTGCAACTCCATTATCAAATGCCAGAGAACTAGTCTATATTTAAAAATCACCAAATTCACCATATAGTTATGCACTACAATTACCAAAAAAACAACTAAACACGGTTCAAAAATCAATATCAAATGAAATAAGCAAATTCGTGGAGAACAATTCGAGAAAGTAATCAATCTTCATACCAATTTCGACGCCAAGGCCTTGCATCCCCGAGACAAGGATGTTAGAGGCGAAAAGACGGCGCATAGTCTCACGTCCGTACACAGCGAGCTGTCGGCTGTGAAGATCCTCGTCGATCTCCGGCGGATTTCCATCTCCCAAAGCCATCTCCGACACGACGCTACCGCCGCCGCTGTTGTGATTACTGCTGTTGATGTTCCCTATGAAGCTGGCGTTGCTTTTCAAGTCGCCGCTCTCGTCTCCGTCGTTCGCCGTCGCTGCGGTGGCGGAGGTCAAGCTACCGATTCGATGCTTCTTGATGAAGCTCTGTGTTTCACTAGTGTCGTCATCTTCTACAAACACCTCAGGTCTCTTTCTAGGAAGCATAAAGTGCAACAAACTGCTGAACCCCATCGACACAGTCAAGAACAGAAGAAATGTATTCATCAAACTAAGATCGAAACACTTTCTATTACATACCAATCCAATAACGACCAAAGCTATTATCACTATACACCCTAACCCTAGCCTCGTTAATGGCGTCATTTGAAATTGATTCGAGAGAAGAGAAAGACGAAGAAATGAAGATTAATAAAGAGAGAGAGAGAGAGAGAGAGAAAGAGAGAGAGAGAGAGAGAGAACGTACCGATTGGAGCTCTGGTGCTGATAAGAATGGAATGAGAGAGAGACGAGAATGGGTTAGCTTTTGGTTTTGGAATTGTGAGAGAGATGTTTGGGTTTTGAGAGAGAGAAAGAGAGGAAGAAGGGTATTTATGGATTTGTATTTGGTAGGGTTTAGGGGTGACAGGTGGTAATGCATTTGCATCGCCCAAGTCGGTTCCATTTGTTTCCGATGGACGGGGACAGACAGGGAGAGAGATGTGAAGTCGAAAAAGGTGAGGCTGTGTGCAGGGGCTGTTGAAGAATGATTCAAAGTCTGACTTGGTCTTTTCAGGTTGTTAGTAGTGTCCGTATTTTCCTGAGTTTGTTTAGTCAATTGGGTAGTTGTTGCTGATATTGTGCTAGTGGCTGTAGTGGTCTAAGTTAGTGCCTTAGTGGTACATAAAAATCTGTTTGGTTGTTTTTGGTTGTAAGCCTATATATAGGCACATTTGCTTCAGTATTTTTAATAAATTAGAGGACCCAACAGTTCAGAATAAATATATTTCTTTGCCTCTGTTTTCTTGTTTTTTGCCTCTGTTTAGTGTTATTCTTTTTTTATCTCCAACAAATTTGGTATCAGAGCAGGTTGAGAGAGTGAGAAGAGAGGGTAAACACGTGAGTTGAGTGAAACACCTGAGAGGAAAAACCAATGGCCAGCAACGGCAATGCAATGAGTGCTGCACAACCACTCATCCCTGTCTTTAAGGGAGAAGGCTATGGATTCTGGAGTATCCGAATGATGACCCTATTCAAATCTCAAGATCTTTGGGATTTAGTAGAACAAGGCTACGCAGATCCTGATGAAGAAACGAGATTGAAGGAGAATAAGAAGAAAGATTCGAAGGCGTTGGTGATTATTCAGCAGGCTGTTCATGACAGCATCTTCTCACGAATTGCAGCGGCAACCACATCGAAGCAAGCATGGTCAACTCTGCAGAAGGAGTTTCAAGGTGATTCAAAAGTTATCGTGGTGAAATTGCAATCACTACAGCGTGACTTTGAAACCTTGTACATGAAGAATGGAGAATCAATTGCTGATTTTTTGTCTCGGGTCATGACAATAGTCAGTCAAATGCGATCGTACGGCGAGAAGATCTCTGATGAAACGGTTGTTGCAAAGGTACTGAGAAGCTTGACTCCAAAGTTTGATCACGTTGTGGCTGCCATAGAAGAATCTAAGGATTTGTCAGTTTTTTCCTTTGATGAACTGATGGGGTCCTTGCAAGCACATGAGACAAGAATTAATCGATCACTTGAAAAGAATGAAGAAAAGGCATTTCAAGTGAAGGACATAGTCACCAAAGCTGCAGAAGGTGACAGTTCGACAAGCAAAGGCCGTGGAAGAGGAGGATTCCGTGGTCGTGGTCGTGGTTATGGTCGTGGTAACGGAAGAGGCAGAGGTCGCTTCGATGGGCAACGGCAGTCCGGTGAGCAAAGAAACTACAAGAATGGTGTTCAATGCTATCATTGTAAGAGGTATGGTCATATAAAAGCTGATTGTTGGTACAAAGACCAGCAAGTGAATTATGCAGCAGAAGATGGGATTTTTATTTCCCAAAGAAAATATGCCAAGGATCTTCTTAATAAATTTGGCATGCTTAATTGTAAACCAGCAACTACACCCATGAATATCAATGAAAAATTGCAGTGTGAAGATGGGGCAGAAATGGCTGATGCTAGCAGGTTCAGAAGCTTGGTTGGTGGTTTAATTTATCTAACCCACACTCGACCCGATATTGCATTTTCTGTTGGTATGATTTCCAGGTTTATGCAACATCCTTCAAAGCTTCATTTTGGAGCAGCGAAGCGGGTCTTGCGTTACATCGCTGGAACTATGGATTATGGGATTTGGTACTCAAAAGTTTTTAATTTCAAATTATGTGGGTTCACGGACAGCGATTGGGCAAGTTCTTTGGATGATAGGCGGAGTATTTCAGCAAATGTTTTTACTCTTGGATCAGGAGTAATCACATGGAGCTCAAAGAAGCAAGCCACAGTAGCATTGTCGTCCTCAGAAGCTGAGTACGTTGCAGCCACTTCAGCAGCTTGTCAAGCCATATGGTTAAGAAGAATGTTGGCTGAACTTCAACAAAGGCAAGAGGGAGCAACGGAGATCTTTTGTGACAACAAGGCAACCATCTTTATGACAAAAAATCCAGCATTTCATAGCAGAACAAAACATATAAATATGCGTCTCCATTTCATTCGTGATTTGGTTGCGAAGGAGGAGGTAACTTTGAAGTACTGTACCACTCATGAGCAGCTGGCTGATATACTGACGAAGTCTTTGTCAAAAGAAAAGTTTTTCTACTTCAGAGCTTTCCTGGGCGTTTGCAACTTTGAATCAAGGGGAAGTGTTGAAGAATGATTCAAAGTCTGACTTGGTCTTTTCAGGTTGTTAGTAGTGTCCGTATTTTCCTGAGTTTGTTTAGTCAATTGGGTAGTTGTTGCTGATATTGTGCTAGTGGCTGTAGTGGTCTAAGTTAGTGCCTTAGTGGTACATAAAAATCTGTTTGGTTGTTTTTGGTTGTAAGCCTATATATAGGCACATTTGCTTCAGTATTTTTAATAAATTAGAGGACCCAACAGTTCAGAATAAATATATTTCTTTGCCTCTGTTTTCTTGTTTTTTGCCTCTGTTTAGTGTTATTCTTTTTTTATCTCCAACAGGGGCTGGGTCCACTCCATAGACCCACCCCACCCCTACGAAAATTAATTTGTTAGTACATTATTGTAAAATAAAACATTAGTTTGTGTTTGGTTTAGTTTTGAGAGAGGAGTTTTGGAAAAAAAAATTTAAAAAAATTGTTTGGTTTGAGATTTTTTTCAAAAAATTTTCAAAATTACTTTCTCTCTTATACATCAATCAATCACTTTTTCTTTCTCCTTTCTCCTTCTCAATCAGTTTTTCTCTCACACACATCTACTCAATTATAACAAAATATCAAATCATTCTAAACTCCAAAACTACTTTCAAAATATACAACCAAACAAACCTAAAAAATTTCTAAACTCTCTCCTCAAAACTTTTTTTTGAAAATCACTCTCTCCAAAGCAAACCAAACACACCAGGCTTCAACATAAAATATTTTAGGGAGAATTACAAGGAAGAGAGATAGAGATTGATAGGAAAACTGATTCGTCACTAAACAAAACACACAACACTTGTGTTTTGTTTTGAGAGGGAGAGACAGATAGAGATAGAGACTGATATGTAGACTGGTCCCAAAAAAAAAAAAAAAAGAGGGAAAAATAATCTAGGAAAACTGATCCCAAAAAAAAAAAAAAAGGAGGGAGGAAAAAATAATAGACTATTTTTTTCATTACCGCTTAATATGCCAAAATTCTTCTTTCAAAATTAGTGACAAAATAATTTTCTCTCTAAAAGGCCTACAAATATTAAAAATTATTAGTGACGATAGTATATTTTTCACCAAATGGTCTTAAAATATTTAAAATAAAGTTTTTCAAAAAAAAAAAAAAGATTATTGGTGACGCAAATATATTCCTCATTAATAATTTTTTAATTGTTGAAAAAAAAAATTCTCACCAAAAGTTTCAAAATTTTGGCACCATCAAAAAAAATTAGTGGGAAAAATTTAGATGACGAAACTTTTTTTTTTTCTCACCTAAAAGTAAGTATTTATTGACGGAAATAAATTTCGTCACCTATTATTTTTATTTTTATTTTATACGTGACAAAATTTATGATTCCTCATGGATTATTCTTCTTTAGTGACGAAATTTATTTTCTTCACTAATTTTCGTCACCATACCAAAATAGAGAATAAGAGAAAGAGATACCAGAAAAAGAGCAAAGAGAAATCACGTACCAAATCACCGAGCGAAGAAGATGTGGCGATTACCGACAAGGTTACTAGTGGCGGCGACGATCGGCAAAGCTAATAGAGGTGACGATGGCGATCGACATGGTGGAGAAGCAAGAGGTAAGACAAATTCATACCCTATTTTGAGAGAGAGAGAGAGAGAGAGAGAGAGAGAGAGATGATAAGTAGAAAAAGGGTAAAAAAAATTAATACCATTTTTTTTTTATTGCCGCTCAATATATCTAAAATTTCCTACCAAAATTGGTGACAATATTATTTCCTCACCAAAAGATATCAGAAATATTAAAACGTTTTGGTGACGAAAATATATTCATCACAAATAATTTTATAATTAGTGACAAATTTTTTTGTCACCAAAAGTCCCAAAATTTTGGTGCCACCAAAAAAAAAAAAAAAGCGGGAAAATTTTTGGTGATGAAACTTAATTTTTCCTCACATAAAATGAAGCATTTATTGACGAAAATAAATTTTGTCACCTATCATTTTTATTTTTTTATGATATGTGACAAAATTTATAAATTCCTCACGAATTATTTTTATTTAGTGACGAATTTTATTTTCTTCACTAGTTTTCGTCACCATAGGTTACTTTTGTTGTAAGCCACCCCCTTTGGCGCACCACCCAAGCCGCCCTTTTTTTGCGCACAATCCAAGTTGTCCCTTGGCGTACTTAGTTATCTGTTGTCATCATCGTTCAACAACACGTCATAAGTTATGTGTGTGCCACGCTTGCTGGTTCAACATCTAGTTCTCTACTTCGGTCCGGCATGACCCCTTTAAAATTGTCCCGACATTGATTCCGGTTTGTTCCTACATCGGTCCGGTATGACCCCTTGAAACTATCCCGATATTGATTCCGGTTAGCTCCTACATCGGTTCAGCATAACTCCTTTAAACTGTCCCAACATTTATTCCAGTTAGTCTTTACAATGATCCGACATGACCTTAAACTATCCGGCATTAGTTTCGGCCAGTTCCTACAACAATCCAATACGACCATAAACTGTCTCCTGGCATTAGCTCCGGCTTCTAATATATCTCAAGTGTCTTTGCACTCCCGTTCAGACTTTGCAATCTATTTGTCTATTATTTTATTTAGTTTTATATCATATTTTAGTTTTTTTCTCCAAATTCAAGATGTTTATCCTCCTTGAGTTTGATGGGAAATGTTAATATGGTATATATATTCCTAGATATATTAGGTATTGATTTCCTACATATATTTGGGAATAGCCATAGTTAGGTTTCTTGTAGGATAATACTTCTCATAGTTAGGTTTCTAGTAGGATACTCTTTCTTAGCCTATATATGCGGGCCTTTTATTGTATAAAATTAATTAATTGAATATAATACATATTATTTCCTCTCTCTCTCTTATTCTAACAAAATCAAAAACCTAAAAAGTTAGTTTTTAACTATGTTGCCAAAATAAGCCAAGTTATAAGAGAATTACCTCATCTAACCAGACTACATACTTGTGATGTTCCCTCAGCATCAATACCAACATTTGACTTGCAACTGCTATACGTAGCAGCTTTAGCAGCTCTGTTTGCATCTACTGGGGACCTCGAGGCCTTGGCTTTTCTTGCATCCATTGGATTATGACTTATACCAGAGGTAGCTATTGTAGAAGTTTTAGGGTCATTACACTTATCACAACCACCTAGTGTTTTTGCATTTTGAATTTCAACAATATTGGGGGAATTTGAAAAGATGGTTAAATGTTAGATTTTTTTTTTTTTTTTGGGTTAAAAAAATTGTATAAAAATGTATAAGAAGCGATATGATCTAAAATAGATTAAAAATTGACTTCTAACTCTTTTTTTTTTTTCCTCTTCCTAAATGGGGCCACTATAATTATAAAATTTAAATTTTATTTAAAAATATTAATTTATGATTACATCAATCAAACCTCACATTGTACCAGTTCAATATTCACTACAGATCTAATCTATTATGATTTTCATAAAAAATGACTTTTGGAATGCCCGTGGAAGTTAAAAGTAGTTTGACTTTGTTTATTGTTAGGCCAAGTTTGACAACTTGAAAAAAAGTTTAAAAGTCAAAAAATTACTCAAAAAGTTAAAAAGTTATCACTATTTATCAAAAATAAAAAATTACGGCTGCACAACTTCCAATCCTAATTTTTCCCTATACACTAATTTATACAATTTTTTAATACACATTTTTTCATAAAAAGTCAAAAAGTTAACCCAAACATTCATATTTTTTCCTCAATTTTTTAGTTCAAAAAGACAAAAAGTGCACTTATTTAGGACACCACAAACAACTCCTTATTATTATACAGTAAAATTTAAGACATTTATTAGAAATTTTTTTTTTGAAGTGTTTATATCTCAATTGATCTATAAAATATTCTTATATTTTTAATAAGTCTTATTATTTGAACATTTGATTGACTAAATCCTAATTATCATAATTAAGGTATTTTATAGATATTTCTACCTTTACAAATATTTTTTAAACGATTAGTAATTTAGTGATGTGAACATTCATATTTTACAATGTGAAAATTCACATTGACAATGTCAACATTCACATCACGGAACATTTAATCTGTAAATGTGAATATTATTAGGGATATTTTGATAACTATAGGACTTATTGAAATTTAAGAAAATATTGTGGACTAAATGAAACATAAGTAGGTGAAAAGAGATTTATGAAAAAGTATCCCTAAAATTTAACAAATTGGATTAAATACAATATATAATTTATATATAAAAAATTTAAAATCAGTGAGAAATGTCTCAACAAATATATGAGAACAGTTATTATATTATTTTTTTTATTTTGTTATATATATATATATATGAATAAGCTACACGTTAGTCTTTTTTTTTCTTTTGTGCATTATCAATGTATGTGTATATATATATTCACAAAAATAATACAACTCTTCTATGACGTATGGGTACTTCGAAAAACATACCGTATCCGTACCGGGTACTTACCGGCGTACCGTACCTTATATGGTACTTCTGCATACGTACCGGGTACACAAAACACGTACCCAATTTTTTTCTTTTTAATTTTTGACGTACCCAGACGTACCTAGTATATATCCAAGCCGTACCGTATCTCAGTTGAAACAATATTTTCCTTCTACTACAGAGATAAAACTCATTTCACTAGATTTCTTTTTTAGTTTTTTTTTTATGCTTAGCATGATTTTAAAATTAAACTATGGTTTGTAAGTTATTTAATATATTGACATTTAATTTTGATTTATACTTTTCCTTTTGGCATTAAATGTTAATTATAGGTTGGACCTTAATAAATTAAACTATTTAATTAATTTTTGCATTACTCTAAATTAAAAATAAATATTTTTTTTTACAAGCGTACCAAGCCGTATCCGTACCCTAATTTTTTTGAATTTTACCGTATCGATGTACCCATATTGTACCAGTACCAGTACTCGTACCCGTACCTGTGCTTCATAGAAACTCTTACACTTGTTTTTTTTGAAATGTGTAAAAATATTTTTAAATATGTGACTAGCGCATTGAAATTATAATTATTTTAACATTTTATGATATTTATTGACGGTCTTTAGAATTGTGATTAGAAGAACTTCGTAGACATTTTGAATAAAATGTTTCCTTTTTATTCCAATGAATCAAATTATGTTTAGATTTTGAATTTAGATAAAAATTTGAAAATATAATTTATTTTTGATGAAATGTAACAAGGAAAATTCTAATATCGATCCTTTAAAAAAGGTATACCAAATGCACACTTAGTTATGCTATTTTTTTCTTTAATTATAACTAATCTTCTTCTTTAGTTATGACTAATGTTATGTTTAGTTGTGATATATATATATATATATTTTAGCTGTGACTTAGAAAATTAAAATTATGTCATTTTTCTTTTTAATTATAAGATACATATGGTACACAACTTTTGAGAGCTAGAGCAAGATGCAAGATGGTGTTACTATCATTGTCTTAAGAGTCAACAAACTTAATCTCGTTTTGCTTCGTATGTCATTCAACCAATGTCCTCAAAGTGTAATATTGTCTCTTCTCTGCTGAGTTTCTCATGAAGCGACTCAAGCGGGGCCCGAGTTAATAGTTTTATGACCTCGACTCGCCCTTTCATGGCTGCCCAGCAGAAAGAAGTTCTGCCGTCTTAGTCATGAAGCCTCACAAGCACTCAAACGATCTCAAGGTGGCCCTTGGCAGAAGCCAGGTGGAGAAGCTAGCACCCAAGTGAGTCGAGATCGATACCGAGTCGGGATTTTCGACTAAGAATCGCTCTCGTGAAATCAAAGTGACTGTGCAATGTTGCTACGTATAAGGAAATTTCACTCTCTTCTCACTCATCATCACGTCAAGTATGCACCGTGTTGTATTGTTATAGTAATTGATAAGCCACTGCTATCACAACTCACACAGCAGCTATCAGATTCTGCAGCTCAAGCTCAACCTGCAACAGATACAGAGCAAGCTACAGAGCAAGCTGCAACAACAGATACAGCTCAAGCTACAGCAATTTCATCTATAGCTTAAGTCACACATGTGTAATACCATCCAGCTGTATAGGTTGTTAGTTTGTTATAGGTGGTTAGTTTGTTAGAGATTAACTGTCCAGTATTAACTATGGTTTAGTAGTTAGATTCAAGGTTAGGTAGTTATGGTTAGGATTCATTGAAGTGTATAAATATATCTTCACTCTGTAACAATTCATTCATTCAATACAAAGAATATTCATTCTCTTTATGGTATTAGAGCCACAGGCTCTTACGAGCAAGAAAGCTTCAAAGCTTCATTCATGGCTTCTTCAAATCTCACACCTGCAACACCTGCAACTACTTCATCAGCCTTACCTTCGAATCTCACATTATTGATTTCTAATCTGAGTTCTTTTGTTTCTACCAAGCTTGATTCATCCAATTACATAATTTGGAAGAATCAGTTGCAGAACATCTTGAAAGCCACAAAACTTCTTGGCTATGTAGATGGATCAGAGGTATGTCCTCCTGCAGTGGTTCTAGATTCTAATAATCTTGAAATTCCTAATCCAAATCATGTACTGTGGACCACTATTGATGCTCATCTGTTAAGTTGCATTACTGCAACTCTGTCTCCATCCGTTTTTACTACTGTCATTCAATGTCAAACCAGTCATGAAGTTTGGACTGTTCTTGCCAAACGATTTACTTCACTTTCCAGATCTCACATACATCAGTTGAAGATCAAGTTGAGTAAGCTTGCTAAGAAAGGAACAACAATGGAAGAATACCTAAATCAATTCAAGGTATTGTCTGATCAGCTTGCTCTGGCATCATCTCCTATTGATGATGAAGATTTAGTTCTGTTGATTTTAAATGGATTGCCTGAGGAATATAATGCTACAAAAACTGCTATACGCACAAGATCAGATCATATTTCTCTAGATCAGCTGTGTTCTTTACTCTGTTTAGAAGCTATTCATGTGGAGTCCTCTCTTAAACATGCACATGCCTCAGATCTTCCAAGCTCCATTGCTTATACTGCACACAGAGGCAATTACTCTAATCGAGGAAGTTCTAGAGGCTATTATAGAGGCAGAGGTTCTTACAGAGGTAGAGATGGAGGTAAGTCTAGAGGACAGATGAGTCACTATCAAAGAGGCTCACAGTCTCCAAGAGGCAGATCCAACTATACTTACAGTCCTCAAGCTGGCAGATCCAGCTATCCTTACACTCCTCAAGCTGCTGCCAATACTAATTCTTTAAATGTGATTTGTCAAATCTGTGGAAAGACTAATCACACTGCTCTAGACTGCTGGTATAGGTTAGACACAGCTTTTCAGCAGTCTGCTTCTACACAGCCTCAGTCCAAAGCCTATGCTGCATCATCCTCAAATCAGTCACAGTCTGAAAACTAGTTTCTTGACTCTAGAGCCACTAGTCACATGACACCTGATCTAAGTCAGCTTTCTTTCCCTCAGCCATACTATGGTCAAGATCAAGTTGCAGTTGGTGATGGTTCTACACATACCATTGCTCACAGTGGAACAGGTCTTCTTCCAACTCCTTCTTTTCCTTTTCATCTTACAAAGCTACTTCATATGCCTACACTTTCATCCAATTTGCTCTCTGTTCACCAGTTAGTCATGGACAATCACTGCACTATCACTTTTGATGAAAGCTCTTTTGTTATTCAGGACAAGATTACTCAGAAAATCTTGTATAAAGGAAGCTACACAAATGGACTTTATCCATTCAGTGCCTCTCCTTCTGCTGTATCCTCTCCTACTGCATTTCTATCTGCTGCATTTGTTTCTTCTCAAGCTTGTTTTTCTTGCTCTACATCACCTGCATCATCACCTGCAAGTACACCTAATTGGCATTTCAGACTTGGTCATCCTTCATCTAAGAAGCTTCATCATGTTCTTTCTCATAATAATCTAGGTTCTAAGCTTTTGTCTAATAAAGGCTCTAGTTTGTGTGAACATTGTTGTGTTTCAAAGAGTCATAGGTTGCCTTTTCATTTGTCTAATTCTACTGTAAATAAGCCTTTAGCTCTTATTCATACGGATGTTTGGGGCCCTTTTGC
>CM069917.1:3055840-3106826 GCA_036172215.1 Camellia granthamiana | reverse complement strand
AAGGGAGAAAGAAATGGGGGTTGGAAGACATACATCACACTCACACACCCTTATTACATTTATGCCCTCGCACAGAGGGTCCGAACAAATAATAATACAGACCCGGATAATAGAATAGTACAATCCGAAATAAATATACAAATTAAACTAGAAAACAGTAAAAACTGGCATGCAAGCCAGGGACTGCCTTGCTTCTGATGTATGTTGCATATTGGACTGCCTGGCGCGGAAATCCACTGGGATGCCCCGATTAGCCTCTGTTCGCAGTATTTCTCGAAATGCGTGCCGGACTCTGAAAATTTGCTGATTCTGGATTTTGCTGCAACAGAGAGCAGGAAAAGGGCACAGCAGTGTATTTCACAAATATATGCATGCCTCGATCCTCGTGCCACCAATCACGCACATCGATGCATGATGGCCGAGGAGCCGAATTGCACAGCTCAATATGGGATGAATGTAGAGGAATCGGAGTACGGAATGTACCTCGTTTCCCGTGCGATATGCATGATATGCATGAAATGCAACTAAGGTACAGCCTAGTATGCTCAATGCTATGAAAATGAGATGTCTCGAAATGCATGCCCACGGGCACGCAAACCGAGGCGATGCGGAACGACATGCGAAATGTAATGATGGGCTTACACCAACATGAAGAGGGCCTCAGCCACACTTACATAGGATGTCGGAATGAAAAGAATGAGGTGCCTCGAAATGCGTGCCCACTGGCACGCAAACCGAGGCAATGATGAGATGAAAATCAAATAAAGCCGAAGTGCCTCGAAACGCGTGCCCATGGGCGCGCAAACCGAGGCGATGATGAAAGATGAAAATCGGATAAAACCGAAGTGCCTCGAAACGCGTGCCCACAGGCGCGCAAACCGAGGCGATGATGAAAGATGAAAATCGGATAAAACCGAAGTGCCTCGAAACGCGTGCCCACAGGCGCGCAAACCGAGGCGATGATGAAAGATGAAATGGCACACGGAATGCCGCGATGGGCTTACACCAACATGGGAGAGCCTCAGCTCACTCACATAGGAGGCCGTCGGGTAAAAATAAAGCTGTCTCGAAACGCGTGCCCGCAGACACGCAAATCGAGGAATGCACAAAATGGCATACAGAATGCAGTGATGGGCTTATGCCAACATGAGAGAGCCTCAGCCGCACTCACATAGGCTGCCGTCGGATAAAAAAAAAGCTGTCTCGAAACGCGTGCCCGCAGACACGCAAATCGAGGAATGCACAAAATGGCATACAGAATGCAGTGATGGGCTTATGCCAACATGAGAGAGCCTCAGCCGCACTCACATAGGCTGCCGTATAAAACAGAGGTGCCTCGAAGTGCGTGCACACGGGCACGCAAATCGAGGCAATGCATTTAAGGCATGAAATGACATGGGAAATGACATGCAAGCATGCAAACCATATTTCAGCACCTAAATAAAGGGGAAAACAACCCCGAAACAATTCGAAATGACACCCGAAGCATGCAATCATCCCGAAAATGTGAAATTAAGCCCCGAAATGGCCTATAGCCATGCTATACATGCAAAATATGATTATGGAAGCAAGAACAGTAGCAAGGCAGTCCCAAATATGGCATTTTTTCAGTAACAAACATGTCCAAAATGCTAGCATAGGCATGGCAACATTAGCTCGCAAGAATACGGTAAAAGAGAGGATTTACAAAGCAAGTAGTATATAGAAAATTCAAAAGGAAAAACTTTCTTCTACAACACTGAAGAGGGCCCAAAAATAAGCATATATTCAGTTTATGGCAACCCCAAAATCAGAATAAAATCATGCTAACAATTCCATGCAAAATGGAGCTTAAAAGAGGTTATAACAAGAGATATGCAAAGCACACACCAAATGACAAAATTTTCTTCATGAAACATGTAAAGGGGGTCAAAATAAGACCCCTCTCAGTTCTGACCAAGAGCTAAAACCACAAGCACAAAAGGCTACAAAACATGCAAGATTTAGGGCCTAAAATGGATTTCAAAGAGAGGTGGTGTATAGAATGGCCAAATGAGGTTGAGCTCCTCTAAAATGTTGTAGAGGGGCTCAAAATAAGCAAGAAAGCAGTAGGGGTCGGACCCCTAAAAACCAACACAAATAGGTCAATTTTAGCATGCAAAAATGTGACAAACTTGGTGAATATTGAAGGAACTAGTATATAGAAATACCAAATGAAGTTGAGCCCTTCTACAATGTTGTAGAGGGCCTCAAAATAAGCAAGAAAGCAGTAGGGGTCGGAGCCCCAATTCTCAACCAATTAGAGTATAAAAAAAAGATCAAGAAAAAGCCCTAAAAGTTGGTTTTGAATACTTACCCTTGAAGACTTGTCTTTCTTTGCTTCTTGGCTTTGATTTGTAGCTTCTCAACCTCTGAAATTCACTTCCTAGCTGCTAGAATCGAAGTTGGCATGGTGAGGCTAGGTGTTGGTGAAGGAATCAAGCAACACTTAAAGCTTTTTTGAAGGTTTTGGCTATGGAGATTAGGGTTTTTGCTTAAGTGTTCTTGAAGACAATTTTTTGTAACCTTGAGGAAGGAGCTAATGGTCCCTTTAAATAGGCAAAACAAGGTGTAAAAGGGGAGGGAAATGGAGGCAATCTTTCCCTCCCAAAAAATCCCCCGGATGGGGTGATATTTTGGCAAAAATATCCGGACAGCTGGGATGAGCTGGAAAGCAAGAATCCGGTCGGCCAGGTGGTTCTCTGCAAGGTGGCCGGCCAGCCACCCCTTGTGGCCGGCCAGCCACCCCCAAAAAATGAAGTGTTGAATTTCGGGCCGACCAGTATACATTAGGGTCCTCCCAAGTGTGTAGAATAAGGCCCCAAGGTTGGAATTTGGCAACTCTGAAGCAGAAGTCACAACATAGAGCTTGAAGGAGGGGCTCAAAAATGAACCTCCAAGTTTCTGGCCGACCATGCTTGTTTAGGGTCCTCCCATGTCCCCTCATCACAAATATGCAGCTTTGGTTGGAAGAAAATACCCCCAAGGTATTCAACATTGGCCCGGAAGTGAGAAAAACGGGCTCCGGAGGAGCGAAACTGGCTATCTGGGATAATTGCTGGCCTCCCACCCCCCAGTGATCTTCCTGGTATTGAAACAGAGGTACCTGCCAAGTTTGAACAAAAACTAATGAGAAATGAACGCTCGGAGCCAAAACCGAGCAATTCGGGATCCCGAAAATGGGCTGCGGGTGCCGGAAGTGGTGTTCGGCAGCGAAGTGGGTATCTGTGACCCCAGTGTCCCTCGGAATGACAAAACAGAGGTTCCTGCCAAAAATCAGAGAAAACTGATGCAAAATGAAAGCTCGGGGCCTAAACCGCGCGATTCGGGGTCTCGAAAACCGGCTACAGGCACCGAAAGTGGCATACGGCCACGAAGTGGGCATCAGAGGCCCCAGTGTTCCTCGGAATGATAAAACAGAGGCACTTGCCAAAAACCGGAGAAATCGGAGATGGTTGGGCGGTCCCGAACCGAGGCACACGGCCTGACGGTCCCGAAAACCGGGAACCGGGCTCCGAAATGGGCAAAATGGCCTACGGCCACGAAAATTAGCTCACGGCCACCAAGAGATGGTCTACGGGACCACTCCCTTCCCTCAGGAAAGAAAACAGAGAAAACCGAGCCTGGTTCGCAAACCGAGACAAGGTAGAGAAGAAAGTTCGGAAGTCCGGAGGCAGGGCGCACGGCCGCAACTCTGAGACTTCTGAACGAGCACAGTATGCAACATCACCAAGCGCTCAATCGGTGACGTCTAAGTCTTGAGGACGGTCAAAAATGGGGTGTCTACAATACACTAAGTGAAGCAATCTTAAACAGAACTTCTTTGAATGAGCTGTACATACAATATCATGCATGAATGAGAAAGAAACTTGATAGGTACAATGTGATACAATGCATGATGTTTAAGGAACGCAATAAACAAACATAGCGGCGCTTTAGAAAGCACCTCACGGGGTGATTGGTGATGAATCGCTCTACTCTGACGGGGATCTTCCTTTGCGTTCTTCGAACTCTTACCTTGCGTTCTTCGAACTCTTTCCTTCAGCTCACAGTATAAAGGTTTTGAAATGCCGACAAGGATTCTTCACGTAGAACACTTTGGATGCCACTTTTCTTTCTAACCATATTCACAACTTTCCCTATTCTCCAACGGGGTGACAGACTAGGTTGGTTCAGTATCCAGAGTTGAGGTGCATACACGCTATCTCAACCTATGGGGCTTCCTTACAGATTTCAAGCCGGGGATACACCCCTAGGTATTTAAACCAGACTTTAGTCTCGGAAATCCCGAACCTTTGCGTTCTAGGCAACAGCCATTCGAACTCTAGTTTCCACCGTCGCAGTTGGTCTCTTAGGAACTCATTGTAAACACAGCCAAGATACCTCTGGCAGGGACGGTGCTCAGGGAGAGCACTTCTGATCGCCTTTATGGCTTTGAAGAAGGCTTGAGCTTGGAGTAGAGGCACACTCATACTTCGGAGCATTGACAAGGCCTAAAGAGGTACATCCGGAGTACAATCACAGAATTTGCTGAACGTGAAACACACTCAGATACTTCGATTTTCCCTCTTTTCTTTTGCTTTGCAGTTTGGAACCTATATAGCTTCAGATAGATCCTTGTTTTACTGTTCTTACATGACCTGGGTTGAACCCTGCAGTTTTATGAAAGAACAAATTCTGTTTTGCACACATGTGGAGAACGGCACGGCACTTTGAGCACAAAACGATTTATTTTTTAAATTAAAATTGAGAATGAGTCTTTAACCAGGTATTGAGTCTACGACTGACCACAGCAAAAACGACTCAACAACAGAAAACAAAGGTAAAACAACCTAAACACATCTATTGACACTCGAAACGACTCAAAACAAGAATCGAGACAGACAAAACACAACAAAACACAAGACTCAAATGTGCACAGGGAGCCCGTTTATTCGGGTATTGTTTCCGACCCTTTCTTATTTGTGTTTCTCACATCACTCAGCTCTCAGGCTCTATTTTTCTAAAAAAGCCCTTTTCTCGCTTTTTCTCTTAGCACACATCTCTCTATTATTTAATCTCTCATTTTTTATCCCTCCCCTGGGTGGTTGATGGATAAACAAGAAGTTGCAGGCTCTTGCCCCTAGCATTCTGCTAGATTTTCTTTTCTCGTTCACAGCCAGTGAGTTTCTCCCACAGAGGGATTGTACTACAGTTGGGTGTGCAGCAGATCTGCAGCTGATATCGATTGATGACGCCCTTGGCCAGTTCGGATGTGACCAGACCTTTTCGGATAAGGGAGTGGAATATCCTGCTCCCTTTCCAGTTCATGCTTCGCACTTGGCTTGATACCTCGCTACTCGGAGGATGAGAGAGCTTTCTGGCCTTTTGCTGTTAGCTTCAGTTATGCCCTTTTCTGGCAGGTAGAGTGCCCTTTCTGGCAAGTATGTTGACAATGGGGAAAAGACGGAACATGTGACTCAACTGTGCCCCTAGTTCATCATTTTGACCATTTTTTGTTTTGGCTTTCTACTAAAACAATTTTGACCAATATGAGAGTTAGATTAACATGCTTGTTCAATTTTCTGATTTAAAAGCATGCAAGTTAGGTTATAAGCCCTGAAAATTTTCCTTTTTTGGGTCCAAGAAATGGTCCAACTTTGGAAAAAAGGAATAATTTTTGAGAAAATTAGTCAACCTCAGTAAAAATTCTGAAAACTTGTTTTTGCAAATGGCCACCACTCGACCAACACAGAATTTACTCTTGAGATGCACAACCTCAGATCCAAAACAATGGAAAATTTCCCTTTGTCTAAATGGCACTGCACGACAACGGAAAGTTGCCCCTTGTCTGAATGGCACCACAGCGCACTATAATCAGTCCTCAAATTGACGATCATAATCGAACTCTCGGATACAGAGAAGACAAAGATGATCAGAACCATTACATGGACACAGTCGATTTGGAAGTGTTTATGGCTGGACTTCAGAATGAAGTTGCCTACATATCCCATAGATGGGAATCAAGTCTTACGTAGTTCGGGTTAAGGCACACTCGGGTATTAACCTCTCCTTTTGCGCTCTAACTTTTGCCAAGGCCACCCTTTCGGGGTTTTCAACCTTGCGAGCTATGTTTTTCTTTTCATTTCTTTTTTTTTTCTTCTTTTCATTTCCTTTTTCTTTTCTTCTTTTCATTTCTTTTTTCATTTTCTTCATTTTTTCATTTTTGTTCTTTTCTTTGCTCTAACTTTTGCCTGGGTCCCCCTTCCGGGTTTTCGGCCCAGCAAGCCTCTCAAGGGTAAAAAGTGTAACATGTCCATGTTGAATGGTTGCAGGATCTCGAAACCATCTGAATCCAGGAGAATGGCTGCTATTTGCTGATGATGTAGGAGTCCATCCAATGCGGGTTGAATTTGCCCCTAGTGTTGTGGATATGAACTCGATTGTCCTTCAACAATAAATTTTCTTCTCTCCGTTTCTCGGATTTGGCTTTCTGGCCAGTCTTCATTGGCTTGAGAAATGACTCATCTTTCACTCTTTGAGCACATCTGACATTCTTTGCCCCTAGTTCAAGGGTTGTTTCTCATCCAGCTTTGCAAGCTTTCTTTGATCATATCTGACCTTCTTGCCCCTAGTTCGAGGGCTGATTCGAATCTGGCCTGGCGGGCCTCTTTTGATGTCAAAGAACCTTATTGCCCCTAGTTCATGGGCTGCTTCAAATCTGGCCATACAAGCCTCACATTATGGTTGACCGTTGAACATTCTGAATGCAAGTTCAAGGTTTGAAAGCAAGGGGTCAAGTCTTGAGGCCAAGAGCGATCCTATGCTGCACAATCTTGAGAGCGATTCCACACAGGTCTTCACAGGACAGCGCAAAACATTTTTTGAAATCTTTTAAGAAAGCGACAAATGGCTCGCGTTAAAGATAGTGTAGAACCAATCTAGATCAAGCCAGGATCCTTCTCAGTACTCACATTAACAAACATGATCTCATTCATTAAGGGTTTAGCATGCCTCTCTTCCTCTCAATTGATCAAAATTTTCAAATCTCGAGAAATTCCTTCCTCTTTATTTGCATCATAGTGTTCGAAATTTTTTTTTGAAAAACTTAGGTCATTGCAATGATTTCAAGGCACAGAAAAGAAAGTGAAAAGCACTGCCGTTTCATTCAAATTTCTGGCATAACTGGCTCAAGCCAGAAACAAACACAAAAGCATGAAGATCATTGTTGTTTCATTCAAATCTTCTGGCGCAACTGGCTCAATCGCAGAAACAGACTAAAAAAAAAGCGAAAAGACAAACACAAAACAAGATAGTGATGTCCGAGGTAACACCCCCGGAATCACCCGACTCCCACGTATGAGTTGGTTTCGGACACACCGGTGAATGGGATGGCTGTTTTTGGTGTGGTGGTGGCGACCATGCCCACGTTTGAAGTTCTAGCAGTTGCATCACCACTGGTGGTCTCATTCGAACTGCGGGTGAACGCCCTCCTGGGCTGCTCTCTCTCATGGTCAATCAGACCCTACTTAATGGCGTCCTCAATCTGTACCCCAATCTCGTGTAAATCCGCAAAGGTGGGAAAGGGTAAGACGATCATCTTTTGCATCAGTTTGGGTTGGAGGTTGCGCACAATCATCCGTATCTGATCCTTATCGATCGGCCTAGTGGTCATTGTAGAAGCTTTGGCTCTCCAACGGGTTACAAAGTCGAAGAAGCCCTTTTTTGGCTCTTGCCTCGTTGTTTTGAGATCATGAGTTGTGATCTCGATTTGTGTGTTGTATAAGTACTGGGCAATGAAGGCCTCGGCCATTTCTTCCCAACTTCTCTTGATAGAATCTTCCAACTTCGCATACCAGATGGCCGCGATACCCAACAAGGTTCGGCCGAAGAGGGAAAGCTTTTGCAGTCTGGAGAGGCCCATTGGCCTTAGGATATCTGAGAACAACCGTAGGTGTACCATGGGATCCCCAGAACCGTCAAAATGGTCTATGTGCGGCATCTTGAACCGGTCCGGCAAAGTCACCGCCGAATCGGTGTATCCATCCTCTATGTCTGGAATGGAATTCACACCTTGAGCTCTTTTGAACAGCTTTTCTAGCTTGCTCACTTTTAGCACGGTCGGGTCCATCTCAGATTCAAACGGTGTATCTGTTGAGAAGGCCTGTGTCTTTGAAATTTGCGGTAGAACTGGTGGTGAGGCTAGCCTTGTTGGAGCGTCCGTATCTTCCTGGACGTTTGCAGTATCCCCGAGTGGTGGAACTCTAGGTGGGGGCGGGGGTGGATGCGAAGCAGATGCTCCGGCTTGTTGTGGTTGCTGTTGTTGCTGAAGTCTGGCAATCAGCTCTGTCTGTTAAGCCACAACCTCTGTCTGACGCGCGACAAACTTTGCCTGGCGGGCAGCATCCCGCTGCATGGCCTGCATGGTCTCTTGGAGCTGACGTATCATGTCCACCATTTCGACTGTAAAGTGTGGAACTGACTGGACAGGTGTGTGTCCTCTCTCTGAGGTAGAAGCAGATATCTCAACCCAACTGCACACATGTGAGGTGGATAAGGACCGTTGATCTGGTAACTGCTCTACTGATGATCTGTGCCTGACTGGCCCTTCTTTGCCTTACCACTGGTGAAGGAAACACTGGTTGCCCTTGAACTTAATCTCTGACCTGACAAAGTCTATCAACACAAGTTCGGTGTACCCGGGGGATATCGGAGCCTTCTGAAGCTATGGTTCCAGGACTACCTAGCAAAAGAGAAAACAGACAGCACCTCAGCATGATTTCACCAAAACAGATATGAGCATAGTTGAATGATTGTGCTCTCTACTGAATTCTGCCCAAAATTCTGCCTGTAAACTGATACCCTCAGGCCGATACTCAGACTCGCAAACTGATACGTGCATTCCTGTAGAGACACACTCTAAAAGCACATAGCAAGCAAGTGAGAGCCAAAACACCCCTATGGAGGGGTAGGGTTTCCCTATCCTATCTTGTCAAGAGCTAGGGTTTCACTACGCACACAGCAGTTTCAAACAACCTACAATCGGGTAAACAACCTGTCCTAGTTTTGGAATGGTCACTATGGATTCCGATATGCACTAGATCGAATGGTCAAAAAGGGTGCCTCGGTGAAAATCGAGGTTTGTGTTCCTGTCGGGGCAGAGCCCGTAACCAGTCAGCCTTATGGCACGCTTTTCCAAGCAAGCCTCCGGAAAATCGTTCAGGAATAGCAGATGGCAAACACGGTGTCCTAGGCGCACCAATGCAAATGCAATGCAAAGAAGCACATAAGTGTAAGCAAAATAACATATCATGAGTTCGAGTCAAGTTCTCTAAATCCCCAGCGGAGTTGCTAGAAACTGTAGACCGCCCGAACTCCGTCCCGCTCCGCGCGCGAGGGCGCGAATTGTAGTTCTAGCTACTACAGTTCGGACTCCTGTCACGGTTCTGAATCTAATCTCACAAAGTGCAATGTAAGACTGATAAATCACCAAAGAGTCCAAATCCAGCAAATCGTTTTGAAAAATCGATTTTAATCAAAAAGCGCCAAACATGGACTGCTTTTCCAGATTTCAGAGTCGCCACCTAAATATTTTATTTTGGAAAATTTAGGAAACCCTGACTCCTACCTAAGGCCACGTGTCCATCATCACCAAAGTTGCCTCGACTCGGGAACTTGGGTACGAGAGGGGAAGGTCCTGAAATGAGCACCCCCGTTCGCCCGATCAAAGGATCGGTCTCTACTAACATGATATGTTATTTTTGAAAACACATGCGTTCTTATTCCGGTTTATTAGCTAGCTTACTATGTGATGCGCACAACATACCAGTATAGGCTCAATCACACGGATTGGAACAAAACAACTCATGTTTGTTTTTAAAAGTGGTTTGAAAGTGCTACTCGCAAGTAGGCTAAGACGCGGATTTGCCACCCTCAAGTGGGCTTAGAAAAACATGATTTTGCCACTTCAAGTGGGCTTAAAACTCACAATTCGATGAGTTGTTCCAATTCAGGCAATCAAGCCTCCACCCATAGGCATTCATGCAGTTGTATGAGTTAAGCAAATAGCCTCATGGTAAGCATGCTATCATGGCAGCCACCTACACACATGCAAGGATGCTAAAGCGTAAATACTCACAGTGTACTCTGAGCCAAAACAAAAGCTATGTTAGAAATCATGCATGATCCTAGCTCATGTTAAGATGTCTAATGCAACATATGCCAAAATGCAACTAAGATAGGCTCGGCTATTCTAAGATGTCATGTGAATGCAACTTGATAACATGTATTCAAATTGGTATTGAAATACAATGCAGTTTGTATGATGCGCCGAGCCCGGTGCATGCAAGACAGATGAATGGATGCACGCATGCGAGTCATAAATTATGCTAATTGAAACATGCCTTAAACTAAACATCGAAAGCTGATAAGTAAAAGGGAGAAAGAAATGGGGGTTGGAAGACATGCATCACACACACGCACACTTATTACAATAGTTGTACCCTCTCGACGGAGGGTCCGAATAATAAGTTAACTAGCTAATCTAAGCTAATTAAACTAATTATTACAAAATGAAACTAATTAACTAATCCTAGTTAACTAATTAAATTAAATAAACATGCTAATTAACAAATAAGCATTAAATTGTGCTACTCAGCTTTGCTTTGGAAAGTTGATCAATGCATGCACTTGGTTCCTCGCTCGGAAATCCATCGCTATGCCCTAACTTGCCTCTGTTTGCATTTGATCTCAAAACACTGTACAAACTTCAAGGTAGCTTCTACTCCATCATGGAGACCATCAGGAGGGCTGCCGACCAGTGTATGGTGGTGTAGACCACCTGTAGATCACTTAAGTATGCTACAGACCAGAAAAACTGGTTGGCTGACCAGAAAAACTAGCTAGCCGACCAGAAAAACTAGCTGGCCGACCACTTAATTTGCCAAGCTCCAGTTTTGCTGCAGCAGAGAACAACAAGGGGCATAGTAGTGTATTTGCAAGATATGTGTGCACAACCACCCTCCTTATCATTTCATGAGCTTCAAGGGAGTGCGATTCTCGACTCTCGGGCCACCAACCGAGCATCGCAATGCACAATGGCCGAAAAGCCAAGATTGCACAATCAATGTGAATGAATGCACAAAGAAAACATAAGGGCCTTAACCTCTATCATGCATGATCAAGAGGGTCGGTGACCGAGAAATGAGGCACGTTTCATCACTTCAAGTATGAAACGTCCCTCGTTTCTCGTGTTTGGAGTAACACCCTACCCAAACATAATGCAATGAAACATGATCAACTTAACAAAACTAATGGCAAGCAAACTCAATGCAATGCATGCACATACAAACAACATGCAAACAGAATGCAAACAACAATGTTCAAACAACATTCTCAATGGACTTTAACCGAATATAGACAGACCTCGATCATGCCCAAAACAGTGGCCATAATGCTATGAAAGGATGGTATGAAAGGCAAGATGATGCATGCACATGCATTGGCTCACCAATTAAGCATAAGAGCACAACTCTCAACATGAGCAAGGAGTGACAAATATGGAAGGGTGACAACACTACAAGCTCTGAAAACATGTATGAAATGATGCCAAACCATTCAAACAGCCCAAGTATGTCATGCAAGAGAGCCTAAGGCACAAGGCTACTCAAGGAGACTACATAAGAGGCATGCAATACATTGCACAAATGATTGAACCAATCATGGACAGAGCTCAAATAGGTCAAAACAAGGACCAAAACATGCTGGGATGGGAGTTCACAAGTCTAGACAAGCATGTATACGCATTGGTCCCCAAACAAGGCAATAATGCACAACCCTTGAAAGCATTCAAAGAGTGAAAAAGTGGGAACATGGAAATGCAATATGCTCTGAAATAACATGGTAGATGATGCCAAATCATGCACATGGCCCAAGCAATGCATGCTAGTGACTTGGAAACTCAAGACTAGTGAGCTAGAATGCACTATGGCTATACAAAGCAAGGCATGCATGACCAAAACAACATAAAACAGAGCTCAAGCATGGTAAAATATGAACAAAAGCTTCTTTGAGTAGAGCCAAAAGCATGCTAGAATGATGGTCCAAAGCATGATGCATGTTAGGCTAGTGAATGGAAATGCACTACAAGTGCAAGGAGCATGCAAGATGCTATCAAGCCAACCTAAAAAAGTGCTAAGGCATGCTGAAACGACACCAAAAACATGCTAAGATACAACCAAAATGGTCTAGCAAGACATGCTAAAACATGAGACATACCAGGCTAGTTTGCAAGGATTACACTACAAGTGTATAAAGCATGCAAGGGTGGCCTAAACTAAGCCAAAACAGAGGTATGCCATACTGAAATAAGGCCAAAAAATATGCTGAGATGGGGCCAACATATGCTAGATAAACATGCTCAAACATGAGGCCAACAAGGCAAGCAACCAAGATACAAGGACAGGGGATGACCCTCTCCTATTTGGGACCTCAAAACACCCTTTCCACCACTAAAATTCCTTTGAGTTTCAGTGGTGAGAAGGTCAGAAAGAGGTGGTCCCAATAGCTTAAAAGGATGGTACAAAATAAAGCTAAACAAGGCACAAGAGGGGGTAGACCACCCCCAACACCAAAGAGGTCTCAAACCAACATGTTCAATACTCAAAAATAAAGCTTTTTACAGTAGAAAGTCAAGCCAAAATAAGCATGAAAATAAGGCTAAGTACTTAAGCAAAAACCGTGCTTTAAGAGGTTAGAGACTTACCCTTGTAGAACAACTTCAAGGAAGCAACTCCAGTAGCTTTTTTGGATCAAAGCAATCCAAAAACACCAAAACCAGCTTCAAGGTGCCTCAGCAACAAGAGTATGGTGTTTCACTAGGTGTTTGTGTGCAAAAGTGTGAAAGAAAGGCACTTTTAAGCACAAATATGAAGAGGAAGAGCAATATAGAGATAGATGGTATATGTATAGCTTTAAGCAACTTGTTCTGAACCTGGAGAAGGGAGAGAGGGCCTCCCTTATATAGAAAACCAAGCCTCAAGCTTGTTGTACAAGCTTGAAGCTAGATGCAATCCCTCCATACACGTGAATGGAGGATGGTTTCTATGCTCACCAACTGGCAAGAAAATATCTACAGGAAACTGCAGGAAAGCTGTCGACCAGTTGAAGTGGTCAGCCAGCTACTTACACTGGTCGGCCGACCAGCACAAGTGGTCTACAAGAATAAAAAGTGATCGGCAGGGGGGGAGAGGTGGTTTGCACCAAGAAAGCAAGGTGGTGGCATGGCTGCCAACCACTTTTGGTGGTCCAAAGACCACCAAGACCAGTTGGCTGACCAGGAAACTGGCTGGCGGTGAAGAAAAGTGGTTTTCAGGGAGAGAACTGGTCTACAACCCTTATTCCACCCTCCAAGCAAGGAAAACAAGGTTTGTGCCAAAAACAAACCAAAAAGGATGCAAGACAAGAGTCAGCGGGTCAAGGCGCGCATTTGAAAGCCTTAAAAACTAGTCTACAGGCACCAAAAGTGGTCTACGGGAGGAAAAAGTGGTCTACAAGACCTCTGTGTCCCTCTAGACCAAGGCAACAAGTCATGGTTCAAAAACCAAGCCAAGAGGAGAATGTTAAAGCGGTCCCGAGACAAGGCGTGCGGCCGAAGACTCCGGAAACCGGAAACTAGCCTACAAGAGGGAAAAGTGGTCTACAGATCTCTCTCTCCCTTTAGGCAGGGGAAAACAAGGTTTGGTTCAAAACCAAACCAAAAGGGAAAGAGTTCAGAGGTTCGGAGGCAAGGCACTCAGCCGAAAACTCTGGAAACTCGAAAAGAGCACAAACAAGCACAATCATCGAGCGCTTAAACGATGATGTCTGAGTCTTAAGGTCGGTAAAAAATGGGGTGTCTACACTGGCCTATTGCTGAAAGGTTGCTGCTACTGGCCTGTTGTTTTTCCTTTCTTTCTTTTTGGTTCTTTTGATTGGTCCCTCACCAATCATGGGTTTAAGTGCTAGCAAAGGATTGTGCTACCTTATCGGTGCCAACCTTGTTGGGATTGGTAAGGTTAGTTATGATGCTATTTGCACTTCCCTTCTTTGTTGATGTAAGTTTTTGCATGTATCTTGCTTTCTTCATCAATAAATTTTCTTTTGCTGATCAAAAAAAAAGTTGATGTTGTTATTAAATGTCCACGGATTTTTTTGAACCAACCATCCTCAACCTTAAAATACTTGATCCAACACTACAACTCTTTAATAATGATTTCCATAATGGCAATTGATGAGTTTGAGGATGATCAGCAAATGATAACGATATCCTCATCTCTTCTTTGCAATCCCGATCTCTTCTTCGACTTGGAACACCAGCTTGTAGAAGAAACTCGCGTATTTCCATGCTTTTTAAGTCTTTGATGGGGCATCGCTCCACAACATCCCAAGCTGTACAACCATTCTTGTTCTAATTCTTGGCATGTTCTTTGATACTCGTTAATTTTAACGAGTATTCTATAGCCTGCAAGCCAAGCATCATTGTTGGGAATTTCATGCGAAAGAACACAAGATTGAAGCAAATCAAAAAGTAAGGGGAAAAAACATGAAATGAGACTCATATTTTAGTTTAAAAAGTTTTATTATTGTATAACATATAACATATCGATTATTAAGAAAAAATTATAAGATTTGGTAGTTTACATTATATTTTTAGCAATTAAAGTTTTTCATAAAAAAATACTAATGAGTGTATTCTCATCATCTCAAAATATTCGTCTCTTTTAGAGTATTCAACTTCTTTTGATAGTATAATTATTACAACTTAAAAATACTATGTGTTTGATTTGTGTTTTAAAACATGTTTTTTGAAGAAAATTCTCAAAAACATGTTTGGTTACAAATTTTCTCAAATTTTTTTTTAAAATTACTTCTCTCTCTATTACACATCAATTAATCAGTTTTTCTCTCTCTTCTCTCATTCTCAATTCCTTTTTCTCTCACACACATCTACTCAACTACAACAAAATATCAAACCATCCCAAACTCCCAAACTCTAAAACTATTTTCAAAATATAAAACCAAACAAACCAAAAAAAACAAAAAAATTCTAAACTCTCTCCCCAAATTTTTTTTGAACATTTATCTCAAAACACAAACCAAATACGCCCACTAATTTTTCAAAACTATCCTTTAACTTTTTTTTGAAAAATATCAATTGTCATAATTATACTTTTTGTGTATGAATTTAAAAGAACAAAATAAGAAATTCATATTATTTTAATTATTGATTTTTGAAAAATAACTTGTATTTTTGGATAATGAAAAATGCAATAGTTTGGGACGAAGAGAGTAATCAACTCGATTAAGTTGAGATAATGTTATAAATTTGTAACTAAAATCAAATCAATTGAAATTATATAAACTAAAATAACAAAAAGATAAATATATATATATATATATATTCACATAAATACAATAAAAAAATAAAAATAAGAATCACTTACTTGTGTTTGTTTGAGAGTTGCAGCAAGATGCAAGATTGTGTTACGATCTTCATTTTCAGAGTTGACAAACCCGATGTCGTTTTGGGTCATCAGAATTCATTAACCCAAATCTTCAAAGCCTTCAAATGGTTGTGCTTGACACATGAGAGGGAGATTTGTACCAAACAATTGGCCAAGCTACACCAACACGAAATATGATGTTGGGCCGAGAAAGGAAAACTCGAGGCGCGTTGTGAGGCCAAATTGGATCTGCACTAAATATGGTGCAACGTCAGATTAGGATCATCTGAGATGTATTGGGCCGAGCTAAGACTTCATAGAACACGACATCGGACCGAGCTCGACCCACGCCGGTTATGGTGTTGGACCAAACTTGACCGAAGAGGACCCACGACGGGGCTAAGCTATAGAACAGTTTGGGCTACAGTTATGAAGACAGATGGTCCGTGAGACTGCGGGGCATAGCCGGGATGCCGAACAGCGTGCCCGACTTCGGTCGGCACTGATAGGTCAATTTGGTTCGGCTGCACATTAAGCAGTCCAACATGGTGTTATGTTTTACCAAGTAATAGCTCAGTTCAATATTCCATGCGGGCCAATGACGAGAAGTGAGAAATCCGCTCTTGGTACACGTCAATACCATTTGGCGGTTCGACAAACACTGTTTGGCAGTTTCGGTCTCTACACGTGTAAGAAAAGTAGAGGGGAGCACAGCCACCTGTCCAGGAAGGACAACAGAGGTAGTGCATCCACAATCTCTGAGGCTGCATGGCCAGCATTGAAAAGGAGGAAGAGGCATACGTTAGAGGTAAGCAACCTGAAGTTATTTTTGATATACTCTCTTTCTTTAGAAAGTGCTCTGTCTTCTCTTTTCTTCTCCAAGTGTGCTAACTTGATCGTTGGAGGGTTTATCCGGCAGCACACCGCAGGATAGCTCATCGTCTTTCTGTTCTCAGGTTAAGCGATGTCACACGAGGCTTGGACATAAGGAAGTACAGACAGCGACAAATATTTCCTTCCTGTACAATTGGCGTCGTCTGTGGAAATTGTAACGAGTTGAATCAAATTGAATTTATACTTTAATCTTAGTTGGGGATTTATTTTAAATTATTAAATTCCATTCATTTTGGACTCAATTGATTGAATCGTGACCCGTTCGTAACCATGTAATATTGTTGTGGTTTTATTATTATTATTTGATTACCATAAAAGAGTTGTGAATATTTATGGTGTGTACCATTAAACAAAATATATTTTGTGGTGAGAAAATATTATATTTACTTTTGCCATTAAAGATGTTGAAATGTATTTTTAAATTGATATATATATATATATATTTGTTTAGATTTGTTTTTTCAACTTTTGGGAGATTGCCGAGAGGAAAGAAGAAAAAAAGGGGTTCCAAGTTGGTTTTTCATATGTTTGTTCTAGTGTAAGTCATTTTTGACCCCTAGTGCTTTGGATCAAAACGTAGAGGGCGGAAAAGGCGTCGTTTGGCTCCGAACAGATTCAATTTTTGTTGTCAAAACATTTGAAAGCTTTTTGGCTTAAGGTAGGGATTTTTCCTACACTTCTTTATGCACTTTTACTTGATTATATGAAACTTAGAGTTGTATATAATTTAATTAGACTTTTTAGAAAATTTGCGATTTATTTGCTTAAAAGAGAAATTTTGAGAAAAATAAAGAGTTGATGCCCAAATTGCGAAAGTGTAAACTTAGAATATGTTTGTAAGGTTATGAAAGAGCTATGTTTTAAATTTGAACAAAAATGGACTTCGATTCGATTGGTTTTGAAATTTTTACCAGTTTGCCACCAAAAGACCATTTTTAAAGAAACAAAGGAATTATGTTTAACTTTTGGGGCTTTTGATCAAAATAGGATGTCATAGTTGAATAATTCTTGGAGAATGAGTTTGGAAAGAAAATGATGTTTTCTTGGGCATTATCGGTATTATTTTACTTAATGTATCTGTTGGAATAAAACCGACACGGTTAGAAATGGACCTTGAGAAGTTACTGGATGTGATTGTGATATGGAAACTAGTGTAGTTGTTCATATTTGATGAGATGTGGAATAGATTATATTTATCAGAATTTTTAGAATTTAATTGTTTAAATATCTGTTTAGAAATATTTGTTTTGGGCTATCGGTAGAGGATGCATGAGACTTAGGTAAATTGAACCACATTCCTCATTTGTTGCATTGGACATTGCATTACATTCATTTCATTGGAAATGTATCTGTTTTTGAGAAATGTTTGAAAATGTATCTGTTTGTGAAAAGATGAATACTTGGTGAATCTGGATAGGGGGTAGAACCGCGTAGTTAGGTATTGAGTCTTCCAGTTTACTAATAAAAATGACAGTGATAGTGCATTAGGGCCTTCTTGCAAACATTCACCTAGAGATTCACAGAACCTGTATTCATGTAACAGATATGGTTTAAAATGGAAATGGTTTTATATCAGTTGTTGCATCTTAGCATTGCATGCTTTGTAAAAAGAGAGATATACTGTTTTATCATGAGCATGGCATGAGCATACTCCTCTTTAGTCTTGTCATGGTCGATATGTTGTGCAGTACATCTCTACTGGCTGTGGCTCACCCTATAAGAGAAACCATTTCAAGTACAGGTGCTATGCCTCTGCCAATGCATTGACTTGGGAGGACTCGGAACTGAGACTTCATTTTTGTTTTATGGTTATTTATTGAATGTAAGCCCAGGGTTGTATTTGCGTTGAGTTGAAACTCCATTTTGTGTAACCAAAAATGTTATTGGATAAATTTGTAAGCCTGTAGGGCACTTATTATCTGTTTGGCTTCCATTTCATACTTGTTGTAAAATGCATGCTTGGGATTGGAACTGAGGCATTGAGATATGAACAACATGCATTTGGCATTTCGGATTAAATGGAAATGGATGTATAGAATAATTAGCTATATATATATATGTATGTGTGTTTGTCCATCATGTGGGTTTGTTTTATCAATAGATATACCCTGCCCAATTTTTCGAGGCGTTACAGGAATCCTTTGACAGACAAACCTTGCTCTCCAAGCTTTTTCAACCGTTTTGCATGGCAAACAACGACAAAACACTACTGTCCGTAGTTGACGGCATCACACAAGAGTCGGTCCGAAAGAGAGATAGCCCTCCTGCTATTCCATGGCAGGCTTGGAGACCTCTAGAGGGCAGCCTAGAGACGCGCGAGACAAAGGCTCGTGAAGCACTAACCATTTGAAGAGTCTTAAAGGTCGCCGATGACGAGGTGAATCACATATTCAGCGCCTGGAGCACAAACTCAGGGACCAGGACACCCTCATTCGAAAGATGGCGGCTGAGACGGAGACGTTGAAGCGACAAATCAAAGGGAAGGGTATTGCTAGAGTGGGCAACCACAGTGAGCGCACCCAACCCCGTCGCTCCGACAGTCGTCACCCATGAGAGACACCCTTACTCTCCACTACCAGAAGCTACAGAGTTGGCGATTCTGACCAGCCGATGGAGAGGTCCCACAAGCGCGACAGCAGCTACTAAAAAGGCTGAGTCCCCAAATTTATTATAATAAGGAGGTGGCCATGCCGCCTAGAGTGGTGGTTCCAGCACCGATGGACAGAGACTTGACGTGACTCACTATCACCCTGCTGCCTCTAGAGATAGAGAGAACGCCTTTCCTCGCTAGATTCCGTCAACCAAAGTTCACACTGTATGATGGAAAAGCGGATCCATACATGCACGTTGGTCATTGCTGACAAGTAATGGCAGGCCATCGGCGCAACGATGCCCTAATGTGCCTCATATTCCCAGCAAGTTTGGGAGAATTGGGGCTAAAATGGTTTGAAAGGCTCCCGGAGGGGAGTATCGAAGGATGACAACAACTAACGGAAGCCTTTGTCACCAGATGCAAGACCAACACTCAAACGCCCAAAGAGGTTGACCACCTCCTGGGCATCAAGATGAAGACAGGTGATTCTTTGAAGGCATACAATGCCAAGTATTGGGAGACCTATAATGAGATCCTCGATCGCCCCCACCAATTTGGCGATCGCCCAATACAAGCGAGGTTTACCAGTCGGACATAGGCTGGGAGACTCGCTCACGATGCATCAGCCCGCAACCATGGAATCCTTAATGCAGCAGATCAACGAGCACATCCGAGTTAAGGATGATGTCACCACCACCACCGCAACCAAGAAGGTAAATCCGATTTCGACGGACAAATGAGTGGCTGGGAAGGTTCACTCGGTGGGGCAAGAGGATAACTGCCCTAATAACCGATCTAGAGAACAACATCGCGATGCTAACTGCAACGATAGAAACAAAGGCCGTGGGAAGACCGAGCTAACCCTCCTGAAGTCTTTATAAATATACCAGCCCGGTGTGGGCGCCTCGGTGTCCTCATAATTGCCGGACACCCATAGGAAGTCATCGTCGTTTATTTCTTTATCCGGGTTACCCTCAATGAGTTTTGCTCGGCCCTTTCTAACTTTGAGGTACTAGCAAAAGCCGCCTTTATTCTTTTTAAGTGTATATTGGTGAAATATCTTGGCAAGCCCGAGATTAAGACCGAGGATTCGGTTCAGCGCGGCCACGCGATTTATTATCTTATATGTATTGTTGGACACTTGGGTCGGACACAGCCTAGTCTACCTCAAAAATTCGCAAATTAGGGGTTGGACAAGGAAGCGTAGGCCGCCTTCTAGAATTGACGTTACTGTGAAGGGGCATTCATCTAATTTGCACCAGGGAGTGTCCCCTTTCTTGGCCAGCTCAAGGTGGACGTCATCTGGAATGTTTTACTCCCAACAAAACTCAGCCATTACCTCAAGCGAACTAACCATAAACCAGTACTTCCCCATCTATCCTAGTTTTATTTTGTATAATAAATTTGATAGTAGCTCGGTCAAAATTAAGCGGCTCAAGTTATTATTTTCTTGGTCTTTGAGCCTCACCAGTGTGATGTTGATGTGTGCTTGGTCGGTCCTAATTCTGCAATCTTAAAAATAAGTGCAAGTGTTAGCACGTCAATGAGTGCGCAGCCCTTAGATACACCCAGCTCGGCAAAAGTTCTGATGTGTCCTCAATTTTAACTCGGTTTGGGGTTTTAGATCGGTTAAAGAACCTAACATATTAGGCTAGTTTAGGCCCAGTTCTATTTACTTGGTACCTATCTCGGCTAGATGGTCCCTACAAGTTTCCAGCACGGTCGCTGTCGCTTGGAAAGACCACAAACCAGTTTTGTCTCGGCTTAATCCTATTTTTAGATCTTAAAATGGGTTTTTGATTGGTTTTGCCCAAAATCTTTAGTGTTCATCCTAGATTCAAAATCATCTATAGTAATCAAGGGAAATTGTAGCTCGACTTTTTCAGGCCCCCTTTCAGAAGCTCGAAATAAGCCCTACAGTTCGGACTTCGGTGGTTCTGAATCTAATCTCACAAGTGTAATGTGAAATTGATAAACACCAAAGAGTCCAAATCCGGAAAATCTTTTGGAAAATCGATTTTGAATCAAATTGCCAAAAATAGAGTGCTTTGCCAGATACAGAGTCACCACCTAAATATTTTGAAAAATTTAGGAAACCCATTACTCGTGCCAAAGGCCACGTATCCGTCATCACCAAGATTGTCTCGGCTCGGGAACTTAGGTACGAGAGAGGAAGGTCATGAATACATTTGAGCACCCCTGCTCACCCAATCAAGGATCAGCCTCTACTAATCATGATATTAATCTTATGTACATTATATGCCCTTGTTTCGGTTTATTAGGCTAGCATTACTATGTGATGCGCACACACACAAGTATAGACTAACTTGCAAGAATTGGAACACTTCAAGTCAAGTTTGTTTTGAAAGTTGTTTCGAATATGTACCACTTGAAAAAGTGATTACATATGAACATTACTCAAATTATTCCAATTCAAGAAATAAGCCTTCATCCACAGGCATTCAAGCAGTTTAATCATTTAAGTGATTAGCCTCATGGTAAGCAAGCTAAACATGGTAACATCAACACTTATGCAAGATTCTAAAGCAAGCGAAAGGCTCACCTAGTACTCCAAGCCAAAATAAACAAAAGAGTTAGAAGTGTGCCAAAAATATCTAGGTTTTTCACTAGTTGCCGGTAGGCCAGAAGTGTGCATTGCCGGCCATCAATGGTGGTCGGCCGGCCTTCTGCCGGCCACTTGCTGGCCATCAAAAATCTACTTCTAGGCCCAATTTCAAATGGGCATATCTCCTTCATTTGAACCCCTTTTTAGGTCATTCTTGAGTCTAAATTGAAGCCCCGGAAGTCTAGTTTCTAATGATGGAAGCCTCACATCCAAATTCTAAGTGTGCAAAGAGATATTCTTATTTTAGTGAAGGTTGCTCATTTCTATATTAAACAAATTGATGCCAACTTCAAACGACCATATCTTCCTCATCCGAACTTGGCTTTAGGAGATTCTTGAGTGTAAATTGAAGCCCCGGAAATCCACTTTCCAATGGTGGTGGCCTCATAACTAAAGTCTAAGTGTATAAAGAGATAGGCCTGATTTAGTGATGGCTGCTCAGTTTTCTCTCAACGGTTTCAAGTTTAACCATTTCCCCAACTAGTTTTCTTCCCTCCCCCCCCCTCTTTTCTTCAACTCCAAACCTATAAATAAGATGTTTAAAATATTTTTCAAAGAGTTCACCTATCTTCCATTTATTTCCACTTTGACCTTGCTCGGTTTACCAAAAAGTGTAATTTTTTTAAACGAAATGCGAGTCTCGGAACATCGTAGAAACATTTTCAAAAATATTTTGGAAGAGAGGGTTTTAAGGTCTAAATAGTTTTGGTCCAAAATGCGGTGTAAGGTTGGGATTTAGAAACTTTTCTTGCTGAAGAAATCGAACATTTGCACAGCATAACTCTTATCATCGAGTGATAAACCTGATACGCCCAAGTCTTAAGGGTGGTAAAAAATGGGGTGTCTATAGTTTCCCCTCTTTGACAGAGCTCAAAAGTCATGAAATGACGTGAGTGAGTGTCAAAACCCGAAGATGACCCATTTTGACAAGGCCGTAAGACTTGGGCAAACAAACAAAATGCTGATGCAGTTGATTGAACCCGAGGTTTGCCTATGTATCCCGTTGCAAGAAATCAAAGCAGCGTAGTTCGGAGGCAGAATGCAAATGATATGCAATGCAACAAAACAATGTAATGATATACAAGGTAAGGAACTAATCAAACCATAAGCAGTGAAAAACCACACAAATACCATAAAGAGATGGAGATGTAAATCAAACTACTTTTTATATAGAAAAGAAGTGGGCACAGCCAGACGACACTTAACATAGGCTAATTGCGTACATCCTCAATATTGGCCTCAGCGCAGCATGGATACTTATACATAACAGAACCATGTTTTAACGTGAAAAGGGTGCGAGCACATGCAAAACTATGTTTTTCATAGAAACAGAAAGAGTACAAGTAATTGGGTGGGATGATATAAATAATGAATGATTTACTGGGGAAAGATAATGATCCTAAATGCTGAATGTAACAAGACAAAGTACAATGCAATGGATGCAATGGATGAAGTGAATAAGGCACAGGCCGCACCACATCTTGCCTAGAAGAAAAGGCATGGACACAAAACAGACTACGTCTAACACAGAAAAGGTGTTGACATCCTCAATACTTGCCTCAGCGCAGCATGGGTACTAACACATGACAAAACCATGCTTTAACGAAGGAAAGGTATGGGCATATGCCAAACTAAGCTTAACATGGAAAATGATGCAAGTGATAAACTAGTATGATGTAATGGATGTAATGGATAATGTAGTAGATGAATATGGTGACATACTCCAACCACGCTGGAATCGTGAGAGGAGGAAGAACAAATTCCAAACACACTGAAATCGTGTGAGGAAGGACACTCAAACCACGCTGAAATCGTGAGAAGAGATCTTGAGAAAACTACCTAGGGTTGCGTTGCACGCGTCCTAAGATAAATTCCAAACATGTTGAAATCGTGTGAGGAAAAGAACACTCAAAACCACACTGAAATCGCGAGAAGAGGTCCTAAGAAAACCACTCAGTGGCGCGTTCTACGCGTCCTGAGATAAATTCCAAACATGCTGAAATCGTGTGAGGAAAAGAACACTCAAACCACACTGAAATCGTGAGAAGAGGTCCTAAGAAAACCACTCAGTGGCGTGTTCCACGAGTCTTAAGATAAATTCCAAACACGCTGAAATTGTCAGAAAAGGTCTTAAGACGATATGATGGATCCAAAGAGTATGATAAGATTGTGTGATAGATGCACAGGAAATGCAATAAAAGAACAAAGCGGCACTTTAGAAAGTACCTCATAGGGTAAATGGCGATGAACCGCTCTACTCTGATGGGGATCTCCCTCTTGTGTTCTTCGAACTCTTACCTTCAACTTATAGTTCAAAGGCCCTCAAATACTGACAAGAGGTAACCTTTGCATGTAGAAGCCACGGATGCCACTTTTCTTCCTGATCATATTCATAACTTTCCCCATTCTCTAATAGGGTGACAGACTAGGTTGGTTCAGTATCCAGAATTGAGATGCACACATGTTATCTCAATCTATGGGGCTGCCATACAGATTTTAAGTCGGGGATACACCCCTGGGTATTTAAACCAAACTTTAGTCTCCAAAATTCCAAACCTTTGTGTTCTAGGCATCGCCATTCGAACTCTAGTTTCCACTGTCGCAGTTGGTCTCCTAGGAACTCATTGTAAACACAGCCAATATGCCTCTAGCAGGGAATGGTGTTCGGGGATAGCACTTTGATCACCATTCTGGCTTGAAGCAGGCTTGAGCTTGAGCTTGAGGTACACTTATACTCCAAAGAAAAGACAAGGCCTAAGAAGGTGCATCCAGAATGCAATCTCAGAAATTGCTAAAGTTGAAACAAACTCAAATGCTTCAATTTTCTCTCTTTTCTCTTGCTTTGCAGTCCGGAACCTATATAGCTTCAGATAGGTCCTTGTTTGGTTGCTCTCTCTTTTGATCAAGGGTGGACCCTGCAGTTTATAAAAGAAGGAATTCTATTTTGTACATCATGTTGGAAATGTCATAGCATTCTAAGCACAGAACAATTTATTTTTTGAAATTGAAACTGAGAATGAATTCTTAACCGGGTATTGAGCCTACGACTAACCACAGTACACCACACGACTCAACAAAGGAAAAACAAAGAAAAAAAAACAATCTAAACATTTCTATTTACAATCAAAACGACTCAAAACAAGAATCGAGACAAACAAAAACAACAAACACAACACTCGGATGTTTACTACTGGTGGGAGACCTCTCAGTTCATGGGGAGCCCACTGCTTTTCCAGGTATTATTTCCCACCCTTTCTTATTTGTGATTCTCGCATCACTTTGACACTCAATCTCTGTTTTCTCTGAAAAGCCATTTCCTTACTTTTTCTCACATCGCACATTTTTCTATTCTTTAATCTCTCTTATTTTTTTTATCCCTTCCCAGGTGTGGTTAATGGATAAACTGGAAGTCGTGGACCTTATGAGTGGGGTCGAATATCCAGCATTTGTGCTTCGCACTTAGTTTGATACCTCACTGCTCAGAGGATAAGAGAGTTTTTGGGCCTTTGCTGCTAGCTTCAGTTGTGTCCTTTTCCGGCGAGTGTATTGATAATGGGGAAAAGACAGAAAACCTGACTTGATTATGTCCCTAGTTCATCATGTTGACCTTTTTTTTTTGTTTTTGGCTTTCTGTTAAAACAATTTTGACCAACATGAGAGTTAGATTAACATGATTGTTCGACTTTCTGCTTTGAAATCATGTAAGTCAAGTTGTGAGCACTGAAAATTTTCCTTTTTGGGTTCAAAAAATGGTCCAATTTTGGAAAAAAATGGAATAATTTTCAAGAGAATTAGTCAACCTCATTAAAAATCCTCAAAAACTGTTCTTACAAATGGCCACTGCTCAACCAATGTAGAATTAACTCTCGACATACACAACCCCAAATTTGAACTTGAATTGTCTTGCAGTTGAATCTTCCAACGGAATAGGACAACCGATTTTGAACGAAGATGAGCCAATTTGCATATGGATAGGATAGCCGAGTTGAATAAGGATCAGCCAATCAACATGGATGAGACAAGTAGGCTGAAAAATGGTTGGGACCGAACTTCAGGATGAAGTTGCCTACCTATTCCAAAGATGGGAATCAGGCCGCACATAGTTCCAGGGTTAAGGTACACTCGAGTATTAACACTCTACTTTTACGCTCTAACTTTTGCCAAAGCCGCTCTTCTGGATTTTCAACCTTGCGAGCTATTTTTCCTTTTCATTTTTCTTTCTTCTTCTTTTCTTTTCTCTTTTGTTCTTTGTTTCTATTTTTGTTCTTTTTTTCTTTTTTTGTCTTACTCTAACTTTTGCCTGGGTCACCCTTTCGGGTTTTTGGCCCAGCGAGCCTTTTAAGGATAAAAAAGTTTAACTTGTCTATGTTGATCGGCCGTAAAATTTCTAACCCATCTAAATCTAGGAGAATGGCTGCTGTTCGTTGATGATGTAGGAGCCCATCCAATCAGGTCTGAATTTGCCCCTAGTGTCGTGGATAGGAACTTAACTATCCTTCAGTAAAAAATTTTCTTCTCTCAGATTCTAGGATTTGGCTTTCTTGCCGATCTCCATTGGCTTGGGAAATGACCCAATTTTGACTCTTTGAGCATTTCTGAACTTTTTGCCCCTAGTTCAAGGGCTGCTTCTAATCCAACTATGCAAGCTTCCCTTGATCACATTTGACCTTATTGCCCCTAGTTCAAGGGCTGCTTCGAATCCGGCCATGCAAGCCTCACATTGTGGTTAATTGTTGAACATTCTAAATCAAGGTTCAAGGTTTGTAAGCAAAGAAGTCGAGTCTTGAGACCGAGAGTGATCCTATGCTATACAATCTTAAGATCAATTCCAGGCATGTCTTCGTAGAACCACGTAAAACATTTTTTGAAATTCTTTTAATAAAGCAACTAGTTGTGCATGCTCTTTTGAAGACAATGTAGAACCAATCTGGATCAAGCTAGAATCCTTCTCAATACTCACATTAACAGACATGATCTCATTCATTAAGGCTTAGCACGCCTCTCTTCCTCTCAATCGATCAAATTTTTACAAATCTCGAGGAATTCCTTCCTCTTTGTTTTCACTGTAGTTTCAGAAATAGTTTTGAAAAAAAAAAAAAAAAAAAAGAACTTTGGTCAATACAATGATTTAAAGCCACAATAGAAGTAAGTGGAAAAGTACTGTCATTTCATTCAGATCTTCTAGCCCAAAAGCTCAATGGTAGAAATAGACTCAAAGAGTGAAAATGACAAACAAAACAAGACAGTGATGTGATGTCCGAGTTAACAAGCCCGAAATGACCTGACTCTAACATAACAAGACTAACTCAAAACAACAAGACTGACTCAATACCTAAGTTCGAAAGTAAAATAAACAGCATTTTCAAAGTGCTAAAAAGTGCGTGCCATCCACCATATCAGGAGTAAAAAGAGCGTCATCAGCAGCTGGTTCATCCCCGATCACATAGTCACATTATCCCCCCAGTTCATCGATCCAGTGCTGATAGACTTTGTAGGATCCGGTGGAGTGATGACCTTATTGTTAATCAGATCTTGAACTTCATGGCGAAGATGAAAACAACTGTCAGTGTCATGGCCGATTTGTTGATGGAAGGCACAGTACTTGGTAACATTATACCTGGATGAAAGGGGATCAGGGAGAGGCCGAGGGTTAAGGGGTTTTAGATGGCCTTGTCCTATGAGGATTTGGAGAGCTTTGGACAAGGTCATTTAAAGGGGATTAAAGGTGTGGTTTCCAATCCTGCCAGGGTTGACAGAGGAGTTGGCAGGTGTTGACTGGGTTTGATAACCTCTTATGGGTATATGATTGGAGCTAAAAGGGGTGTTTCTGGTATGGTAGCCATTTTCGTAGTTTATCCCTAGATTCAAAATGCTCCTAACCTGAGCGACAAAAATGTCATCCATAGTCTTTGCAACAACTGCAAGCACTTGCAGTTTGTTCAGCCCTTTGCCTTTTAAAGCTTCAATAGCCCATTAAAGTTGTTCATAAGGATCAATACTTGCCCTGACCTTGTTCTTGCCCCTTGCCTCCACTTTGCCAAGGGATTGGATCGCTATATCTGAGCAGAGCCCAGTTGCTGTTGACATGCCATCACCCAGACTTGAGATAGCTTTAGGTTGGCCATTTTTAATTACAACTTGCCCTAAGATTGGGGAGCCTTTTGGCGTGAAATTTCTGGCATGTGATGTGGTCGATGATGGGGCCAAAATCCCACAGGCTAAATCTGCCACTGTTCTCTGAAGATCTTCAATCATGCTCATTAACTCAGAAATTGTGGGTTCATGGGCTTGAGATGATTGGGGTTCAAGTGTATTGATCATACACAAGTCTGTGATTTCTAGAATGAACACCTCAGGCTTGGGTAAATGGATCGGGGTGATGTATATGCTGGGGTTGTAGGTGGATGGTAGTGTATGGATTAGGTTGAGTTATGAAGATGATAGGTTAGTGGTGGCCTGAGGTCCTTTTGGTGGAGCTATGATATCTTCGTAAATAAGATCCTGAATCTTATGACGGAGACGGATGCAACGATTTGTATCATGACCGTGTTGTTGATGATAGGCACAGTATTTAGCAGGGTCATATCTTGGTAGAAGAAGATTTGTGAGGGGTCGGGCTTCTAGGAGCTCTAGGTACCCTTTTTCTAGCAGCATTTTCAAGGCTTGAGAGAGACTCATGTAAAGAGGATAGAAATTTTGGGCTTGGAGCTGAGTTGAAGTGGTGGGTTTTTGGTTATTGATGGGAGTGGTGACAGTATTTACTTCTGAGCATTTCACAGCTGTGCTACCACTAGAACTGCGAAAAACATTCCTCCTCATAGGTTCATTACCCTCCACAATGATCCCTTGCCTAATGCCATCCTCAATTTGAACCCCAATTTCATGGAGGTCCTTAAAGTTGAATAGCGAGAGGACTATCATTTTCTGTAATAGCCTTTCATGCAGATTTCTAACAATGATACGGACTTGCTCTTTCTCTGGAGTCATGCTTTCCATCATAGCCGCCTTTGCCCCTCCATCGAATAACAAACTCTAAAAAGCCCTCCTTCAGTTCATGACACGTTACCTCAAAATCATGAGTTGTGACCTCGATCTGCATGTTGTAGGAATATTGGGCAATGAAGGATTCAGCCAACTCCTGCCAGCTCTGTTTCACAAAGTCCTCGAATTTAGCATACCAGATGACATCTATTCTAGACATAGTTTAGCTGAATAGTGACAACTTCTGTACTCGAGTCAAACCCATTGGTCGTAGGATATCAGAAAACAGATACAAATGCACCATCGGATCTCCAAAGCCATCAAAGCGGTCAATATGTGGCATCTTGAACTGCTCCGGTAAGGTAGCTGTCGATTCGGTGTGCCCATCCTCTATGACTGGAATAGAGTTGACCCCCTGCGCCTTTTTAAACAACTTTTCCAGCTTGTTGACTTTGAGTGCAGTTGGATTAACCTTGAATTTGAACGGTGCCTCGGTTTGATACATCGGGGCTCTGGAAGTTTATGCTTGGATGGGTTTTGCTTGGACTAGGAGAACCGGAACACCCTCGGTTTGTGGATCTTGAACAGTGGCAGCATTAGCTGTGGTATCGGGTACAGGGATAGCCGCGGTGGGTAGATGTGATGTAGAGGCTACTACTAGTTGCAGTTGCTGTTGCTGTAGGTTAGTTATAACCTCGGTCTGACGGGTCACGTCATGCTGGAGGGAGTTAACTGTTTGCTGCAGATAGAGTAATAATCCCTCCAAATTTGTTGGAGGCGGAGCCATGATAGGGGTAGATGCCTGGAATGAGCTGAACAAAGGTAATCTAACTGGTGAATGTTGGAACAGTGGAACTGGTGAACCCTGTCTGGCCCTCCTTCATCTCACCACCGGTGAAAGGGAAGCAAACATTGGTTGCCTCTGAACTAGGTCCCCGACCTTACAAAGTCTGTCGACACGAGTCCAGAGTACTTGGGGGATATCAGAGCCTTCTGAAGCTATGGTTCCATGACTACCTTGCAAAAGAGAAAACAGACAGCACCTCAGCCTAATTTTACTAGAACAGATATGATCACAACTGAGTGACTGTACTACACACTGAATTTTTCCCCAAAATAGATACCAACTTGCAACTGATATGCACATTCCTGTACAATTTCACTATAAAGCACCCTATGAGGGGATAAGGTTATCATGTCCTAGTTTTGTCAGGAACTGGGGTTCACTATTCAAACAAAGTGGTTTTCACACGATCCTGCATTCGGGTAAGCATCCTGTCCTAGTTTGGAATAATCTCTATGGCTTTTCGATATGCAACTAGACCGAATGGTCAAAAAGGGTACCTCGGCAAGACTACCTAACATACCTCTCACACCTAACACCGAGAAGTGAAAGGAGGATCAAATGGTATGGCGGTAGTCCAGATCCAAGGGGCATGTTCCCATCATGGCAAAGCCCGTGACTGGTCAGTCTTTTGGCAAACTTTTAGGCAAGCCTCCGGCAAACCGTCCAAAAATAGCAGATGGAAAACACAGTAACTTAAACGCACCAATGCAAACGCAATGCAAAGAAACATAGAAGTGTAATGAAATTTCATATCATGAATTTCGGAGTCAAGTTCTCTAATTTCCCTAGCAGAGTTGCCAGAAACTGTAGCTCGACTTTTTCGTGCCCCCTTTCAGAAGCTCGAAATAAGCCATACAGTTCGGACTCCCACGGTTCTGAATCTAATCTCACAAGTGCAATGTGAAATTGATAAACCCAAAAGAGTCCAAATCTGGCAAATCTTTTGAAAAATTGATTTTGAATCAAATTGCCAAAAATTGATTGTTTTGCTAGATACAGAGGCGCCACCTAAATATTTTGGGAAATTTAGGAAACCCATGACCCGTGCCAAAGGCCACGTGTCCGTCATCACCAAGATTGTCTCAGCTCGGGAACTTAAGTACGAGAGGGGAAGGTCATGAATACATTTGAGCACCACCGCTCGCCCAATCAAAGATCAGCCTCTACTAATCATGATATGAATCTTATGTACATTATAGGCTCTTGTTCCGATTTATTAGGCAAGCATTACTATGTGATGTGCACACACACAAGTATAGACTAACTAGCTAGAATTTGAACACTTCGAGTCATGTTTGTTTTGAAAGTTGTTTCGAATATGTACCACTTCAAAAAGTGATCACATATGAACATTACTCTAATTATTCCAATTCAAGCAATAAGCTTTCATCCACAGGTATTCAAGTAGTTTAATCATTTAAGTGATTAGCCTCATGGTAAGCATGCTAAACATGGCAACATCAACACTCATGCAAGATGCTAAAGCAAGTAAAAGGCTCACCTAGTACTCCAAGCCAAAATAAACAAAAGAGTTAGAAAAATGCATGATCCTAACTTTATACAATATGACTAATGCAACACATGCGATATGTAACTAATAGGCTCGGCTACTAACATGGCATATGAATCAATTAAATAGCATGTGGTCTAAGCATGTATTCAAAGAAGTATTGAACTAACAATGCAGTTAGAATGATGAACCGAACCCGGTGCATGCAATACAAGTGGATGCAAACATGAAGTACGCTAAACAAAACATGATGTCCCTAAACTAACCATCATAAGCTAGTAAATAAAAGGGAGAAAGACGTGGGGTTAGAAGACGTACACATTATTACATTGTGCTGTCATGAAGAAGAGTCTGAATGAACTAAGCTAATTAACTAACTAATTAAAGCTAAGCTAATTATTACAAAACAAATGAAATAAATAGCTAAACTACTTAACTAATTATTACAACAAATGAACTAACTAACTAGTCTAGTTAACTAACTAATTACAAAACGAAATTGGATAACTAGTTGAACTAACTAATTAAATACAACACTTTACAAAATTAATTAGCTACAACTAATTAATTACAACAAATATTTAATCAAAATATTTAAACTTTAAACAAGCTCGGAATGCAAGAAATGATCATGCATGTGCTCAGTTTCTACCCGAAAAGTCACTGTTTTGCCTCCGGAAAGCCTCTATTACACAATAGGACACATACACTGCTGCCCAGTTCCAGAATAACTCTGCTCTGCCTGAAGAACACATAGCTGAAATTTGCATCAATGGCCGGCCAGCCAGTGCTCAAGATTGCCGGCCACTAGTAATGGCCGGCCGGCCATCAAAGGTGGTTTGCCGGCCACCTGCCGGCCATGGAAAGTGGCCTACCAGCCACTGCTACCCAGTTCTCCTTGCTGCAACAGAGGGCAAACAGAGCATATACAGGGTATTTTCAAGGGTTTGTTTACACCACTCGACCCTCCTTTTCATGAACAAATCAAAAGGGTAGCAAGTTCGGTTCACAAACCATCAATGGATGCAATTTTATTACATGATGGCTTGTGAAACCAAGTGTGCAAGTTTAATAAATGTAATGAAATGAGACTCTCAAAAACCACCACCCTATCATGAAAGATCAAGGGAAGTGATGACCTTGGAGACTTGAATCATTTCATCACTTGTGAGTATGAAATGCTTCAACCTTCCATGTGTTCAATTAATGTCCGATTGAACACAACACCAATTATTATATTGCACCATTTTTAGCATCAATTTTAGTTACTCAATTTTAAATGACCAACCATCCTTTAATTCATTAAGTCCAATAATGAATTTAAGTCGTCTAATGGAGTGAAGTACCAAACCAAGAGTTAACTTAAAACATGAAAAATATGTCATGTCGTTGATAATGAACCCTAAAAGGGATTAAACCATTAAGCATGACAACCTCAATCTCATGCTTAAAAGAACAAGAGGCTTGAAACAACTCTCAAAGCAAAACAAAAGCCAAGAAATGAGGGAGGTTGCAGAGATTATTAGTGCTAAAAATAGGTGAGAAAAGCATAAATAAATGCTATCAACTCAAATGAGATGGTGCCTAAGGCCTAAAACACCAAGCTCATAAAGACAATTACACTATAAGCATGCAAAATAATGCTCAAATGCAACTATCAACCAAAAACAATGCTAAAACAGTCTAAAAATAGTCCTAAAACAAGCTAGAATTGAGCTAAAAAAAGGCTAGATTAACATGCTAAAACATGGCACAAACTAGGCTAGTAAGCAAGATACAAGGAGGGGAGGCTAACCCCTCTAATTTTGGACTTCAAACCATGATTTTGGCCACTTAAATAACTCTAAAAATCAGTGCTTAAAAGCTCAAAAAAAGATATTGTAAAGGCGGGAAACACAAGGGTTAAGGCCTTGAAAGCAAGGCGTAAAGAATGGCAAACCACCCCTCAACCCTTATTGGCCTTAAATCACAAGTTTTAGCCCACAAATATAGAGTTTATACAGCCCAAAAATAGTACAAAAATGTGCTGGAATGAATACAAAAGTAGCTAAAATAATAAGTTAAAACATGGAGCAATTTAAGCTAGTAAACAAGCCAAAGGAGGGGTGGCTAACCCCTTCATATTTGAGACTTCAAAGCCACTTTTTTAGCCTCTGAAAACCTCTAAAAATTAGTGGTAAAAAGCTCAAAAAAAGTTGATGAAGAGATGGGAAACACAAGTGTAAAGGCTTACAGAACAAGGTTTAAAGAAAGGTGATTAACCCCTCTACCTTTAATAGCCTTAAAACCACAAGCTTTAGCCCATAAAAATAGTCCAAAAACACTTCAAAATCAGCACGAAAAGATAGAACAGGAGTAATGCAAAGATGCTCAAAATTATACCTCTTGAAAAGGAATAACACTTTTGTTCACAAACCAACAAGTTTTCACTCTCAATTGCTGAAATTTGGACTCAATAATCTTAGCAAGGAGAGCTCCAATATTGGTTTAGGAAGTGTAGAGAGAGGGTATATAGGTTGCAAGATAGAGATAGAGATAGAGAGAGAATTTCAAGTTTTGGAATTTTTTTCCCCCTTAAACTATGAAGAAAGGTCCCCTTTATATAGAAAAAATAGCCCCTCAGATAAAAAATGTCAAGCTTGGAACAGCAGGAGCTTTTGGGGTACAACTGGCCAAAAATATCTTGGTTTTTCACTAGTGGCCGGCAGGCCAGAAGTGTGCATTGTCGGCGATCAATGGTGGCCAGCCGGCCACTTGCCGGCTATCAAAAATCTACTTCCAGGCCCGACTTCAAATGAGTATATCACCATCAAATTTTCAATGTGCAAAGAGATATGCTTATTTTAGTGAAGGTTGCTCATTTCTATCTTAAACGGATTGATGCCCAACTTCAAATGGCCATATCTCCCTCATCTGAACTCGGCTTTAAGAGATTCTTGAGTGTAAATTGAAGCCCGAAAAGTCCACTTTCCAATGGTGATGGCCTCACAACTAAAGTCTAAGTGCACAAAGAGATAGGCCTAATTTAGTAAAGGCTACTCAGTTCTCTCTCAACGGTTTCAAGCTCAACCATTTTGCCAACTAGTTTTCTTCCTTCCCCCCTATTTTCTTCAACTCCAAACCTATAAATAAGAGCTTTAAAAGATTTTTCAAAGAGTTTACCTCTCTTCTATTTATTTCCACTTTGTCCTTGCTCAGTTTACCGAAAAGTACAATTTTTTTAAACGAAATACGAGTCTCGGAACATCGTAGAAACATTTTCAAAAATATTTTGAAAGAGAGGGTTTTAAGGTCTAAAATAGTTTTGCTCAAAATAGTTTTTGTCCAAAATGCGATGTAAGGTGGGGATTTAGAAGCTCTTCTTACTGAAGAAATCGAACATTTGCACAGCATAACTCTCATCATCGAGTGATCAACCTAAGGTGCCCAAGTCTTAAACGTTGTCAAAATTGGGGTGTCTACAAAAATGAGGGGCGAGGAAGCCCCGTTTATACTTAGGGCTTCGATTTAGCCAAATCTCCATAGTTGTTAATCACTTTTATCTCACAAGAGGGGTATAGACAAAAGGCCAACAGTCTCAAACAGAGAAAAATGAAGAACAACGGAAGAGGGAAATGAAGAAAAATTCAAAGAAATATTCAAAGACTTACCAAACACGATGAGGGATCTTGATCTGTATGGAGGAGGAACTTTGACAGAGGATGACAAATATGATGAAGCAAGAATGACGGCGAGAAGCGTGAGCAACAGTGACAGCGACGGCGATGACCAAGGCTCTAAGAAAATTAGGGTTTTCCCTTGAGAAGAAAATGAACAGTGAAGAGGCGGGGGGTGTAAATTGCCTATTTATGGGGGAAAGCTCAATAGGCAGCAACTTTTCAAATTTTTGGTGTGATGATGACAGCTAGGGAGATAGCACGGATCCTCTAGGGAAGCGCCATGTCGCATGGATACTACGGGTTGTCAGTACGACTAATGGGCTGACAGTGTGGCTGATTGATTGACGACAAGACGATCGGCACAAGTCTCAATGACCGACCAAAGCAGATAGCTCGGCCAGAAATTGTAATCCCAATCACGATCAGCTCAGATGGGATTAAGGGGCAATTGAAAGGGAGATTTGTGCCGAACTGTGGGCCGAGCTACACCAACACGGAATATGGTGTTGGGCTGAGAAAGGAGAACTCGAGGCGCGTTGTGAGGCCAAATTAGATCCACACTGAATATGGTGCAACCCTAGATTAGGGTCGTCTGAGATGTATTGGGCCGAGCTAAGACTTCACAGAACACGACGTCGGACCGAGCTCGACCCACGTGGATTATGGTGTAAGGCCAGACTTGGCCGAACAGGCCCATGGCGGGGCCGAGCTGTAAAACGATTTGGGCTGCAGTTATGAAGACGAACGGTTCGTGAGACCGCGGGGCATAGCCGAGATACCGAGCAGCGTACCCAACTTCAGTCAACGCTGATAGGTTGGTTTCGTTTGACTACACATTAAGCAGTCGAACGTAGTGTTATGTTTTACCAAATAATAGCTCGCTTCAATATTCCATGTGGGCCAATGACAAAAAGGGAGAAATCTGCTCCTAGTATGCGTCAATACCATTTGGCGGTGTGACAAACACTATTTGGTGGTTTCGGTCTCTATACGTGTAAGGAAGGTTGAGGGGAGCACAGCCGCCTGTTCAGGAAAGACAACAGAGGTAGTGCACCCACAATCTCTGAGGCTGCATAGCCAGCCTTGAAAAGGAGGAAGAGGCACACGTTAGAGGTAAGCAACCTAAAGCTATTTTTGATATACTCTCTCTCTCTCTCTCTCTCTGTCTCTCTCTAGAAAGTGCTCTATCTTCTCTCTTCTTCTCCAAGTGTGCTAACTTGATTGTCGGAGGGTTTATCCGGTAGCACACCATTGGGCAACTTACCGTCTTTCTGTTCTCAGGTTAAGCGACGTCACATGAGGCTTGGACAGAAGGAAGTACGGAGAGCGACAAATATTTCCTCCCCATACAACACACAAGTTGTCACGACCCGCTCCCCGTACCCAAGGGTTAAGCATCGTGATGGCCAGTAATTGAAGTTACCTCCGGCCAATTCTTAAACAAATTAATAACCGTGAGCGTAAATAATATTCAAGTGAGGGTACCAAAATAATTATCGGAGTTTCTATTTTTATTACAAAATGTATTGATCAAAAGGGCCGATATTTACATATAAAAATATCATAAAAATGTTGTGTTTGTCTATTCTGCAACCTGACTTTCCAAAAGTTATTTCTGAATTGCACTGTTTTCTGAAAATTGGTAAACAACTATAAGCACATGGTAGAGTGAGAAATATTATACCAACACAAAATAACCATGGATAGTTATGTAACTAAAATATTTAAGATAACTTAGTCTGAACAAATAATCAGTTAAGTAGCAAAACTAAGATTATGTAAATAAATAACCATAACCACGGTACCGAACAGAATAGAACAGAGGTCACAGGAGTGACAGTTAGAACAGAGGCACGGATTCAAGAGGTGGCTCGTACAGATTATAGAGGTAGCTCTCACAATAGTGTGGCACTTATCTCCGCACAGCATAGAACAGAACAGATGCATCGACTCAAGAGGTGGCTTGTACGAACTCTAGAGGTGGCTCTCACAATAGTGTAGCACTTAGCTCCATACAGCACTTTGCTCCACACCAGAAATCAGAGGGTCAATAGATCCATGACAACAAAGGGCCACAAAGTGATCAAACAGAGGCCAATGGTTATTTAAGTCCCCCAAAGCGTAGGACTCCCGTGGTGGTACTTACAAAACATAATTGTTTATAAAGTTATAGTCAAATATTCTTTAAAATATAAATAAACATATCCATGGGCTTCATTTTAAGCAAATAGGGGTAAGGAAATAATCCACGTAATTGGAATGTTATATAATTTATAATAGTTTCTAAAACATAACTTATATAAAATAAATATGGTCAGTCAAAACATACGTAAAATATATTATGGTAACTCAAGGTATAATATAACTCACCTTAACTTTAATATCTCACTCTTTCTTTCCACTATCAAACACCCTTTCGGCTTCCATTATTCTCTCTTCATTTTCTTCTTTTCTTTCTCTCTTATTTTCCTTTCTTTCTCTCTTCTCTTCCTTTCTCTCTTTCTTTCTTTCCCTTTCTTTTTCCCTGAGTTGATCACTCCTCCCTATTTATAGCATACGTGGCCTGCATATCCTCCACAGATGAGTCCATTAATTATATAGTTTCATACTTACCTTTAATAAATATTTAAGATAACAGAAGTGATTGAGAGCCCGAATCCGGCTCGCCTGAATGCCCCGAAACCACGAAACGACGTCGTTTCGTGGTTGTAATTTTTTTTTTTTTTTTTTTCAGCAAAAGGAAGAAGAAGACGAAGAGAAGGAGGGGGAGGGGAGGGAAGGGGAGGGGGCCAACAAACTCGGGGCTGAGGCAGGGAGCGGAGGCGGGGGCGGCGAGCAGAGGCGGAGCTGCGGCGAGGCAGAGGTAGAGCTGCGACGAGCGATGAGCTGAAGCTGCTGCGACGAGCGACGGCGGGCGACGATCGGGCGGCTGCGACGAGCGACGGCAGGCGACGATCGGCGACGATCTCCCTCTCCGATCTCCCTCTCCGCTCTCTTCTCTCTCTCTCTCTCTCTCTCTCTCTCCCTCTCCTCTTCCTCACTGCGTCTGAAATGGAGGAAGAAGAAAACAAAAAAAAATAGAATTTGTGAAACGACGTCGTTTCACAAATTAGGGGCATTTGGGGCCAAAAATTTCGAGGCACAAAACATTTATCTTAAGATAATTACACTTTGACCAAATTTTTTTAATATAACTATATAAATAAATTAATCCCTAATTAAATTACACTCTATCATATACCAACAGTAAATTAATTATTTATTTTAATACCACGCCCATTATTATTATTATTATTATTATTATTATTATTATTATTATTATTATTATTATTTACTTTTACTTTTATATTTATTTATTTATTATCTTTAACTTTAATTTGGCCCCAAATAATAATCCTTAATTAATTTCATATTTGATAATCCAATGCCAAATTAAATTCTGTATTTATTATTATTTATTTAATAATATATTATCACATACAACCATAAAACTAGTATAAAGTTTAAGGAACAACTTAAATTTTCGGATTATTACAATCTTCACTCCTTTTAAAAATTTCGTCCTCGAATTTTGTCATATGTGTAAATTAACCGCTGCGCACTCTGATAAATATATATTAGATGATTAATCTGATAGAAAATATTACCTCAAAAAAACTTTACTAAAAACAACTCGCTGTCTAATTGTCAAAAATTGTTTTGAGCCAAAATGAGAAGCAAACGATGGCTTTAAAAACTTTTCATTAGTTTTCCTTCTGAAAGGAAAAAATAAAATAAAAATGAGAGCATAATTAAATAAGCAACTAGAAGTGAAATGACAGAATCACATGCAATAGTTGAAGGAATTTGAGATGAGCTTCCATTTCTTTTATCCGTGAACTTTCCACTGATAGAGAATAGTTTCAAAATTAGTATCTTTATAATTTGAACCCACTTTTAAAAAGTCGAAATGAAATTTTTTTTTTTGAATACGGAACTGAAAATTATATGTATTTAATTATATTATAATTTTGCTAGGTGCTTGAGCCCGACACCCTCTATATATTTTCTTTCTTTTGCTATAACAAATAAAAATTATATCTAATATCCTTCACAAATTATGCACAAAAAAAAAAAATTTAAATATACATATATAATAATATAAAATTATAATATAATTAAATCGACTATCAAAATATAATATTTAGGTGCTAATTACCCGTTATTCTACTTCTTAAATGTGCGTGTGTCCTAAACTCCAATGATGATTTTTTTTATTATTATTATAAACCATTGCTCTGATACCATTTGTCACGACCCGGTCCCCGTACCCAAGGATTAAGCATCGTGATGGCCAGTAACTGAAGTTACCTTCGGCCAATTCTTAAATAAATTAATAAGTGCAAGCGGAAATAATATTCAAGTGAGAGTACCAAAATAATTATCGGAACTTCTATTTTTATTACAAAATGTATTGATCAAAAGGGCCGATATTTACATATAAAAATATCATAAAAATGTTGTGTGTGTCTATTCTGCAACCTGACTTTCCAAAACCTATTTCTGAATTACACTGTTTCCTGAAAATTGGTAAACAACTATAAGCACATAGCAGAGTGAAAAATATTATACCAAGAGTATAAGAGACACAAAATAACCATGGATAGTTATTGTAGACACCCCATTTTTGACTGTCCTCAAGACTCAGACGTCACCGATTGAGCGCTTGGTGATGTTGCATACTGTGCTCGTTCAGAAGTTTCAGAGTCGCGGCCGTGCGCCCTGCCTCCGGACTTCCGAACTCTCTTCTGTGCCTTGTCTTGGTTTGCGAACCAGACTCGGTTTCTTCTGTTTTCTTTCCTGAGGGGAGGGAATGGTCCCGTAGACTATCTCCCGGTGGCCGTGAGCTACTTTTTGTGGCCGTAGGCCATTTTGCCCGTTTCGGAGCCCGGTTCCCGGTTTTCGGAGCCGTTAGGCCGTGTGCCTCGGTTCGGGACCGCCCAACCATCTCCGACTTCTCCGGTTTTTGGCAAGTGCCTCTGTTTTATCATTCCGAGGAACACTGGGGCCCCTGATGCCCACTTCGTGGCCGTATGCCACTTTCGGTGCCTATAGCCGGTTTTCGGGACCCCGAACTGCGTGATTTGGGCCCCGAGCATTCATTTTGCATCAGTTTTCTCTGATTTTTGGCAGGAACCTCTGTTTTGTCATTCCGAGTGACACTGGGGTCGCAGATGCTCACTTCGCTGCTGAACACCACTTGCGGCACCTGCAGCCCATTTTCAGGATCCCGAATTGCCCGGTTTTGACTCCGAGCGTTCATTTCTCCTTAGTTTTTGTTCAAACTTGGCAGGTACCTCTGTTTCAACACCAGGAAGATCACTGGGGGGTGAGAAGCCAGCAATTATCCCAGATAACCAGTTTCGCTCCTCCGGCGTCCGTTTTGCTCACTTCCGGGCCAATGTTGAACACCCTGGGGGTATTTTCTTCCCACCAAAGCTACATATTTGTGATCAGGGGATATGGGAGGACACCAAAAGAGCATGGTCGGCCAGCAATTCAGAATTTCATTTTTGGGCCTCTCCTTCAAGCTCTATGTTGTGGCTCCTGCTTCAGTGTTGCCAAATTCCAACCTTGGAACCTTGTTCTACACATCTGGGAGGACCCTAAAAGTTGGTGGTCGGCCAGTAATTGTGCATTTCATTTTTGAGCCCCTCCTTCAAGTTCTATGTTGTGGCTCTTGCTTCAGAGTTGCCAGATTCCAACCTTGAGGCCTTATTCTACACACTTGGGAGGACACCAATCCATAGTGGTCGGCCAGAAAATTTGTTGTCCATTTTTTGACCATGGCCGGCCGGCCAGGAGGAGTGGCTGGCCGACCAGGTGGGGTGGCCGGCCGGCCACCTTGCAGAAAACCACCTGGCCGGCCAGCTTCTTGCTTTCCAGCCCATTCCAGCTGTCCGGATATTTTTGTTGAAATATCTCCCCATCCGGGGGATATTTTGGGAGGGAAATCTAGCCTCCATTTCCCTCCCCTTTTACACCTTTTTTTGCCTACTTAAAGGGCTGGACAGCCCCTTTGCCTAGGTTAGAAAATTTGCTCTTAAGAACCCTTCTCCAAAAGCTTCCATTTCCATTGCCAAAACTCAAAAAAAACCTTCAAGTCTCTAGCTCTTCTCTTCATCAACCCTAAGCACCACCATCACCAACTCCATTCCAGCAGCAAGGGAGGGATTTCCAGTGGTCAAGGATCAACAAATTCAAGCCAAGAAGCAAAGAAAGTTAGATCTTCAAGGGTAAGTTTCTAAATCCCTTTTTCTACCCTTTTCTTGCTTCCTATTTCTACTCTATTTCCTTTCATTTTTTGGGCTTTGACCCCTACTGGTTTTAGGCTTATTTTGAGCCCCTCTACAACATTGTAGAAGGGCTCAACCTCATTGGATGTTTCTATGATATACTTGTTTCAAAATCATTCTTTATGCCATTATCTTGCATGCTATTTTTGACCCATATATATTCAGTTTTTGGGCTTTGACCCCTACTGGTTTTAGGCTTATTTTGAGCCCCTCTACAACATTGTAGAAGGGCTAAACCTCATTTGTTGCTTCTATGCATGAGCTATCATTATAGCCTTCTTTTGGTCCCTATTTTGCATGGCATTTCTAGCATGATTTTACTCTGATTTTGGGGTTGTCATCTTCTGGAAAAATGCATATTTTTAGTCCCTCTATAATGTTGTAAAACTGAGTTTTTGGGTTTGAGCATTGTAGATATCACTTGTTTTGTAAATCCTCTCTTTTACCGTATTCTTGCATGCTAATGTTGACCTATCTATGCTTACAATTTGGCCATGTTTGTAACTGAAAAGATGCTATTTTTGGGACTGCCTTGCTACTGTTTTTGCTGCCATGTGTCAATTTGGCATGTATAGCATAGCTGTAGGCCATTTCGGGGGCTAAATAACACATTTCGGGAGCATTCCGGGCATCGGGTGCATTTATATTACTATTTTGGGGCTGTTTTCCCTTCATTTAGTTGCTGGAATTTGTTTTGCATGCTTGCATATCATTTCCCATGTCATTCCATGCCTTATTGCATTGCCTCGGTTTGCGTGCCCGTGGGCGCGCACTTCGAGGCACTTCTTTTTTATCATTCCGGCAGCTGATGTGAGTGTGGCTGAGGTCCTCTCATGTTAGCATAAGCCCAATTTGCATTCCGTATGCTGTTTTGTGCCTTTGGGCCATGCCTCGGTTTGCGTGCCCGTGTGCACGCATTTCGAGGCACTTCGATTTTATCCGATTTTGCATTTCACATCATCGCCTCGGTTTGCGTGCCCGTGTGCACGCATTTTGAGGCACTTCGATTTTATCCGATTTGCATCTCACATCATGGCCTCGGTTTGCGTGCCCGCGTGCACGCTTTTCGAGGCATCTCATTTTCATCTCATTTTCCCAGTATAGTGCTTACCAGGTTGTATCTTAGATTGCATTCATGAATTTTCTCGATTTGCGTGCATGCGGGCACGCATTTCGAGACATTCCATCTTTTCATTAGCATTGTGCATACTAGACTGTATCTTAGTTACATTTCATGCATATCATGCATATTGCACGGGAAACGAGGCGCGTTTTGTACTCCGAGTAACGGAACGGGTCTCAATTCCCAAATCACCGACACTCCGGATTACCCATGATGGAGTTAGGTTTTGTTGTAGCATTCATATGCATTCATCCTATATTGAGTTGTGCAATTCGGCTCCTCGGCCATCATGCATCGAGATGCGTGATTGGTGGCACGAGGATCGAGGCATGCATATATTTGTGAAATACATTGCTATGCCCCTTTCCTGCTCTCTGTTGCAGCAAAATGAAGAATCAGCAGCTTTTCGGAGTCTGGCACGCATTTCGAGAAAAATGCAAACAGAGGCTAATCGGGGCACCGCCATGGATTTCCGCGCAAAGGTATCCGGGCATGCATCATTTCATCATCCGGAGCAGAAGCAAGGCAGTCCCTGGCTTGCATGCCAGTTTACAGTTTTTCTTAGTTAATTTGTTAATTAATTAGAAATCTGTATTATTCTTTTATTCGGACTGTATATTTATTCGGACCCTCTGTGCGAGGGCATAATTGTAATAAGGGTGTGTGAGTGTGATGTATGTCTTCCAACCCCACGTCTTTCTCCCTTTTATTTATCCGCTTACGATGCTTAGATTAGGGCATATTTCAATTAGCATACAGTATGACAGCATGTTTGCATTCATTCATTCATCTGTTTTGCATGCACCGGGCTCGGCGCATCATACAAACTGCATTGTATTTCAATTCCAAATTGAATACGTGTTAGTTGTAGCATTCCATATGCCATATTTAGAATAGCCGAGCCTGCTATAGTTGCATTTTGCATGTGTTGCATTAGGCATTTTAGCATATTTAGGATTCATGCATGATTTCTAACCGGTTCCTGTTTTGGCTTGGAGTACTCGGTAAGTTTTATGCTTTAGCATCCTTGCATGCGTGTGAGTGTTGCCATGATAGCATGCTTGCCATGAGGCTATTTGCTTATGTGATATAACTGCCTTGAATGCCTGTGGGTGAAGGTTGAGTTATCTGAATTGGAATAATTCATTAACTGTTTGTTTTAAGCCCACTAGATAGTGGCAACATCACTATTTTCTAAGCCCACCTGAGGGTGGCAAATCCGCATTTTAGCCTACCTGCGGGTAGCACCATCACACCATTTTCAAACAAACAAACATGAAATGTTTTGTTCCAATTCAGACGGCCCAGTCTATACTTGTTTGCTGCGAGCATCACATAGTAACCTAGGCTAATAATCGGAATAAGAACTCACAATGTTTTCAAAAACAGATATCATGGTCAGTAGAGGCCGGTCTTTGACCGGGCGAGCGGGGGTGCTCACGATGTGACCTTCCCCAATCGTACCCAAGTTCCCGAGCCGAGGCAACTTTGGTGATGACGGACACGTGGCCTTTGGCACCGAGTCAGGGTTTCCTAAATTTCCCATTTTAAAAATATTTAGGTGGCGACTCTGTTATCTGGCAAAGCAGTCCATGTTTGGCACTTCTTTCAAAAAAATCTGTTTTTTTCTTCAAAACGATTTGCCAGAGTTGGACTCTTTGGTTCAGATTTAGAACCGCAACAAAATCGAGTCCGAACTGTAGCGAGGTCCCTCGCGGGCATTGTTACAGTTATGTAACTAAAAATTTAAGATAACTTAGTCTGAACAAATAATCATTTAAGTAGCAAAACTGAGATTATGTAAATAAATAACCATAACCACGGTACCGAACAGAATAGAACAGAGGTCACAGGAGTGACAGTCAGAACAGAGGCACAGATTCAAGAGGTGGCTCGTATGGATTATAGAGGTGGCTCCCACAATAGTGTAGCACTTATCTGCGCACAGCATAGAACAGAACAGATGCATCGACTCAAGAGGTGGCTCGTACGAACTCTAGAGGTGGCTCTCATAATAGTGTAGCACTTAGCTCCATACAGCACTTTGCTTCACACCAGAAATCAGAGGGTCAATAAATCCATGACAAAAGAGGGCCACAAAGTGACCAAACAGAGGCCAATGGTTATTTAAATCCCCCAAGGCGTGGGACTCCCGTGGTGGTACTTACAAAATATAATTGTTTATAAGGTTATAGTCAAATATTCTTTAAAATATAAATAAACATATTCATGGATTTCTTTTTAAGCAAATATGGATAAGAAAATAATCCACGTAATTGGAATGTTAATATAATTTATAATAGTTTATAAAACATAACTTATAGAAAATAAATATAGTAAGTCAAAACATACGTAAAATATATTATGGTAACTTAAGGTATAATATAAATTACCTTAATTTTAATGCCTCATTATTTCTTTCCACTATTAAAGACCCTTTCGGCTTCTGTTATTTTTTCTTCGTTTTCTTCTTTTCTTTCAAACTTCTTTTCCTTTCTTTCTCCCTACTCTTCCTTTGGCCCTGTTTGTCAGCACTTATTTTCAGCTTTCAGCTTAATTTAAGCTGTTTTGATATGTTTGGTTTAGCTTATGCTTATAGCTTATAGCTTTGTGGAAGTCAGAAATCAGCTTATTCTGTGAGCTGGGGTGGATATGCTTTGAGAATAAGCTGGAAATCAGCTTAAGCTGAAAGTTATAAGGTATAAGCTGTTTGGGCATAAGCTATAAGCAGTCTCCCACAGCTCTGCCAAACAGGGCCTTCTCTTTTTCTTTCTTTCCCTTTCTTTTTCCCTGAGTTGATCACTCCTCCCTATTTATAAGGAGGTAACAGCATCCGTGGTTTGCGTATCCTCTCACAGATTCGTCCATCAATTATATAGAATCATATTTATCTTTAATAAATATTTAAAATAATTACATTTTGATCTAATTTTTTAATATAACTATATAAATAAATTAATTCCTAATTAAATTACACTCAATCGTATACCAATAATAAATTAATTATTTATTTTACTACCACACATATTATTATTATTTATTATTTATTTATTTACTTTTACTTTTATATTTATTTATTTACTATCTTTAACTTTAATTTGGTCCAACTAGTATTATAATTTCATATTTCTATTAGTTTGGTTCTAAATAATAATTCCTAATTAATCCCATATTTGATAATCTAATGCCAAATTAAATTTTATATTTATTATTATTTATTTAATAATATATTATCACATATCACTATAAAACTAGTATAAAATTTAAGGAACAACTTAAATTTTCGAATTATTACACAAGTGTAGAATAGTCTCTTCTATTCTCCTGAGTTTCTCATAAATCGACTCAGGCCGAGTCGGAATCAGTAGTTTTACAACCTCGACTCAGCCATTTATGGCTACCAAGTGGAGTGGGGTTATGCCATCTTCATTCCGAGCCTTGGAAAAGTCGTCCTCGGCATCGTTTGTTTCCTCTAATAACTGTCGTACGATGTCGAGGTGGCCTTCGGAGTAAGCCAAGTGGAGAGGATAGTTAAGGAGGGAGTCTAGCTCCGTAGCGAGTCCGGGTTTTCGACTCAGAAGTGCTTTCGTGAAATCAGAGTGACCGCGCAATGCTGCTATGTGCAACGGAGTTTCGAGGTTGTTGTGATCGTGATCGAAATAGGAGGTGAGAGAGAGTTTGTCAAGAATGAGAGTGTCTTCTTCGAACAATGCTTCGAGGGCTTGTACTTTCCCACTCAGGGATGCTTCGTACAACCTTCTCTCCCTAACTCTTCTCTTCTTGCTCATCATGATTTTCGAATACGCGGGTTGGTAAATATGGATGTATGTAATTAACGAGTGGAACTCTGAAACCTTTGTAACTCCATTAATGTAAGAAGATGGTTTTATAGAAGATGAGTCCTGCTATCTAATCACATTTATCCTCTATTCAACTAAGAATGTAAATTTATAATTACTTTAAACTTAAAATAAATAAAAAAATTATTATACATATTGAATGATTGAAGAAATTTCTTAATTATAGATAATAATCCGAAAAGGACCTCATTTTTTTTCCTTTTCTAGTTGTTGCTGTTGTAGGTTTTTTTTTTTTTCATCTTGGTATCCAACCCTCTAAATTGATTAATTTAGAAGACTAACCACCATCCATGCAGAGACCCCAGTTAAAGTCACGGCAAAAACTCTATATATGTTGACCCCGAGAAATTATTTACAATTTCAAACCTAAGACATTGGATGGAGAACATCTACAAATCTCAAGTCTTGACCACCAGACCACCCTTGAGGTTTTCTTTTTCTTCTCTATAGAATGGCAAAATTGTCCGGCCTTATTATATTTGTTCAAATTTAATTTAACAAAAAAAGTTTGACAGAACGTTGATAGGGTATATAACGCCCTCAAAATAATAACATTAAACCCATTAATCTAGACATGCATTGATATGAAAGATAACCATCGTTCTATTCATCAGAGTAATGTTAGATAATGTCTCAATGGGACCACATAATTAAATGTGGTGTTATCATTTATAAGAAGCCTACAATTTAAGTGATTCAATTTAGTTAATAGGCTTAAGGGTATATGTGTTATGGACCTAATGTGTAGATACTAGTTGTATAATTTCTATTTCTATGAGGGGCAGAAATAGAAATTAAAACATATTGGTTAAAGTTGGTTTTCATTCCTTTTGAACTTCCACAACCTTTCAGTTTTGAAAACCAATAAATAGAAATTAAAACCAATAATGGTTAAAGTTGGTTTTCATTCCTTTTGAACTTCCACAACCTTTCAGTTTTGAAAACCAATTACAACCTTTAAAAGGTTATGGTCCCTATTCCTTCCCAAGTGGAGAAAAGAACACTGCCATTTTATTTTTCTAAATCCTCTCAAGGAGAAACATAAGGCACCAAAGGGGAAAGGACTAGAAGGCAATAACATAATCAATAACAAAGAGTTTATTGATAATCACGCTCCCGTTTAACCGTTCTCAAATGGATTCAGGTATGTCATTTTGTCTTGATTTCTTGATAATACACATGGTAAATGATCCGAAGTGTAAGGTTTATGTTCTGAAATTTATGTTTACAATTGGTATCAGAGCATGCATATCATGTGTCTTATCAGAATTGATATGCTTTATTCATTCTATTTAGTTTCCTGGAATCAGATTCTGAATTTTCTTATGGATGTAAATTCAGTTTTTTCCTGTTTTGTTCTGTGAAAATGACAATCTGTTTTCTGGAATTGTAAAATGATTCGGTGGGCAGTTTTTTTTTTTTTTCTCTCAAATGGATGAACATCATGTATTGTATTTATATATATATAGATATATCTTGCGATTTGATCGGTTTAATTTTGAATATCATAAAAAAAAAAAACTATTTGTTTTTGGACTCGTCAATTCTATTTATATATGTATGTATATAATTGGGATTGCTGCAGATTATATAATATATACGGGGTCACAAATTTAGAAATCTTTAAATTTAATGTAATTTCATACAACGTCTACAGAAATTTAATTTTCTAACATTCTCAATATAAGTCAATTCAAACAAGATGTCACAAAAGTGATCTCTCTTGTCTAGATTGTTTTATATGGAATGTTTTGATGTTCATGTCTGTGTATCTCATGCTGGTATTTATCGGTCCAAAGACATGATTAAGACTTGGCAGAATTACACACACATTTTGTGGTGATAAACATGTGCCAATTGTCAAGAAAACCTAATGTGAATAATAAATCCATCAAAAGATAGATTTGTTATTTGACATAACTTATTGTCAATGTTTGATCATTACAACAAGCATACCACTTACAGTTAATATCACTACCCAAAGGCTTGGTATTAATGTTGTGCTAGGTATCTTGAGATGTTGTCATTAAATTACTTTATTTAGAGATTATCTGTTTGGTAACTTAATGTGAGCATAATTGTTTATTCATTTTATTTTCTTTTCTATTCAGCTTTAATGTCGACTACTTCAATCTCTGCCAACATGAACAATGTTCCAATGTTAAATGGAACAAACTTTAAGGACTGGAAAGAGAACATATTGATTGTTCTCGGCTGCATGGACATAGACTTGGCATTAAGGATGCCAAAACCGAATGCTCTCACTGCACAAAGTACTCCTGAGGAAATTGTGTACTTTGAAAAGTGGGATCGTTCTAACAGGCTAAGTCTTATGATCATGAAGCGTGGGATTCCAGAAGTCTTTCGGGGTGCAATAACAGAGGATGTTACCATTGCCAGTGAATTTCTTTCAGAAATTCAAAAACGTTTTGCTAAAAACGATAAGGCTGAAACAAGCACGCTTTTAGCAAGCTTGATTTCAATAAAGTATAAAGGCAAGGGTAATGTTCGCGAGTACATCATGGAAATGTCTCATCTTGCTTCAAAACTTAAGGCACTAAAGCTCGACCTATCTGATGATTTGCTCGTGCATTTAGTTCTCATCTCTCTTCCTGCACAATTTAACCAATTTAAGGTCAGTTATAACTGCCAGAAGGAGAAATGGACTCTCAATGAGCTCATTTCATTTTGTGTGCAAGAGGAAGAGAGATTGAAGCAAGAAAGGACTGAAAGTGCTCATCTAGCAAGCACCTCCAAGCATACGGGCAAAAGAAAGCATAAGGGAAAGGAAGTTGCTATTCCTCAGGGTCCGGAACCAAAGAAACTGAAAGTGCAGGATGGTTGTTTCTTTTGTGGCAAGCCCGGACACAGAAAGAAGGATTGTGCCAAATACGTCGCCTGGCGTGTAAAGAAAGGTACATTTCATGTTTTGGTCTGTTCTGAAATAAATTTAGCTTCAGTACCAAGAAACACTTGGTGGGTAGATTCTGGTGCTACTACTCACATATGTGTTTCTATGCAGGGTTGCCTGAACTACCGAAAGCCAACTGATGCTGAAAGATACATCTTTGTGGGTGATGGCAAGTCAATAGAAGTGCAGGCAATAGCGCACTTTAGATTATTACTGAAAACTGGTTATTATTTGGATTTATTAGACACTTTTGTTGTACCGTCCTTTAGACAGAATTTAATTTCTGTTTCTGTATTGGACAAATTGGGATATTATTGTTCTTTTGGAAATATGAAGTTTAGTATGTCTATTAATTCCAATGTTGTTGGTACTGGTTTACTTAATGTGTTTGATAATCTGTATTTGCTCGAAACTATTGCATCTTATAATGCAACCTTGCACGTGGAATCACGAGGTACAAAGCGTAAATTAACTAAGGAAAATTCAGCCTCATTATGGCACAAACGCCTAGGTCACATCTCTAAATCTAGAGTTGAGCGCCTTGTGTCTGATGGAATTTTGGACTCTCTTGATTTTTCAGATTTTGATGTCTGTGTTGAGTGTATCAAGGGAAAAGAGACCAAAATAAAGAAATATGGTGCCCATAGGACTACAGATGTCTTAGAATTAATTCATACGGACATTTGTGGCCCATTCCCTATGGCGTCTTGGAATGGTCAACAATATTTTATCACATTCATAGACGACTATTCCAGATATGGGTATCTATTTCTTATCCATGAGAAATCACAGTCTTTGGACGTATTCAAAAAATTTAAGGCCGAAGTTGAGTTACAACTCAACAAACGGATTAAAAGTGTCAGGTCTGACCGTGGTGGTGAATACTATGGCAGATATGATGGATCAGGTGAACAACGTCCAGGACCGTTTGCAAAATACCTGGAGGAATGTGGAATCGTCCCACAATACACCATGCCAGGATCACCTAGCATGAATGGTGTATCTGAGAGACGAAACCGGACTCTTAAGGATATGGTAAGAAGTATGATCAGTCATTCTACTTTACCAGAGTCCCTCTGGGGTGAGGCTCTAAAGACAGCAACTTATATCTTAAATCGGGGTGCCAACTAAAGCAGTTGTAAAAACACCTTATGAGCTTTGGGTTGGGCGAAAGCCTAGTCTAAAACATTTGCATGTGTGGGGGTGTCCTGCTGAGGCGAGGCCTTAGAAACCTCATGAACGAAAATTGGACTCTAAAACCATTAGCAGCTACTTTATTGGCTATGCCGAACGATCACGGGGTTACAAGTTTTATGATCCCACAAATAGGTCAATATTTGAGACGGAATTGCAACATTTTTTGAGGATGTTGAGTTTGGGGGGAGAAATCCAGTTAGAGACATTGTCTTTGAGGAGGAAGCAGGAGTAATCCCACTTCCTACTACTACTTTTGACCAATCACAGGTTCCTATACCTGTCATTGCTCGAGAAGTAATTTCGGATCCTCAACCAGACAATGTTGTTCAAGATAATATAGTTCAAACCCCCATTCAAGATGAGGTAATTGTTCATGAGGAACAAACTCTACAACCTCAACCCCAAGAATCTGTGCCATTAAGGCGATCCACAAGAGAAAGGAGATTTGCACTTTCAGATGATTATATTGTATATCTCCAGGAACATGAGGTAGAAAATGGAATGTCGAAAGATGATCCAATCAACTTTCGTCAAGCCATGGAAAGTTCCAACTCTCATAAGTGGATAGAAGCCATGAATGAAGAATATAAGTCTATGCAAGACAATAAAGTTTGGGAACTTGTCTCATTACCAGTTGGTGCGAAGCCCGTAGGTTGTAAATGGATATTTAAAACCAAAAGGGATTCAAAATGGTAATGTGGAGAGGTATAAGGCACGTCTTGTAGCCAAAGGCTTTACTCAAAAAGAAGGAATTGACTTTAAAGAAACTTTCTCTCCAGTTTCTTCGAAAGATTCTTTTAGGACAATTATGGCGCTTGTTGCATATTTTGATCTTGAGTTGCATCAGATGGATGTCAAAACAGCTTTTCTTAATGGTGACATTAAAGAAACAATTTATATGGTGCAGCCAGAAAACTTTGTGTTAGGAGACCCAAAGAATATGGTTTGCAAATTGACTAAATCCATCTATG